>JASKON010000034.1:2960000-3332500 GCA_036010255.1 Myotis pilosus
TGGGAGCGTCCACGGCGTTGAGTAGTCTGATTTGCGCCTAGGTCGCCGGACCTCGGTGCTCAAAGTGCACAGGGAAGCTGTCGTGGGCCACGCGGCAGCTTGACCGCCGTGTGCCAGGGTGGCCCTGTTAACAGGTGGACGGTCTCAGATGCACCTGCTGTGCGGAAAAACACTGTTGCTTTCATTCTCTAGTTTTCCAGGTGAGTGACAGCTCAGGCAAGTGGGAAGAACACTGGGAAGCAGACTGGCATCAGGTGCAAATACAAAGAGATTGACCTTCCCAAGGTCAACATGCTGCAGTTGACTAATAGGCCCCGATCTTGTCTCTCAATCCCCACGCCACTTACCAGGCTAGCTCGTCCCTTCTCCCCTTTCATTTTACTTCCCAGGCAACGGTGAAGATCCATAAAACTTTTGGAAAGAAATATGTGTTATCGTCAGACCTGAGACTAGAAACGCAATGGCTCTACTGCTAAAACTTTACAGCTTATGGCAGGGTTTAAAATGGACTTCTCGCTGCCTGTGGAACCCCGAGGAGGAGATAGTGGCAAGTCATTTTTCTTTGGAAATGTGTCCCCATGTGCGGACAGGAGCCAGCCCTCCATCCTGAGGAATGGCTCTCCGGGGCCTGCTGAGTGTTCCGGAGCCGGAGCTACTAAACAGAATAAATGGCGCCTCAGAACACCCGGCCGTCTTTGGTTTCGAGTAATGCATTTCATCATGTTTCCTCGTCCCTGGCTACCACTGGCCTCTCTCAGACACCAGCGCCTGCAAAACAAGTGTTTGTGGACCTTGGGGTCAGGAAATTGGGTGCAACTTATCTTTCCTGGCTTCAGGACTCCCCCTGGGCCTGCCCTCATTAAACGTGACTGATCTGAAAGCAGGGCGATGCTGGGAAGGTTAATGTCATGGCCGGAAAGAATGGAGTGGCTGCCTGAGCGCAGTTCCACCGAGGGGCTGTCGGAGAGCCGGTGTGTCCCTCAGCTCCTGTCTGCGGCTGTCTCCTGGCAACACAACACCTGAATTTGCTGGTTTCAGGGGGAAGCAAGACCTGTTTCCTGAGCGTCTTTTTCTAAAGCTCCCATGGAAGCAGCATGAACCGGGCAAAGGAGACACTGGCTTGAAGGCATTAGTGTCCATCCCTTAGAAACGCATGTACTTAAGGGCAGGATGTCAGCAGCATGTGTCTCTAGGTGACAGGTCATTGAGGTTTTAGTTTATGTTCCTTTTAGACATTTTCTTCAATCATCATTCATTCCCTTTGCTATAAAAGCAATCAGTATAGTCTGTAAAATATTTAAATATGTAAATATTTAAAAATCCTATATAATAAAAGGCTAATATGCAAATCTACCTAATGGCAGGACAACCAGTCACTATGATGTGCACTGACCACCAGGGGGCAGATGCTTAACACAGGAGCTGCCTCCTGGTGGTCAGTGCACTCCCCCGGGAGGAGCGGGCCTAAGCCATCAGTCAGACATCCCCCAAGTGCTCCTGGACTGCGAGAGGGCACAGGGAGGCTGAAGGATCTCCCGAGTGCATGAATTTCATGCACCTGGGCTCTAGTTATCCATAATTACATTAGCAAACAATGGTGCATACGCCTTTCGGGGCACACAGGGGTCTTTTGAGGTAGCCAGAGGAGAAGTTACCCCAAACCTGTGGCTCCCACACAGCCAGCAGCACAGAGCATAGAACCTCCCTCCTCTGCTCTGTCCCTGTCCCAACCCAGCACTAAGTGTCAGGAGTGTTCCTGGCCAGCAGCCCCGAGCAGGGTCCCTTCCCATTGCTACTCCGTCTCTCCGCTGTCCTCCCTCTCCGTACTGCCAGGCTGATTCATTCCTCAGTTTCCCCATGCAGTGGCTGCCACGTCACACAAACCGACTTCTCTGCCCCAGGCTTGTGCTCCACCCACACAGTCCACTGCGTCCGTAGATGAAATCTTGTCCAAATATTCTTTACCACATCATATATCTGTGAAAGAACCCGATAAAGGCTCTAGTTCTTGTTTCCTCCTACTCCAGATTTAAATTATTTTAAAAAAGAAATCTTTATTGCCCTAACTGGTTTGGCTCAGTGGATAGAGCATCAGCCTGCAGACTGAAGGGTCCCGGGTTTGATTCCAGTCAAAGGCATGTACCTTGGTTGCTGGCACATCCCCAGTAGAAAGTGTGCAAGAGGCAGCGGATCAATGTTTCTCTCTCATCGATGTTTTCTAACTCTCTATCCCTCCCCCTTCCTCTCTGTAAAAAAATCAATAAAATATATATTTTTTAAAAATCTTTATTGTTGAGACTACTACAGATATACCCCATTTTTCCCCTCATTGCCCCCCTCTACCCGTATCCTGCCCCACCCAGGTCTTCACCACCCTATTGTCTGTGTCCATAGGTAATGCATATGTGCATACAAGTTTTTTGGTTAATCACTTCCCACCCCTCTACCTTCAACACTCTCCCACCCTCCCCCCTTCCCTCTGAGATTCGTGAGTCTTCCATGTTTCCATGCCTCTGATTCTATTTTATTCATCAGTTTATTTTATTAGGATCCTTGTTTGTTTATTTTTAGATTCAATTGTAGATAAACGTGTATTTATTGCCATTTTATTGTTCATATTTTTATCTTTTCTTCTTCTTCTTCTTCTTCTTCTTCTTCTTCTTCATCTTCTTCCTCTTCCTCTTCCTCTTCCTCTTCCTCTTCCTCTTCCTCTTCTCCTTCTCCTTCTCCTTCTCCCTCTTCTTCCTCTTCTTAAAGAATACCCTTCAACATTTCATGTAATACCGATTTGGTGAGGATGAACTCCTTTAGCTTTTTCCTGTCTGTGAAACTCTTTATTTGATCTTCAATTCTACATGAGAGCTTTGCTGGGCAGAGTAATCTTGCTTGTAGCTCCTTATGTTCATCATTTTAAATATTTCTTGCCACTCCTTTCTGGCCTGCAAAGTTTCTGTTGAGAAACCAGCTGGCAGTCATATGGGCACTCCCTTGTAGGTAACAACTGCTTTTCTCTTCCTGCTTTTAATATTCTCCCTGTCTTTAACCTTTGGCTTTTTAATTATGATGTGTCTCGGTGTGAGCCTTTTTGGGTTCCACTTGTTTGGGACTCTCTGTGCTTCCTTTTCTTATAAATCTATGTCTTTCACTAGGGAGGGGAAGGTGTCTGTTATTATTTCTTCAAATAGGTTTTCAATAGCTTGCTCCCTCTCTTCTCCTTCCAGCACCCCCATGATGTGAATGTCTCTAAGCTTGAAGTTGTCCCAGAGGCTCCTTATACTATCTTCATATTTCTGGATTATTTTTGTTTTTTGCTCTTCTGATTGGGTGTTTTTTGCTTCCTCATATTCTGAATCGTTGATTTGATTCTCAGTGTCCTCTACTCTACTGTTGGTTCCTTGCAAACTATTCTTCATTTCAGTTAGTGTATGCTTCATTTCTATCTGGTCCTTTTCTATGTTATTGATGTTTTCTCTAAGATTCATGAAGCTGTCACTAAGTTCTTTAGCAGCATTATAACCATTGTTTTGAACTTTATATCCAGTAGTTTGCTTGCTTCCTTTTCTTTCATGTGTGACATGTTTCGTTGTCTCCACAGTTTGACTGCTTCCCTGTGCTTGTTTCTTTGTATTGCGTAGAGCTGCTATGTCTCTTGGAGCTGATAGAGTGGCCTTGTGTAGTAGGTGTCCTGTAGGGCCCAGTGGCTCAGCCTCCTCAGTCACCTGAGCTGGGGATGCTAGGTGTGTCCCTGTGTGTGCTATGTGCAATGTCCTCTTGTAATTGAGCCTAGATTGCTGTTGGCATCACTGGGAGGGATTGACCCCAGGTGACTCTGAAACTGTCCATCAGGTGCACTGGCTCTGGGGCTTGCTGGGAGGTGCAAAGTCAGCTACTGTCTGTGCCCTGCCTGGAGCCACCTGGCAGAAGCTACAGAGAAATCTGCAGATGGCTGCTCCTTGTGTTGGGATTGGAGGTGCCAGGAGAGGCCAAGCTGTGAAGCAAGGCGGGCTGCTGCTTGTGCTGGACCTGGGGTCTCCTATTGAGAGGTACAGGGAACACTGAGTCCAGCTGCTCCTTGTTTGAGCGATGTTAGAAAGTGTGAAGCCTGAGGAAGGGCAGGCTATTCATATGGAAAGACTACTTCTAAAGCTTGGGTGGGGCTGAAAATTGGGTTGGGTGGGATCTCCAGAATCATCAGGGTGGGGTGAAGAGTGTGGGCCAAGTTGATGGAGACTCAGATCTGATGCCTGCCAGTCAGCTCTGTGGCAAAGATGTCTCAGCGTAGAAACAATGACTTCTCCCAGCACTTTTGTCTGGGAGAAAGATGTCCCCAGTTCCTGCCCTGATGCCAGACAACTCAGTTCCCCCTCATATGTCCCTGGGTCCTTTCAAGCTGCTGCCCCAGTGTTGGAGCTCAAAGGGAGCAAGTCTGAGGAAGTCCATCCACTGGCCCTTTAAGAGGAACACCTGGGTCTCCAGCAGCCTCAGTATCACTCAGCCACAATCTCCACTGGTTTTACAGCTCAAAGTTATGAAGGCTTCTCTTCCCATCACTGCAACCCTGGGCTGAGGGGTTTGGTGTGGGGCTGGGTCACCTTCCTCCTCATGGGAGGATTCTGCTGCCGAGATATCCCTCCTGATAAAAATAGCCCCACACATGGGTGTTGGACCAGCCTGTCCCTCGCCTCTGCCCCTTCTACCAGTCCCAATGTGGCTTCCACTTTAATTCTCTAGTTGTAGGTCTTCTTGTTCAGCCAGATTTTAGGCAGTTCTGAATGATGGCTGTTCTCTGGTTTAGTTGTAATTCGGATGTGGTTGTGGGAAGATGTGAGTGCTCAGGTTTAAATTCTTTTCATGCTCTCTAATTTTGCTATAATTTGTCAACAATTCCTTCCTTTGACCATCTCTCCATTCGTGTCAAGCAACTTCTCTCTCCCGATTAAATTAGGCACAGTTCCATAGCTAAACCCCATTGGCTTTATTCTGCTCTATGGGGACACCTTCCCCTTCTGAGAGGTGACAGCCTAGCATGCATTTGAAGGAGTAAAATCTGGAAACCCAAGCCAGAGGAAGCTGGGGGAATGCCTCTCTCAGATCCCCATGACTCTGACCTGGACAGTCCCAACTTCCTCCGTGACATCCGGTGGACATCCCACCTGCGGAGAGCTGCCTAATTCCCATTCTCACCAGGTGCACCACATGGAAATGGACACATTCTATTCAAAGCAGGAACCCGCTACGAACATGTTCACATACTAGACAAGTGGCATTTTCACACGAGGGGCGTGACCCATGTTTTAGGGAAATAACTCGACGGGCTCTTTGACCGAATAGTGTAGATTCCCAGCAGCACGGATGGCAACAGGAGTGCCAAGTGGTTCTTCCAAATTACAGGTAGAAATATGGAATCTCTGAGACCGTGAATGAGAGAGCGTGGGAAGCTCAGAAATGCTGAAAACGATGAGGTGGCAGGGAGGCTGAGGAGACATGGCCAAGTCCGTGGCTCTAGGGACATGTGGACAGTGAGAAGTCGCCATGCCGGGAGTGGCTGAAGAGTGAAGCATTTAGTTTTAAATGAACTTCTGTCCAGTGCTGTAACCATGCCCACTGTCCCAGCCTCCAGGGTCTCTCTGTCCGTGGTCAGCTATCTCCTGGGAGAGTGAGGGGTCAGAGTCAGGGTAGTGGGGATGGAACCACAGACCAGGGGCAGAAGTTGACAGGTGACAGCCTAGCGTGCATTTGAAAGAGTACAATCCGGAAACCCAAGCCAGAGGAAGCTGGGGGAATGCCTCTCCACTAACTCAGCTATTCAAGGGGTTGCTAGGTTTCTCATAGACGTAAGAAAAGGAAAAGTTACCGTATTTAAATATTAGAGGGGAGGGTATGCCAAAGGTTTGGGGACACCTAGGTCACTGTTTATGCTGTCACATGATTTTGAGCCAACTTTAACTCATCTTTTAGATCTGTAATAGTTTTATGCCTATAAACATCTCCTCCATAAGATCAAAATCTAATGAAGGAAGTAAATAAATCTTACAGTCTTTTTTTGAGCATAGTATGAATTTTATTTTAAAAATTTATCTTTATTATAGTTGTCTTCTTTTTCTCCCCATTGACCCCTCCACTCCATACCAGCCCCTCCCCAGGCCCTCACCACTTACTGTCTGTGTCCATGGGTTAGGCATAGATGCACACAAGTTCATTAGTTGATCTCTTCCCATTCACCCTCCCCCGCCTTCCCTCTGAGATTCCATAGTCTGTTCTATGCTTCCATGTCTCTGGATCTATTTTGTTCATTAGTTTATTTTATTCATTAGATTCCACAAATGAGCAAGATCATGTGATACTTGCCTTTTTCTGACTGGCTTATTTCACTTAGCATGATACTCTCCAGGTCCCTCCATGCTGTCTCAAAGGGTAAGTGGCTGCTTGGGGCAGGTGCTCAGTGCTGTTGGATGCAAGGGGGAGAGAGATGCAGTTGAGTGAAGAGATGGTTTTCATAATCACAGGGCGAGCATCCAGCACCATTGCTGATGTGGGAAGGGGCTGGGCCAGCCATTTCTATAGCCTGTGTACGCATTTCTTTTAAGACTTGCAGCAAATTTATGTTGACGTTTATGTGGGAAGACAAATGAGGCTGCATTATCAGGATTCCTATGAAACAGACTGGTCAGCAGATGTGTTCTCCCTGCGCTGAACAGAGAACAATGGGGGGCCTTGCCTTCTGGCTGTTGGGGTGAAGGTTCGTGGAGTTGGATTAACCAGGGGCTCGGACGCTCCTGCTGTTTCTTTCTCTGGATGCCACACGGCCAGGGGAGTTACGAAAGGCGAGGAAAGGCGATTTTATTCTGCATACGGCCTGTGCTTGGCGGCAGATAATACATCACATGGGCTGTCTGCAAACAGTGGTAGTCACTGAAGATATTTGAAGGCCTAGAATTCCTCCCATTACTAAGTTAGCCTATTGTTTTAAAACAATGGTTTGGGGCAGAAAGACAAGGCACACAATTTTATGTATTTAGCTGAAACCACATAGTTTAACTCTTACCTGGCCCCACACGGCAGCCTGAGTGAGTACCTGTCTATAAATGAGGTCCCTGTTGCACCCTCAGACAGTGAGACCAGGACTGAGGCGGGGCGGCGAGGCTGTGCTCTGAGGGGCTCATGGAAGAACGTCCAGTTCTTGTTTAACCCTCTTTCACCCGAGGCCTCTAAGCCTGGTTACATGGAAAAGTGGAGACTTTTTGTGAAAAAGAAAATACAATCGGACGAGCATGTTTGCAGCAGCCTCTGCGAGCTGCGCTGTGAGTGCTGGAGGGAGGCGGTTCGGAGCAGGTGAGCTGAGGGTAGGAGTTTCCAAGAGTGATTCAAAGTGCTGCTTCTCAGAAAATGCCACTTGGTTTTAGTGTATTTTTATTGATTTCAGAGAGGAAGGGAGAGGGAGAGAGAGATAGAAACATCAATGATGAGAGAGAATTATGGATTGGCTGCCTCCTGCACAGCCCTTACTGGGGATCAAGCCTGCAGCCTGGACATGTGCCCTGACTGGGAATTGAACAGTGACCTCCTGGCTCATAGGTCGATGCTCAACCATTGAACCATACCAGCCGGGCTCAGAAAAGTCTATTTGAATGTGACGTGTGGTGTTTAGGACGTGGCCAGTGCGCTCCCTGAAACTGCTCATTTGTGTCAGTGCTGACAGCTAGTAAGCGAACACGAATGTTTCTAGCTGTGTCCCCGAGGTTGTTACAGGCCTGCTGTGTCCCGAGATGCCAATAGGATCAGGCTCTGGCCTGTACCTCGTCTCCCAAGTCCAGGTCAGTGGTCCCGGGGGGGCTGGGCAGCTGTTTCCCATGCCCTCCCGCCTCCCTCACTTTCCCTCTCCTATAATAACTACCCCGGAGGGTCCTCACCCTGTGCCAGGCATTGGGAGAGCCTGTGACCCACTCTCCTGCCTCTGCATCAGCTTCCCCTGCACAAAGGCGAGCAGGTATTTTCCTAAAACAGAGCCCAGTTCCACTTCTTCCCCCAGCCCTCAGCAGCTCCCTTGTTCCCCTAAGACCCAAAACCCCCATCTGCCCTCGCAGCCTCCACACTGCACCGGCTGGCCCCAGCTTCCTGTCCGAGTGCGGGTTGCATTCGGACGTGGTGCTTCCCCTCTTAGCTCCGCATCCATGCACCGAATCCCCTCTGTCTGGCACACCCTGCACCCCTGTCTGGACCCCGAGCCATACCCATTCCTCCTATCCAGGTCTTGTGTCTGTGCCTGGAGACAGCGTCTGGTGCCCAGTGCTGTGCTTCTCTCACCCTGCGTGCCCGCAGGTCCTGCCACTCCATCCTGGGCTCACTGCGCAGAGGATGGCACCCAGGACCAGTGCCCCATGCGAGCTTGTACACAGCGGACGTGCTCCCCACAGGCGGGGCCAGCGTGGGAAGTCGGGGTGGCAGGCCCCCGCCAGGGGTCCTCCTCCCTCATCTGCAGCTCTTGGCAGCTCAGGCTCTTGGGCTTCAGAACACAGTCCTGCCTCCCTCTTTCCCGGGCTGCGTGTGACCACACTTCCTCTCGCAGGACCCGCCACGGGGTGCTAGTGTTCACCTTGGCAGCTTCATCTCATCTTTCTTTGTTGTTGTTAATCCTCAACCCAGGATATGCTTCCATTGACTTTTAGGGAGAGTGGAAGGGAGAGGGAAAGACAGAGAAGCATCGATGTGAGAGAGACACATCCATTGGTTGCCTCTTACATGAGCCCTGACCAGGGCCTGGGCTGGGGAAGAGCCTGCACCAAGGTATGTGCCCTTGACTGGAATAGGACCAGGGATCCTGTGGTCCCCAGGCTGACGTGCTATCCACTGAGCAACACCGGCCAGGGCGTGGCTTCATCTCATCTTGATCAGGTCTGTGAAGCCCTTTCCAAATAAGCTTGCGGGTCCAGGCCCAGGCCTTGCGGGGTAGGACTCTCACATGTCTCCTTAAGGGGGGCACAGTCCAGTCACGTGCTAAACACCCCGAGGGCTCGCTCAGGCTTCATCTCTTTGCCACAGTATCTTTCTGGCCAGCAAAGTGCAGGGACCATGTCTTCTTCATGTTATTCCTCCCTCGCACCTAACGTTTGCTCAGTGTTCACCCTGACGCTGGACTGAATCAATTGTTTGTTAAACAGAATTGGAAAGACATGAAAACGGTTCCGAGGCTGCCAAGAAAGACTGGCCACGCATCAGCACATGGAGGTGGTCCAGAGCCTCAAACACCGGTGCTTACTAATCAACACATTTTGAAAAGCTCAAACACGCCACCAGAGCCCAGCAAGTTCCACATGGGAGGCGTGGGTGTGGAGGGAAGTAATTATCAGTTAAATATGCCTTCAGATGGGCTAATAAATGGGCTAAGTCGGAAAAGTAGGTTAAAACTCTTGTGTTACCTTCAGTTTGCAAGGGGGAACTTTAGAGAGAACATGGAGGCCCATTGGGCCCAGAACATGCTCACACAGAGTCAGTGAGCCGGGCTGGACAACCCCATCATCAGGCCATGAGGGGCCAGCTCACCTGCCCTGTCAGGGGGATGGGCCCCGTTCATCCGTCCAGGCAGGTGACCCTCGGGGAGAACACAGTGGGGGCAACACCTCTGCACACCAAGGTCAAGAAAATTGTGTCCCAATGTCACAAGACAAATCAGAGTGAGTGGTGTTTGTTTTGTTCCATTCTGTCACCAGGGGAAGTCAGCAGACAGCTGTTGGGGTCACCAGGGATTGGGGCAGTGTGTGAAGCTGGAAATGTGTGTGAAGCTGGAAATGAGTGTGAAGCTGGGAATGGGTGTAAAGCTAGGAATGGGTATGAAGCTGGAAATGAGGGTAAAGCTGGAAATGGATGTGTGGCACTAGAAATGGGTGTGAAGCTGGGAATGGGTGTGAAGCTGGAAATGGGTGTGAAGCTGGAAATGAGTGTGAAGCTGGAAATGGATGTGTGGCACTAGAAATGGGTGTGAAGCTGGGAATGGGTGTGAAGCTGGGAATGCGTGTGAAGCTGGGATGAGTGTGAAGCTGGGAATGGGTATGAAGCTGGAAATGGGTGTGAAGCTGGGAATGGGTGTGTGAAGCTGGGATGAGTGTGAAGCTGGAAATGGGTGTGTGAAGCTGGGAATAGGTGTGAAACTGGGAATGGGTGTGAAGCTAGGATGAGTGTGAAGCTGGGAATGGGTGTGAAACTGGGAATGGGTGTGAAGCCAGGATGAGTGTGAAGCTGGAAATGGGTGTGAAGCTGGAAACATAAAGGGGGGCCGTGTGGAGAGCACTGATTTAGACGCCTGTTCCCTTTCCACCCGAGACGAATGTCCTCTGTGGAATCTGGAGCAGGACAAGCTAGAAGGTCCACTTCAGTGCAGCAAACATGGAGATGATGCGCAGAACTCGAGTCCTTTCCCAAAACTAAGTAAGACTTATGTTGGGCAGCAGATCCAGAGACATGGAAGCATGCAACAGACTAAGGATCCTCAGAGGGAATGGGGTGGGGGGAAGACATCAACCAAAAAACCTATACGCATATAAGAATAACCCATTGACACAGACAATAGTGGGGTGACGGCCTGGGGTGGGGAAGAGAGAGGGGAGGAGGCTAGTGGGGGGGATACCAAGGGGGACGTCTGTAATACTTTCAACAATAAAGATAAAATCTTTAAAAACGCAAACATCATTGGACTTTTTTTGTTTATTTACAGTTGCAGAATGACAAAAATTATTGATTAATTACAATCCTTTATATTACTAGGTGTACCGGTTAATAATGGCAGATTTTGTAATCAAAGAAAACACAATAATTTCAAGAGAAACATCAAAAGTGCTTTATTCAAAGTAATGTCCATCGCTAACTACACATTTCCCCCAGCTTTCAGGTAATTTGTGGGTACCATCCCAATAAAACTTTTCTTGTTTTGAGGCAAACCATTCAGAGACCCAATTTTCAACTTTTTCGTACGTTTTGAAGTGCTGCTCAGAAAGTGTGTGTGCCATCGATCAGAACAAGTGGTCATCTGAAGGAGCAAGGTCTGGTGAATACAGCGGGTGGGTTAATACTTGCCAGGCAAGATCTTTTAATGTGTCTTTAGCTGGCTTTGAACTGTGTGATGGTGTGTTATCACGAAGCAAAATTACTTTGCCGTGTCTTCTGGAACATACTGGTGGTTTTCGATCAAAGCATGGTTCAAATTGATTATTTGTTGCCGGTAGCGATCAGTATTAACGGTTTCACCTGGTTTTAGAAGCTCATAATACGCCAGACCTTCCTGATCCCACCAAACGCAGAGCATTGTCTTCTTTCCGAAGCGATTTGGCCTTGCAGTCGGTGTTGATGGTTGACTTGGATCAACCCATGATTTTGTGCCTTTGTGATTCTCAAAATAAATCCACTTTTCATCGCCAGTCACAATTCAATGCAAAAAAGACTTTCTTTCGTGCTGTGGAAGCAACATTTTACTGATGACTTTTCGGTTTTCCATTTGTCTTTCGTTCAGTTGATGTGGCACCCAGTTTCCTTCCTTTACAATCTTTCCCATTGCTTGTAAACCATTGGAAATTGTTTGCTGAGCAACGTTTCATCTTTCTGCAGGTTGTTTTTGAGTTTGACACACATCTTCATCCAATAATGCTTGTCATTGTTGGTCTTCAAACTTTTTCGGTTACCTGGATGTTCTTTGTCTTTCACATCGAAATCATCACTTTTAAAGCATTTAAACCAGTGTTCACAAGTATCTTGAGATGGAGCATGTTCACCATAAGCTTCCCGAAGTATTCAGCAGCACTTTTCTTCAAAATAATGAATTAAAACTTCCCTCAAATGCTCTTTTTTTGGCACAAAATTCAACATTTTTTAGCGTAAAAATATCTATTATGTTAACACCTTCAGAAAATTTGACATATGAAGTTTTGAAGCTTGTTGTCAATACAACAAAATAGCATACACATCAAATCGCATATAAATCAACATATGTGTAACTCCATCTATTGAAAAAAATCCACATTATTAACTGGTACACCTGGTACATGCATACAAGTTCTTGGGGCGAGATCTACCCAAATCCTTTTTAGTCAATCTCAGACCACCACCTTTAATCTCCAGGAAAATATATGGTTCCCTGTATTCCCGTCCATTAGAAGCAGTTCCTTATCCAAACCGGCACATACTAGCAAAACTTAACCTTCAAAAATCATTCTCCTTCGAGAGCACAGGAAGAGTTCAAAAGTAGGAGTTAAAAGAACAATTTTCCTTTTAGAAGTGTCTTTACTCCCAGACAAGAGCAACAAAGGCAGCAATCTGAACGATCGGCTCTCCCGGCCTCTTTATTAGCTGCTCAGTGCCTGTCCCCTGGGCCTCCGGTGGGATGAAGGCTCAGAATCCACAGGAAAGCTCTGCTGGGCGTTTTCTGCAGAGCCCAGGATTCCCCTGAAATCCTAGAAGGAAGAACGCATTTGGATGTGCGAGGTCCCGCCACATCTCTGAGGAGGGAGAGGAGGCAGATAGTCAACCATTCTCATGGCTTTTCTTCAATTCTTTAAAGTAGGTTTTGATTGATTGCAGAGAGAGGAAGAGAGAGGGAGAGAGAAACGTCGATTGGCTGCCTCCTGCATGTAGCCTGAGCACGTGCCCTGACCAGGAATTGAACCGCTGACCCCCTGGAGCACAGGAAGACATTCACCCGACTTAGCCACACCGGCCCGGCTCAGTGTTTGCCTTTGGAAGTTAACGCACCCCGTTCCTGTGCTTGAGCTGTGACTTGCCAGCATCGATGTCTGTTTTCTCTTCTACATCCATTAACGAGTCCTTGGTTCTGTGAGCAGAAGCAAAAGACTGGCCTCCTGGGTAGCACCCGCAAAACTGCACTGCGGCCGAATCAAGAGCAGAACACGCTGCCTATCGAGACACAGATGTCCTTGTTCTGGCCTTTGAAGGGCAACGCCCTGTTCACGTGTGAGCTGTGGAGGAAGGAGCCGGCGAGGAGCGCCTGGGCCTGGTGCCGGCCTTCCTCTCAGCTGCTCAGGGGCGGTGCCAGGGTGACACCTACTCTCATGCCGTGACCTGACCAGCACCCTGGCCCCCACCACCCCGGACCCCGGACCCCGGACCCCAGACCCCACCGCTGCCCCCCACGCTGCAGAGCGTTTGCTGGTGGACAGACCTGCTGTCTGCCGTCGGCTCTGACTGAGACCACAGCTTTGTGCGTCTCCATAAGAAGCTTAACAATTTAAATTTTCCAATGTTTTAGAAACGTTTCGGGCGATTGTTTTTATCCTTCAGAAGTCCCTCTGGTTCCTGTATTTGCTTTTGCCAACCGTCCCGAACGTGGGCGGCGGGTGTTTTGTGTGAGCTGTGCTCACAGCCTGATAGGTGAATCTAAGGCAGCGGCTCGGCAGCCTTTGTCTTTGTCTAATGACTGGTCCCAGGTCCCGGAGTCATGGTGCTCGGTGGCAGGATCCCACAAGCTGACTTTAATTTTGTGAAACTTCTTCTAATGAGGAAAATCGTTTACCTTCTGCCCAGCAGCTAAGCGCTCTGTCCAGTTCCCAAGCCGCTGGCCGCCTGGTGGGCTTCCCCTGCTCCCCCCACTCGCAGAGCCACCCTGATGGACGCAGACCGGCTCGGGCTCCTCCGGGAACGCCCCACCCCAGCCAGCGCAGGAACAAGGCCTAAAACCACGGCTGGGCCCCCGGGCTCTGGCCGATGGGAGGACATTCAGGCTTGAGCTGGAGCCCGGCGAGGGAGTCTCGCCCCTGGAGGCCAGTTCCTGAGTCCTCCTCTGAGCTGCAGCTCCAACATGAGACGGGGCTGCCTGGAGGCTGGCAGGACTCACTGCTGTCACCGCCCGGGCACCCTCCCCGCCCTGCCCATCACTAGCAGAGGTCGGCGTGGTGGCCTGGTGTGGGGCTGACCTCCCCGCGGGCCGCAGAGCCGGACAAAGGCGCTCAGCGTCTGTGGCAGCAGGAGGAGGTCACCTGCCTTTCCCCCTCCAGAAAGCGATGGGGAGTTGGCAGTTCATTTCTTTCCAAGGTGACCGCTGAGTTCATTTCTGTTTCGCCGTCACAGAACCAAAAGCTCTTCTCCTCGGGGAAATTTTATTTCTTTCATTATTCTCCCCAGACGGCAGGAGAGCTGTGTCTTCTGGGGATGGAAGCAGCGAGTCAGAGTTAATTAGTTCTCTCAGGACGCACTGCGTTTGGGTGAGACATCAGTGCAGGGGGCGCAGCAGCAGCCAGAGGCTCCAGGGAGTGTGAGCTCACAGGAAGGCGGCCACTGTGGGAGCCACACGCGCCCTCCCCAGAGCTGGCTCGCCAGGGAGTAAGTTCTCTCATCTGCACTGTCTTTCCTCTAGAGCAGTGGTTCTCAACCTTCCTAATGCCGCGACCCTTTAATACAGTTCCGCATGTTGTGGTGACCCCCAACCATAAAATTATTTTTGTTGCTACTTCATAACTGTAATTTTGCTACTGTTATGAATCATCATGTAAATATCTGATATGCAGGATGTATTTTCATTGTTACAAATTGAACATAATTAAAGCATAGTGATTAATCACAAAACAGTATGTAATTATAGATGTGTTTTCCGATGGTCTAAGGCGACCCCTGTGAAAGGGTCGTTCGACCCCCAAAGGGGTCACGACCCACAGGTTGAGAAACGCGGCTCTAAGCTGTCAGGCGACTGGGGCAGGATGGGGTGGCCGGGTCCCTAGTGAGCTCAGGAACCGTGTTCTTATTTCATGACCACATAAAGCTCACAAATCAATTGCAGTTTCTCTTTCTCTGTGATTGTCAAAGGTATGCTGCCGCATCCTGCAAAACTCAAGGCTACACAAGGACATCAAGTGATCGTGTATGTTTTCGTAGGTGGGTGTTCTAAGCAGGCTCCCAGCGTT
This sequence comes from Myotis pilosus, assembly GCA_036010255.1. Taxonomy (NCBI): domain Eukaryota; kingdom Metazoa; phylum Chordata; class Mammalia; order Chiroptera; family Vespertilionidae; genus Myotis; species Myotis pilosus. The sequence continues at coordinate 2,974,898 of JASKON010000034.1, forward strand.
ACACAGCTCCGTCCAGGGCACCAAGGGGAGCTCTCCAATGGAGTGTTGGTTCTCGTCTTATCCAATGGCAGGCAAACATGCCAAGGACATGTGACATCATTAGAACCTCAGGCTTCAGCCTCGAGTATTATTCCCAAGGGATCCTCTTATTAACTTATGAAACGTATAGCCCGTCCTGGGCTCAAGGTCTCAATCCCACAGAAAAATAGCCCCGTCACTGATGACGTCGGCAAAGGGTGACCTCAGACTGGCACTTGAGTCAGGTTACGCATCGATAGCATCACGCCGCAGCCTAAGAAAGATCGCCTTGTAAGTCGGCGAACTCTGGAGATAATCACCACAGAAATGGTTCTGTTAATTTAGAAAGTAAATTAGCAATTAAAAACCAGGCAAGGAGCCAAACAGGGATACTTGCTTCAGTTTCACTTCTCTACTCATCTCATTTCTTCCTGAGAAAATAAACATTGGGAAAGAGGAACCAAGAAAACAAGTGTCCTTTCTACAACTTTCCTAGTCAAAGCCACTATTTTTTCCTTCCCGGCTTTATTTTGTGCAATAATTTCATAGCAAGGTAACCCCTTGACCATCCAAAATCTTTTAAAAAAATTTTTCTTATTGATGAGAGAGACAGAGAGATAGAGAGAGAGACAGAGAGAGAGAGAGATTGGTTTGTGGTTCCACTCATTTAGCATTCATTGGTGGACTCTTGTATGTGCCCTGACCTGGGGTCAAACCACAACCTTGGTGCATTGTGATGACGGTCTAACCAACTAGCCAGGGCATGGTGATTCATTTAAAAAAATCTTTATTGTTGAGAGTATTACAGATGTCCCCCTTATTCCCCCCCATAACCCCCTCCACCCAATTCCCGTCCCACCCCAGGCCTTCACCACTCTATTGTTGTGTCCATAGGTAATGTATATATACATATGCTCTTTGGCTAACCTTTTCCCCACCCCACCCCCTTCCCTCGGAGATTTGTCAGTCCGTTCCATGTTTCCATGCCTCCGGTTCTATTTTATTCATCAGTTTATTTTGTTCATTAGATTCTTTGTTCATTTATTTTGATTTTTAGATTCAATTGTTGACAGAAATGTATTTATTGCCATTTTATTGTTCATATTTTTATCTCTTCTTCTCCTTCTCTCCTCCTCCTCCTCCTCCTCCTCCTCCTCCTCCTTCCTATTCTTAAAGAATACCCTTCAACATCTCATGTAATAATGTTTGGTGGTGATGAACTCCTTTGGCTTTTTCTTCTCTGGGAAGCTCTTTATCTGACCCTCAATTCTAAATGATAGCTTTGCTGGGTAGAGTAATCTTGGTTGTAGGTCTTTGCTATTCATCACTTGGAATATTTCTTGCCACTCCCTTCTGACCTGCAAAGTTTCTGTTGAGAAATCAGCTGACAGTCACATGGACATTTCCTTGTAGATAACTAACTGCTTTTCTCTTGCTGCTTTTAAGGTTCTCTCTTTCGCTTTAACCTTTGGCATTTGAATTATGATGCCTCTTGGCGTGGTCCTCTTTGGGTTCCTCTTGTTTGGGACTCTCTGTGCTTCCTTTTCTTGTAAGTCTATTTCTTTCACCAGGGAGGGGAAGGTGTCATTATTTCTTCAAATAGGTTTTCAATATCTTGCTCTCTCCATTCTCCTTCTGGCACCCCCATCAAGTGAATGTTGGTGCGCTTGAAGTTGTCCCAGAGGCTCCTTATACTATCTTCATATTTTTGGATTATTTTTGCTCTTTGCTCTTCTGATTCGGTGGGTTTTTCTTCCCCACATTCCAAATTGCAAATTTGATTCTCAGTGTCCTCTACTCTATTGTTGCTTCCTTGTAAATTATTCTTCATTTCAGTTAGTGTATCCTTCGTTTCTGACTGGTTCTTTTTCATGTCTTTGATGTTCTCACTAATTTCCTTCTGTTCTTTCATTTGTGACATGTTTCTTTGTCTCTGCATTTTGGCTGCTTCCCTGTATTTGTTTCTATGTATTAGGTAGAACTGTTATGTCTCTTGGAATTGGTAGAGTGGTCTTGTTTAGTAAGTGTCCTGTAGGGTTCAGTAGCTCATCCTCCCTGGTCATCGGAGTTGGCAGTCTAGGTGTGTCCTGGTATGGGCTGTGTGCATTGTCCTGTTGTAGCTGAGCCTTAGTTGCTGTCAGTGTCTCTGAAAGGAGTGATCCTCCAGGCCAGTTGGCTGTGAGGACCAGCTGAGTCCACTGTGGAAGATGTGCTGTGCAGGAGACACCCCTGAGGAGCAGGACTTGTGTCAGTGGGACTTTGGTGCTCACTGAGTCTGCCTCTTGAGTGGGTTGCTTGTGGATGTGAAGAGCTTTGGGGATCTTGGGGAAATAGAAGAGAAACAAAGCAATGATGCACTATTTACCTACATGAGCATTCAGATCACTATGTTGGTAGGTGTTTGACATGTGTATTATAGAAATTAATAAATTGAGAGATTGAGATTCTCCTGTAGGCAGCCATCAGTAGAAGCCCAGGTGTGGTCTGATGGAGGTAAACATTTGCTAAATACTTGCTGTCCCCTTTAATACCAACTTTCCCCTTTAAGTTAAAGCATTGATTATAATAAAATGATCTCCCCCAAATTGAAAAGAATCTTATAATAGAAAGTCACATAACCCATTAATTCCTCCAACTTTAAGCACAAGATGATGTCACCAACAATATTTAACTTTATTCTATTGAAAACTGAAAAGAAACTCTTTGAAATAATCTGTTATAGTTTTAAAAATGAAGGATTAAATTAAAATTTAAACAGAATGACTTTGGAGGGTGTTATTTTGTACAAGACAACATGATGTCATTTTGAATCAAAGAAAAATTTTTTCTCCTGCTGCTTGTTTGAGGGAAGAGAAAATGAATTTACGATCCCTTTGATGGCCTTTGTTTTCATTAATTTGAAAATCATTACATGTCGAGATCAGAGATGCTCATTGAGATGTCAGGGACATCACCCTTTAGCTGGAAAACCAGCTCAGGGTTTTGTTTTGTTTTTAATTTATTGAGTGTTGTGGTAGCAATTTTCTGACAGTAAATAGTTCACTACAGAAAATAACATAGAAGGAGCATATTTGAAGAGAAATTGGAGGAAAAGTTCATTTTATTTTATTTAATTTAAAAATATATATATTTTATTGATTTTTTACAGAGAGAAGGGAGAGGGATAGAGAGTTAGAAACATCAATGAGAGAGAAGCATCGATCAGCTGCCTCCTGCGCTCCCCCTACTGGGGATGTGCCTGCAATCAAGATACATACCCTTGACCGGAATCGAACCTGGGACCCTTCACTCTGCAGGCCGACACTCTATCCAGTGAGCCAAACCAGCTAGGCAGGAAAAGTTCATCTTAGATACTATGCCTTTAGCTGCGCAGTTGCTTTTCTATATGAATGGGGGTTGGATGGGGGTCTTAGGTAGCAGTTCTCAAGGATGTGAGCATTATCAGATGTCTGGGCAGCCAGGAGGTTCTTAGAGTTTCCAGTGGAGATGAGAACCAATGGGTGTGGGGTGAGATCCCTGGAGTGGCATGTTCACATATACTCCGGGTCGTTCTTACTCAAGTGGCTGGTGGTTTGAGAAACACTGTTGGGAAGACAGACCTCGTTTTTTTCTGTTTGCCCAGCTACGTGAGGTCATCCTCACCTTCCCTGCCTGAGCAGAGCAAATTGTTTTTCAGAGAAAGGTGAGGAGCAGAGGCAAAAAAGCAGTCCCTTCTCTCTGAGTGGGATTGGAAGGCTCGGTGACAAATGCTGGCTCCCGAAGCATCTTGTGAGGGACGTTCATTTTGTGAGTGTGCCCACCCTCCTGTAAACATTGATCTGCAGCTCAGGGGAAGGCGGAAGGAAGCTCAGGGCATTGCTGGGCTCCTTGATTTGCTGCATAAATCATGCCAACATTTCCTGAGACTGTCTCTTTCGGCAGAAAGAACAACTGATACAGGGAGTTGGTCAAGTGTAATTGGAATCAGACTCCATGGTGACAGGTAAGGGTCAAGTCCTCTCCCAAAAAAGCAGGCTCCCTCAGCATGTGAATCTCCATCTCGGTGAACTGCCTTCGAGCTGCTTCCTCTGGCTGCAGGCTCCTAACTCCTTACAAAGGGGAGGGTTGTGTCCTTCCTTAGGACCCAGAGGTAAAATAACATTATGAATACTGTGTGCCACATGGGGGAATTGTGATGCATATTTAAATTCCATCAAATATTCACTGAATTCATACTATGTCTTCATATCACTTTCCCAGAATTATCATTTATAATCTTGTCTAAATGTTAAAATTGTATGAAATTTTCTAAAATATTTCTTAAAATTCATTTCTTACCTAATGATGTTAGGGTTGTTTCTGTTCATCTTGAAGGAGATACCCGTGGTGCTCTGGCTTGGGGATTCTATCAGCTAAAGCTGGGGAGGTGAATACATACATATGAAATAAAGAAATGAAGCAGAAATAATTGAATGATGTCCACCCACCAGTGCATACCTGGGTTACTGTCAGTGATGCCCACCCAGCAGTGCATGCATGGGTTACTATGTTTTGATCAGTATATATCTCTACTACTGATATCAGAGTCCTGAAAACACCTGACGTGTGACCCTTAACCAAGGCTCATTTGGAATTTGAAACTAAAACTATGTCATACTAGAGGCCCAGTGCACGAAATCATTCGCGGGTAAGGTCCCTAGGCCTAGCCTATGATCAGGGCCATCTTCTGCCTGCTCGCCACTCCCCAGTCCTGCCCCACCATTGCCAGCCACCCAGTTCCCTTCTCTGGCCCCAGTCCCACCCCAGCGCCACCAGCTACCCGGGTTCCCCATTCGCCATCCAGCAACTGGAGCCTGCAGGCCCGAGGGGAGGGACCAAGAGGTGGTCAATGCACCTCATAGCAACTGGTCGAGTGGTCATTCCAGTTGTTACGCCGTATGGTCCCTGGGCTTTTATTATATAGGATGATGAGTATATTACCTGTCAATGAGAATTACGTTTTGCCTGGTTTAATTAATTTATTGATACAATTTTAATATCTATCTCTATACATCATAATATCATTTCTGTTCTCTTTATTGTTTCTTTTTAAAGGATTTATTGAAAAAGCAGGTTTTGATTAACATACTTCTAGAAAAGAAAAACAAAATTTCTAAGTCAAAAAGCTAAAATAAGTAAAACAGAAATATCCACTTCACATCTGAATAGTATTTATCTTAATGCTATTTATTTTGTGAAATATAATATTATATAATGGTAATTCATTTCTGTTGAACCCTGTCATATGTTTCTGTTCTGAACAGCACTTGGGGTCCATCAGGGGCCCTGTGGGATGGGAGGCAGGTGAGGTCAGTGGCCAAGCCAGTTTCCCCTGACCTGCTCCCCACCCTCCATCCCCACCCTGTCTCCAGGCTCCTGGGATGGGTAATTGCAATAAAACTCTCTGGTGCTTCTGAACTATGAGGACTGGATACTTTCTCTAGTTATTTATTCTATTTTCCTTTAAATGTAAAATAAGAGTGCTCCTTTGATATTTCGAAGGGTGGAGGAATGAATAAACAGTGAGCATCTGCTCATACTCTGATGGGTAACCTCTGACCAGCCAAGTAATTCCTCTTGATATCATAGTCTCTCGTTTTATAGTGTGGAAAAATGAAATATCTAGGCCCATTTCCTCATATTATTATTTATAATTCTCTTCTTCATCCCAGGTTTCAATTTTGTATCTCCTGGTATTAGGATTCATTTTTGTAACCTGTCTCAGTGCTTTATTTCTCTGTTAGGTTGTGAAACCCCAGGCGGATGTGATATTTTATTGACTATTACTGTTAATATTGATTCTATTTATTTCTGCTTTGGGCCTTTGTTATTCTCTGCAAGTTCATTAACATTTTGAAGGCTACATTCATTTTTCAAGCCACCAGAATCTCAGTCAAAACATTTTATTTGGCTTTGAAACATACTGGGAATAATTTGACAGCATAGTAGCATAATAAAGGGGGTAGCGAACCTAAATCCGTCTCTATTTGAAAGTCCACAGCATGCTGCCGTGTAATTACTAAGTGGGAGCCTCATGATTATCCCCTTTGGGGGTGGAAATCATGTTCATATTCAGGGGAGGGTTAGGGGAGTAGATTTATTGTTCTAAACCCAGGAGGGTGGACTCCTTCACTCACACTGAGAACGGGTTGGAAAAAAAGAAAAAAAACACCAAAACGGAAACCTATGGGTAAGAAGATGAAGAAGACCTTGGAGAGTGACCGGAAGCAGCCACTCCCATTCGGACCCACGTGGCAGCGCTGACCGAGTGCCTAGCAGAGTGAGGGCTGGAACAGGGGCACAGGACAAAAGGCCGTTCCCTACCCGGGCTGTCTGAGCCAGGGATTGCCCTCAGGGGAGTCCATAAGGCAGGTATGTGGGGAGGACCTGGGGGCTGGGGGAGGCGTCCTACAGGAGGTGCCATATGCATTCCCTGAGCACTTTTGTTCCTGACACTGGTTATAGACAATACGGCCAACGTTGGATTTTGATTTATTGTGAATTACGGCAGTCTACATTATTGCTATTTAGTTTGCCTTTCCGTTATTATTACTTTGAAAGAAAGAATTGTCATGCAGGCTTCTACTGCTCCCCATGAAGTGCCCCCTGCAGGGACGTGAAGGGGACTGGCACCTCTACACCCAGCAGCCTCCAGCGCTGCTCAGCCTGGTCTCCTGCTCCATGACGTGGGGGGGTTGCAAACCCTCATTTTACTTCTCCCAACAAGAACACTCTCAGTATTTGCCAATCCGTGTACCAGGGCATTCCTCCAAACATTAGATGATAAAAGCTACCCGACTGTCTACTTTTTCCATGTTCTGAATGAATGTTGAGAGGAGCGATGACTTTGAGGCCTGAAAGGAAAAGTGGGTGAATGGTCCTGGGACCATGGAATGCGCTCCTCACATCCCTCACATAGAGCATGTCGAGAGAGAGAGAGAGAGAGAGAGAGAGAGAGAGAGAGAGAGAGGTATTCTCAAAGAGAAACACCTGGCGTTGGCCAGAGCCAGGTCCGAGTGTGGACAGGGGAGCCTAAGAGACACAGAACCAGCCACCGAGCGGTGGGGAGCCATGCTCTCTCATCCCCACTCTCTTCTTAGCAGTCCTCCCAGGCCCCAACTAAAGGGTTATTATTATTATTTAAATGTTCCACAGGGAAAGGCTTGTCCCCTTTTAAAAATACTTTTGCAGCCCTGGCTGGTGTGACTCAGTGGATAGAGCGTCGGCCTGTGGACCAAAGGGTTCTGGGTTCGATTCCGGTCAAGGGCATGTACCTTGGTTACAGGCTCCTCCCCTGCCCAGGCCCTGGTCAGTGCACCTGCAGGAGGCAACCAGTCGATGTGTTTCTCTCACATCGATGTTTCTCTCTGTCTTTCCCCCTCTCTTCCGCTCTCCCTAAAAATCAATGGGAAAATATCCTCGGGTGAGGATTAGCTAAAAAAAAATAAATGAAAGATAAAATAAAAACTGAAAACGTTCCTTAAAAAAAAATAAAACTACTTTTGCAGAACACAGTCCCTAATGTCTTGCCTGGAGGGTCCCGGCAGGACAAGACGGGAGAGGGCGGTGCACGCAGGAGCAGTTCATGCACAGGAGGGTCACTGCCTGAACAGGAACCTCCCCAACATCTACTCACAGAGACGGGGCTCGCAGGGCGCACCCCACCTCCCGCCCTTTCTGCACAGGGCAGGGTGGGGAGGCTACACTGAGGCTGCCACTGCGGCAGGCAGGCTGGCAGCCAGGCTTAGAGAAAAACTTCCTCTCTCAAGGCCATGGTGAACACGGAGGACACTCGGCCCTTGGGCACCGGGAAAGGACGGACATCGGTGGGCAATGAAGTTACCAGCGCGATGTGTGTGAGAAGCAGCAACTTGTTTTAAGTTTTGTAATTTTCCGTTGAAGAAAACGTCTTCAAGAGGCTCAGTGATACGTTTACTTACTAAGGCCCCAAAGTAAAAATGATGCAATGGGTTATATAAAAACACCAGAGCAGCGCATTTTAAATCCCGAGTTACTGAGGCGGTTATAATGCCTTTCTCCGATTTAATCACAGCATTATTTAGGGATTAAATAGCAGAGGGAAGGTAGGGGATGTGGGGGTGAGGGGGAGAGATCAACCAAAGGACTTGTATGTAAGCATATAGGCCTAACCAATGGACACAGACACCAGGGGGTGAGGCATGAGTGAGGGGTTTGAGGGGGTAATGTGAGGATAAGGACACATATATAATAACTTAATCAATAAAGAAATTTAAAAGATAAAAATAAAATAAAAGATAAAGATAAAAAAATAAGTAAAAAATAAATAGCAGTCAACTTAGAATGTTTAATATGCTGCTTGTATACTCTTGCATGCATTTTCCACTTTCTTACAACTTTAACTGTTAACTTTAAAGATTATACATATGTCATTTAGATTTTGTCTCATTGAGTTATTCTTCTAAAAACACCTTATAGTTACTAATATTCCTGCTTCTCTTCCTTCCTTCCTGGCTATTAGAGAGCACTTTAAATGGCCAGGACCTATTCCAGCTGTGTGCCTTTTGTAGCGCATGATGGGAAAACGCACAGTACTTCACGCAGGTGCTGCTTCCCCGGGTTTTTCTTTTCCTTTTCTGTCTTTGGCTCCAGTGAAAGACAAAACTAAACACTGTCGCCCAAGTCTGTGTGAACATCGTCTGCTGGGACTCTATGGACCCGTTACTTTATTTTTCATTATGGAACCAGCAGGTGCTTTCTCTAATTACTGGGAGGGGCGCTCCGTCTCTCCTGTGTGGGGTACCCACTTCCCCCTCTTCCCCCGAGGAGTCACCCCGTTGTTTATAGTAAGTCTGAGGTCCTGGGTGCAGCCCCATCTGGGCACCGGGAGGCGAGGGCATGCGACCGACGGCTGCTGTAAATGCTAATGCTTCAAGGGAATCCTGCTGGGGCGAGGCTGAGGGGCAGGACAGCGCCCGGATTGACCCCAGGGCTGCGGAGTCCGGTCGCCCCGCAGCAGGAGGCCAGTGGGGTGGCTGAACTGTGTTCAGATGGAAGGACACATGGAAGGTCATGTGTCATTCCTGTCTCTTCCCATCCTATGTCACAGCCGTTACCAGACGACCAGAGGCTAAGGAGAGATGGAATGCCGACTTCTAACATCCTTCTTTCATTATGAAGCATGTCATATGTAAAGACAGACACACACGTGTGTGGATGAGCCATGACTATACTGTGATCTCCAGGCGACCCCTTCCCCTCCTCCACAGGGAAGACCTAGGGCCCCGGGGAGCTCAGGGCCCGGGTTACACTCTGCTCCAGGGTAACCATTCTGCTCACGTGGTCATGTTTCCCGGCATTTCTTCCTGGTCCCCCAGGGCTTCGTTGCCTAAATAAAATGGTTTTGGTTTCCAAGTGTTTGTTTGTTAATCCCCATATTTACTTTTAATTTTTAAAAATCTTTATTGTTGAAAGTATTACCTGTGCCTCCCTCTTCCCCCCCATTGACCTCTCCCAGCCAGTCCCCACGCCCGCCCCCGCCTTCACCACCCTATTGTCTGTGCCCAGGGGTGATGCATATATGCATACAGGTCATTGGTGGATCTCCTCTCACCCACCCACCTCCCCTCGTCTTCCCTCTGAGGTCCCGCAGTCTCCTTGATGCTTCTGTGTCTCTGGATATATTTTTGTCTGTCAGCTTATTGTGTCCCGGTTTCACACTTTCTGCAAGTGGCATCATACTGTGCGGTCACGGGTGCCTTGCTCAGCTCTGTGGTGTGAGCCGTCTTGCAGCCCTACTGTTCACTTGTGTGGCGGCTTCAGGCTGCTCCCCGCCCTGTCACAGATGGGCCCACAGGGACAACCCTGCCAGCACTTTCTTGTACGTGTTCCCTGAAACACATTTGCATGACATTACAAAGGAGGAGAATTCCAGGGTCACCAAGCGTGTTCATAGGGCTGGTTAGTGTCCCGGGTTGGGTTGCTACCAGGTCTATTGGATTTTCCCACTCACCTTTAGGACTAGTCATACAGGAGTCCACACAGGGCAGGGCAGTGGCAGGCTCACAGTGAGGACAGGAAACAGAGTTCATTCTTATATGATTATTTATTGCGTACTAGAGGCCCGGTGCATGAAATTTCTACATGGGTAGGGTCCCTAGGCCGGCACCAGGTGTGTTTCCATGTACAACAGGGGCTCGGGGCGCAGGGGTGGAGAAGGTGGTTTTTCATCCTGGAGTCAGGGTGTTTCCCAGACAGTTCACTTAGAAAGAAAGAGAGGCACAGGTGTCGGGACCAGGCAGACGGGACTGTACCCTGTGACTCAGAGGTTTGTGGGAGCCCCTGTGCCCCTCCACCCCATGTCCTCAGATGCAGTGTGAGCACATGGAGGTTGGAGCTGCTGTGGTATTGACTCCAGAAGGACTCATTTCCCTAAACCAGCGACATGTTTCCAAATTGTAAAATAGAAGAACTAGCTTACCCTCTTCAGATAAAAACTAGTAATTTTAATCTCTCAGATATCATAAGAGTTGTGAAAACACCTATGAGATACTACATTAGGAATAGAAAAGTTACCCGCGATAAATTCAATTAAAAAAAAAATAGAAAAGTCAGAGTGGGGACCAGAGGCCTGTCTCAGTCAATAGCAGTGTCTGGCTCCTTCTCGTAGTTTCTCTGTGATCTCGGCCAAGCAGCCTGTTCTCATGAGTCTTAATTTCTTCATGTCTAAAAGAAGCACATGGGCTACACAAAACATTGTAATAGAAGTATTTCTAATTAAATTACTTCAGTGGGAATGCCATAGTGATACAGATAGATAAAATGTGCTCACATTAAATGCCATAAGTATATAAATAAATAAAATTTGCTCCCATTTTCAACAATGACAGGCTACTACAAATTCAGAAAACCATAACCAAGCTTTTGCAAAATCTTTGAAGAGATCATTGAAAAGCTGGTAGGTAATCATTCAAAAGTTGCCATCATCACCATCATCTCAACAAGCCAAAGTGTATTCCTAGTGTAACTTTTCCAAAATGGAGATTCCTTTAAAAATAAGCACCGGCTTTTAGATCAGGGGAATAACATACAAATGGCATCTATCTGTTTAACACGTGACTTGACAAAGGCTGTCAGGACAGGTCTTGTCCCTAGAGGATGAGAAGTAGAAATGGCCAGTGGATGGTACTATGATTAGGCAAATTATTCGCTGGCTGAGTAACCAAGTCCCAGGGATTCTGGCAACATGTTTTGCCTTGATATTTCTATACCCCCGTGAGCGAGCCCACGAAGAAACCAAACTTTAATGAGTAGCATGTATGTGCCTTTGCACAGGGTGCTGGAGGCGCGGGAATGAATACACCTTCACCCTGTTATGAGGAACCCGTGGTCCGTGGACCAGCTTTTTGACCCAATACTCCTAGTCCCAGTATCACTTTGGCCATCGGGTCCAGGGCTCACTCATCCCACTGGATCACTCTGCATTCCTTTTCCTGTGGCCATAGCCTACATTTATATGCTAAGAAACCAAATACTTACCCAAGTTGACAGCAAATAGATGAGTTATTTGAAAATTAATTATTAAAAGAAGTTTAAATGGGAGTTCTTTGGGTAAAGCCAGAATAAGTATTTTACCCCATATATCTCACCAAACAAACCTCTAAAACCTGGACGGAATTCATGGGTCAGAATTCATTTGATGCCTTTGAACAATAGGTGGTAGCTGGCAGGCTGGAGAAGACCAGTATCCAACATCTACAAGATAGCTGATGAATAAATTATTAGTCTAATCGCAAACTCTGTCATGAAGGGGACAGACGGTGAGCTTCCTCCAGTTTGCTCTTGCCTCGATGCACCAGCCCAACCACCAGGAGACAGTGCCAAGGTGCAAACAGAGCACTCCAGGAGAAACCCTCTAGTATCAGCATGTCAAACTTGTGGCCCACGGGCCGCATGCCTCATTTATTTGGCCTGTGTTAGCCTCTGAGTTTGACATGCTTGCTCTAGTGAGTAAGTTCTGCCTTGGGGAGTGGAACAGGAGGTCTACATGTATTCACAGAGAGTGGAGAAAACCCCCCATGTCTCCTTTGTTCTTCACTTCATTCATTATGCTCTAGTTTCCAGACAAAGGAAGAGGAGCATGGGAACAGCATCAATGTTGGGAGCAGGAGCCAAGAGCTGTTGAAATTCAAAGGAAGAGGGATCTTCCCCCTTAATTGGAGGACCTGCGGTCCCAAGGAGGTGGAGTAAACCCTGTTGCTTTTCTTCTCTCTGTCACGCTGCCCACTGGCCTAGACTTGCACACTGTCATGGAAAGTGTACAAAACTGTCGATTAACTAAAACCTCAGCTTTCTGGTCAAGGACCCAAAATGGAAGGAACTTGGAAAAGGGAGACCTTAGGGTCATTTATAATCTCCTGGGCTCACTCCTGAGCTCTAAGTCTGGATTTGATCCCAAACACAGACCAACAGATACTGAGAGCTAACAACAGACACATAATGGCCCAGCTTCCAAGCTGAGTCTAAGTGACTCTCATATGGGGCAAATCGGAGTAACACTGCAAAGGTTTGCAAATGGAACCAACATTGGATGTAACATTCATGTCATCAGACTCTCAGAAGAAAAAATATTTGAAGAAATGATGGCTAAAAACGACTGCAATTTAACTAAAGACATAAATCTACAGACTCCGGAAATTCTGGAAACTCAACATGATAAACACAAGGAAATTGAAGCCCTGATACATCATCATCAAACTGCTGAAAATTAAATATGAAAGAAATGTGGCACCTAGAAAAATTACCCATTGCACTTAGGGAATGACTCAAATGACTTTGTGTTTCTCTTCAGAAACCATGGAGCTCAGAGGAAGAAGAGCAACATTTTACAGTGCTGCAGGAAGAGAGCTTACCCCAGATGCTATGTTCAGTAAAAATAAAAGAAATAAAAACATTTTCAGATGAAGGAAAACTAAGAGAGGTTGTTATCAGCAAAACCATTATAAAATAATTGCTAAGCTATAGCCAGTTTGACTCAGTGGCTAGAGCAGACTGAAAGGTCTCAGGTTCAATTCCGGTCAAGGGCATATACCTCGGTTGCAGGTTCATTCCCTGGCCCTGGTTGGGATGTGTGTGGGAGGCAACCACTCAATGTGTCTCTCTCTCTCCCTCCCTTCTACTCTCTAAAAAGCAACGGAAAAATACCCTTGAGTGAGGATTAATAAAATAATTGCTAATATAAGTTCTTTGGTCAGAAGGAACTTGACACCAGAGGGAAGTTGTACCATCAAAAATGAATAAGAACAGCCGAAATGGCAGGTTCTGTGTACATAGAATACACTAGTCTTCTCTTGAGTTCTTTAAAATGTATTTTATAGTTAAAATAGGAAATTATAACAACTTGGGTGAATCTCAGAGGTGTTTTGCTGAGTGAAAGCCAGTCTTGAAAGTTTACCTTGTGTATAAAACCATTTACATGATACTATTAAAAAGACATATGTCACCTCCTTTATGACATTTTCTCTAACCTCCCAACATTGCCATAACCTCCATGTCTATTGTATCATCTTAATCATAACATTACAATCATTATCATGACATTTATTCACAAGTTTCTCTTTTTGTTTATTGTCTGTATCTCCCCCACCCCACCCATTTGTCAGTGAATTTGTTGGTTCTATTTACTGCTGTGTTCTTAGTGCTTAGAAAAATGCCTAGTACACTACAGACACTCAGTTGCTAAATATTTAATGGTTGAATGAATGTGTATTTTAGTAAGGCTGATACTAACCCATTGGTCAAATGGATTGGAATGTGGCATCCTAATGGCTACTATTTTTTGAATGGTAGAAGGGCTGGAATCCCAGATGTTGTTCAAACTCTTCCCCTGTATTCCTTAGTATAATATTCACAATTACTTCACCAGAGACATGTCATTCTTATACTCAGTCTATGGATGAAGAAAAGAGCCACAAAGAGGTAAAATAATTGCCCAAAGTCACCCAGTAAGTGGTGGACCATGAGGTGAAACCAGGAAATCTGACTTTTGAGCTCTTACCAGGATGTTCCTTCCCCTGCTTCTCGTCCTTGTCCTTGCCCTTGTCTAGAAGCATGAGCATCAACCGAGACACCATTCCAGGAACCCAGGCCATGGTCACTAGAACCTGGAAAGGAAAGAAAGGTGCACACAGGATGCACATAGAAAGTGCTGAGGACGGACAGCATGCCTGTAGTTAATGGAGGTTAAAGGGCATCTCTGAGCTGGAGAGGGATAGCACCTACTTACTATTTCTGTGAATAATAAAGAGAAGATAAATAAAGAAGTCATTCATAGCCCCCCCCCAAAAAAAAAAAAGAAAGAAAAGAGAGGAAACAGACTTTGGAGGCAGGAATACACCTGAAGATGACGAGTAGGCAGACTGATGGGATAGAGATTGGGGATTGGGGACTATATTACATGTCTTGATTGACAGGTATCTGTAATTCACATTTTCATAATTTTGAGTTTGGGGTAATTTTAATATTGGGGTTACATGTATTTTTTCTGATGATGTGTCTTACAGTTGAAGATCTTTGAAATTATATATTATGACATAGAATAAAGACAGAAAAGGATGCTGGAGGAGAGGGCTTAAGCCATGGAAAGGACTTAAGCCATGAGGAGAGTAAAACCCCAGCCTTCTCTGATGCCACTTCAGTGAAGGAACTGATGTCCTCTGGCCAGCTGCCCTCATCAGCCTCCGGAGGGACTGAAGCCACAGGGGACAAGCTCACCTCCATTGTTTCTCCATTGGTGAAAGTTTAAAGTAATTTATGAGGGGAAGTAGCCACAATGCTCCTGATTTCCCTACGCTTAACGCCTGGGACCACTCCTGCTCTGGTCTTACATAGCCATGGCGCAGGGTAGTGGAGCTGTGGGGTCATTCCTCAAGGGGTCGGCACTCCCAGGTCAACCCAATACACTCCCTTCTCTTGGATGTCATCAAGATCTCCACTTCGATACGTTTCTCTTTCCATGTCTGAGGAGTCTCTTGCTGGGCATTACCCATGTTTGTAGAGCTGCATTTAAGGCTCACTCCCTGGCGATTAGTAGGCTGCCTTCTTCTCCTAGGGCAGCGGTTCTCAACCCCTTTGGTGTTCGAATGACCCTTTCACAGGGGTCATCTAAGGCCATCCTGCATTTCAGATATTTACATTATGATTCATAACAGTAGCAACATTAGTTATGCAGTAGCAACGTAAATAATTTTATGGTTGGGTCACAACATGAGGAACTGTATTTAAAGGGCCAGAAGGTTGAGAACCACTGTCCTATGGGGAACCCTACATTCATTTAGGACTAGGCTTTAACTGGACTTTCTGTTACCTTGAGGACACTTTTTAATATCATAATAAAATTTCTCATGTATTTTTCATGGCCACAGAGTCAAGATCAAAAGCCATGAGCTTTAAAAGTTTAGAGATTCTCTGAACCGTGTGACATGGATATCTTTGTACAAACCTAAGAGCAAAGAGAGCTTCTGAAATGAGGGTCAGATTAAGGGTGAGAGGTGCAAGAAGATTTGATTTTTTTGAGACATTCAAGGGGGAAATTAATAATTTAGAAAAAATATTTGATATATTAAGGGAAAAGAAGTTGAATTTAAAAAATATTCTACCACGTTTAAAGGATTGTAGGAGAGGCCTAATGGACTGTTTCTAAGAATGGCTAAAAATAGTTGGTTCTAAACCAACAATGATTATTTTTCAAAGTTTCGTAATGTCCATTTTCTGGCTAATGAGATAATTAAAATGTCAACCAAAAATGGGTACAATTCAATTATAGCCATGCACCCTATGCAATTAAAAATGCCTCACAGCAAACTAAAGTTGTTGTTGTTATAGGGGCTTTTCACTAGGCTAAGGAATGCATGATCAGATTTGATTGAGGTGACGCAGTAATGCCACCTTAATTCTCATGAATCCAATAAAGAGCCTGGGAAGTGAATTCTTAAAAACATTTTAAAATGTTCAGCCTGGAGGAAAATAGATAAAGTCATATTCTGTTGCATTAGCAATCTTAGAGCAGTAATTACCCTCCCCAGAGGTGAGTGAGCAGGAACATTTGGCGGACTGCAGGAGTTTAATGCCTATGAAATGGCCTTCTCGTTGGCTTAATAGCAGGTCTGTAGCGACAGTTCCTCATTTTCACTCTCATTAAGTAGAAAGTGCAGGGATGTTAGATGACTGGAAACTAGTTTCTGGATTTTTTTGTCCTCTTCATTGATAGATGTATAGATAATTTCCATTAAATTATATAACTAGAAATCCTATGTAATAAAAGGGTAATGTGCAAATAGATGGAATGACAGAACAACTGAACAACCAATCCAAGTGTAATATGCTAATGAAATGCTAAGGCTGCTCAACTGCTCACTATGATGTGCACTGACCACCAGGGGGCAGACAGTCAACTGGTCGACCAGTTGCTATGATGGGCACTGCCCACCAGGTGGCAGATGCTCTGACCAGTAGGTTAGCTTGCTGCTGGGTTCTGGCCGATCAGGACTGAGTGAGATGGACCGGACATGCCCTGGAGCCCTCCCACAGTCCCTCCCAGGCCCGATCATGCTCCAGTGGGGTCCCTCAGCCAGACCTGTGCGCTCTTGCAATCTGGGACCCCTCGGGGGATATCAGAGAGCCAGTTTCAGCCTGATCCTGCAGGCCACTCCCCTTGGGAGGGCACCAGATGCAGGGTTGATGGCTGGTGAGCGCTGGACTGATTGGGCGCAAGCCTGCGGCAGGCACAGTGGGGTCAGGATGAGTGGGAGCGGCAGGTAGGAGTTGCAGGCGGCTTTGGACTGCGGGTTTTGGCTTGATCCCTGCAGGCCACCCAGAGGGAACCCACCCATGCACGAATTTGTGCATCAGGCCTCTAGTTATATATAAAACAGGAAGAAGAGAAATATGAAATAAAAACCTGTATAGCTTGATTCAATCAGGAGTTTTGTTGACTCTAATGTCCAACCTGTTTTGGAAAAGAATTATTGGTGAAATCTCTTATAAAAGAAATAAGGACTGGTTGGTAACTATTATCTGAAATTAACTTTGTTCCCTCAATTTCAGTTCTCTCTGTTCCTGATTTTCTGAAATTTCATGAGAATGTTTTTGTTTGTTTTTAATTAATTGCTCTGTAGGATGTGTCCTTTGGATCTGAAAATGTACAGTGCTCCTCAGCTCTAGAAAGTTTTCGTTCATTGTTTCTTTATTAAATAATTTTTAAAAATTTTTAAATTACAGTTGACATACAATATTATATTATTTTCAGGTGTACAACCCTGTGATAAGACATGTATATACTTATGCAGTGATCACCCTGATAAATCTAGTACCCAGATATACAGCTATTAGAATATTATTGACAATATTCCCCATGTTGTACTTTACATCCCCATGACTATTCTGTAACTACCAATGTGTACTTCTTAATCCCTTCACCTTTTTCACTCCTCCCACTCCCTCCCATCTGGCAACCACAGGTCTGTCCTGTGTCTATGAGTCTGTTTCTGTTCTGCTTATTCATTTATTTTGTTTCTTTTTTAGATTTCACATATAAGTGAAATCATCTGGGATTTGTTTTTTTCTATCTGACTTATTTCACTTAGCACAATCCCCTCTAGGTAAATCCATGTTGTTGCAGATGGCAAGACTTCATTCATTTCCATGGCTGAATCATGTTCCATTGTATGGATGCACCACTTCTTCTTTATCCATTCATCTATTGAAAAACACCTAGGTTTTTTCATCTTGGCTATCTATAATAATAAAAGCATAATATGCTAATTAGACCAGACATCCTTCCAGATGGCCTTCCAGATGAAGCCAGGGCTGCAAGGGAAGCCTGGGTCTGGGGTGCCTGCTGGTGGCCAGAGGGAAGCCTGTGCTGGCAGCCAGGGGAAGGAAGGCCTACTCTTGCATGAATTTCATGTATAGGGCCTCTAGTTGTAAATAATGCTGCAATAGACATATAGATGTATTTGTCTTTTTGATTTTGTGTTTTGGCTTACTTTAGACAAATGCACCAAAGTAGAACTACTAGGTTTTGGGGTTTTTTTTGTCTCTTGTTATAGCCTTTGTTTTAAATTCTATATTGTCTGGTATAAATTTGCTACCCCAGCTTTTTGTTTGTTTGTTTGTCTCCATTTTCATGAAAAATATTTTACCATCCCTTTACTTTCAGTCTGTGTGAGTCTCTTATGGAAAGCATATGTTACGGTCTTGTCCTGTTATCCATTCAGCCTCTATATGTCTTTTGATTAGAGCATTTTATACATTTCCATTCAAAGTAATTTCTGATAGATATGTATTCATGGCCACTTTATTATTCCTCAATTCTAAATGATAGCTTTGCTGGGAAGAGTAATGTCGATTGTCGGTTCTTGCTTTTCATCATTCTGAATATTTTGTGCCAAACCTCTGGCCTGCAAAGTTTTTGTTGGGAAGTCAGCTGACAGTCTTATGGGAGCTCCCTTGTAGATAACGAACTGCTTTTCTCTTGCTGCTTTTAAGATAATTTCTTTTTCTTAACCTTTGACATTTTAATTTTGTGTTTTGGTTTGTGCCTCTTTGGTTTATCTTGTTTGGGACTCTCTGTGCTTCCTGGACTTGTATGTCTATTTCTTTCACCAGGTAGGGGAAGTTTTCTGTTATTATTTCTTCAAATATGTTTTTAATATCTTGCTCTTTCTCTTCTCCGTCTGGCACCCCCATGATGCGAATGTTGGTATGCTTGAAGTTGTCCCAGAGGCTCCTTATACTGTCTTTTCTTTTTGGATTCTTTTTTCTTTTTGCTATTCTGATTGGATATTTTCTGTTTCCTTATCTCACAAATCGCTGATTTGATTCACTGCTTCATCTACTCTACTTTGATTCCTTCAGTTAGTCTATTCTTCATTTCTGGCTTGTTGTTTTTTATCTCCATTTTTATGTTTCCTACATCTTTGTTGAAGTTCTTACTAAGTTTATCTACTCTTCCCCTAAGTTCATTGAGCATCTGTATAATCAGTGTTTTGAACTCTGCATCTGGTAGATTGCTTGTCTCCATTTTGTTTAGTTCTTTTTCTGGATTTTTGTTCTGTGTTTTTTTGTTTTGTGGTTTTTTTTTCATTTGGGGCATGTTTCATTGTCTCCATGTTTCTTGGCTGTCTCCCTGTGTTGGGTGCTATGTATTAGGTAGAGCTGTGATGTCTCTTGGTTTTGGTAAAGTAGTCTTATGTAGTAGGTGTCCTACAGGTCCATGGCACAGCCTCCCCAGTCACCTGAACTGGGTGCTCCAGGTGTGCCCCAGGTGGACTGTGTACACCCTCCTGCTGTAGTTGAGCCTTGATTGCTGTTGACACATCAGTGGCAGTGATTGACCCCTAGGCTGATTGACTGTGAGGACTTGCTGTGACCACCATGGAGGATCTACTGTGCTGGGCCCAACCCCACAGAGCAGGACTCATTTCACTGGGGCTCAGGTACCCACCGAGTTCACCCCTCGAGTATGTTGCTTGTGGATGTGGTTGGGTGATGCTTTGTCATGATCTGAGGCTGTCCACTGTGTGCACGCTGGCTCTGGGACCTTCTGGGAGGTTCAGGACAATGTTAACTGCCACTTATGTCCTGCCTGGGGCCCTCTGGAATGACCTACAAAGCCATTTGAAGATGGCTGCTACCTGTACTGGGCTTGGAGTTTCCCTGGGAAGAGGCCAATCAGCTAACTGAGGCCAGCTGCTGCTGGTACTAGTCCTATGGCCCCTTTGCAAGAGGTATGTAGTACTCTGAGGCCAGATGCTGCTTGTTTGAGAGAAATTAGGAAAGTCTGAAGCATGAACCAAGACAGGCTGTTGGGTGGGGTGAGGTCTCAGGGAATCCCAAGGCAGGCCTAACATCATTAGCCAGGTTGATGGTGACTCAGATATGGCTCACAACTGTGTCAGCAGGGGGCACGCTCAATAAAGGAACAATGGTCTCTGCCAGCACTTCTCTGGGAGCAAGCTGCCCCTCCAGCTTTTGCTCTGGTGCCTTTTGAGTTGCTGCCGTGGTGTTGGAGTTCAGAGAGAGCAAGTCTGAGTAAGTCCCCATGGGACCTTTAAGAGGAACTGCCTAGGACTCCGGTAACCTCCATGTCAACACAATCCCTGCTGGTTTTTACAGGCAGAATTTATGGGGGGTTCTCTTCCTGGCACTGGAACCCTGGGCTTGGGGGCCTGGTATGAGGCTGGGACCCCTCACTCCTCAGGGGGTACCTCTGTAGCTGAGGTATCCATCTCTCCCTATTTTTAACTGGCACATGTGGGTGTGGGATAAACACAACTTCCTCCTCTCTATCACTCCTACCAGTTTCAATGTGGCTTTTTTTTTTTTTTTAACATCCTTAGTTGTAGGGCTTTCATTCAGCTAGATCTCAGGTGGTCCTGAATGATGTAGTTAAGTTGTAATTTTGATGTGGTTGTGGGAGGATTCAAGTATCTATGCCATCTTGACCAGAAGCCCAGTATTTCTTTAATAATCTTCCTACTCTCCCCCCTCCAATTTCAATTATTTGTTTCCGGGCCTTCTGGATTGTTTTGTTTTGTTTTGTTTTGTACCTTCTACATTTTTTTAAACGTATTTCTGTTTATTATTTCCCAAACTCCCTAAATTCTGTGGTTGCAAGTAGTAGACATACTGAAAATAGCCTGTATTTGAAATCTTAGCCCTCTCATCACATGAGGACGATGCTCTCAGCCGTCATGGTTGTGTTTTGAAGGAGTATCACAGGCTCATTGTGACAATAAATATCATTTCTCACAGGTTTAGTTTCTTACAGGTTGGGGTTGTTAATGCCCACCCCTTCAATGCCCAACCTCATTAGAATAATGATGATAACAATAATGAACTTGGTAATGGGAGCTGGCATTTAATGAGCATTGCCTATGTGAGCGGCATGGTTGTAAGGATTTACATGTATTATTCATTTAACACTTCCATGAGGTGAGGACTATAATTATTATTATTATTATTTTTTTTTTATCAAGCATCGGGGCAAGGGAATGTGAGAGGACTCTCAGAGCTGGGATGTGAATGTAACGGGCACTGGAAGTTTCATTCCTACTAAGGGGATAAAACACCAAATGGTTTTTTTTTTTTTTTGTATTTCTACACAGGAACATGTTATATATTTGCGTTTACAGCTTCAGGTAAGCGGAGTTTTTTAAGAGACAAGCAATTGCATGTGTTTATCCTTGGAGCCCTCTGGGGATCCTTTGAACATTTTATTGGCACATGTTTTAAATCGCCCGACCCCCATGGAACTTCCTTTGTTTATTTCTAACTCTTGACTTCTGTCCTGCTTTGTAACCCTGCTCCTGACCCTGCTTCTTTCCTTCAAGCTCTAAGGAAACAAGAGACGTTCTAAATTAATACTGGACTTCTAAGGGGGCTGAGCTGGACTGGAGGTAACGCCCTGATAAAGATTAAGCAAAAGGTAGATATCTGGGGATTGTTTTTAAAGAGTCCTTTTTGGAAACTATTCAAGATGTTACCTTGGGTAGGGAAGCTGGGAGGGAAGAAGGAGAAGGATGCAAAATTAATTTTACTATTTCTTTTCCTTCCTTCAGACTGTTTATTCCTGAATCATTGCTGAAGCGTTTTAACATTAAGTGATTAACTCAGAGACATAGAACATATACAATTAGGAGGCCTCTGGCCCCAGAAGCAGAGACACACACATGGAGAAATTTTATTCACTGTTTCTGAAATTCATAGTTATTTCAAGTCATATACTAGTAATATTTTTAAAGGCAACTTTTAAAAATTCCTCTCTAGAACTTAAGGTTTTAAGTTCATATTTTACAATAAACTACTCCGTTTTTGTTCCTTGATATCTGTTGTCGTAGTTCTATAAACTATATAAATTAATACCATTTGAAAGACTGTCAGAGATTCTCTCTAATTTTCCTTTGTTTTGCCAGGAATTTGTTGACTTTATTTAAGATCACTTTTTTTTTGGGGGGGGGGGGCCTTTACTGAAAACAGAACACATATTACCTAGAAACAGATGGAAAATACTTCATGATTCTTAGCTAGGTCCTCAGAGTCTCCCATTCCCGCCCCCAGTTGTTTACATTTTGCGGAGGAAACAGGAAGCGATGGTAATATTTATCTGGTCACTTCCTATTGATGGATGGCACAGCCTTTCGGAAAAGCCACCTGGAATGAAAAGGCATTAGCGTGGTTTAAGGGAAGTATCTTGAAGACGTAGGGAAATATTACAGTGTCGGGGAAAGGGAAATAGTGCTGTCCCCCTCTATGAATTTTCCCACACAAACCCAGTGACTTGGGCACTCCCTGTTTTGTTGTCGGTGTGAGAAAACCCACGCAATGGAGACACACAATTTGAAAGCCAAGGGGGACCCTTTGAAAGTCGGATCCAAGTGTTTGTGTGAACAAGTGTCTGTGTGTTTGGGGAGAAGCTGTGAAGGATGGCTCAGCAGATCAATCACATGACCTCCAGCTTAATCTCATCCACATGACGCAGGCCCGCAGGGACTTCTGAGGAAGAGAGTGGGTTGGTGCAGGTGTCCGAGCGAGACCAAAGGGCAACAAGACCAAAGGGCAATGGGCCGCTTTTAAAAAATAAAACAAGGAAACGGGGACCTGGAACCGAGTGTTCCAGTGCTTTCTGCTCAAGGAAAGCGCTGGGTGAATGTGTCAGCCCCATTTAATAACAACTCACCAGCACACGTGTGTGTGAAGAACCACCGGTCGCCATCAGGACTTTCAAACAACACAAAATCACCGGAGAGCGTGAGCGTGGCAATGAGACCTGCTCCCTGAGATAGCCCGAGGTATGGGAAGGGGCCTGCAGGCGATACTCACTGTGCAGAGAGGCAGCGGGACATGGCTCCTGGGGCCCACAGTCTGGAGGGGAAGCTGCTTTTATGCAACTAATCCCATTAATCAGTCTATGATTTCCACATTCACAAAGATAAAGGAAGTCAATCCTGGACAGCCTTTAATGGACAGGCTGGACCTCCTGTGGGTCAGTAAAGGAAGTGACCTTTCCCTGGGCCAGAGGGCTGAGCAGGGCTGCACCAGGGGAAGGAGGGGGCTGGGAGAGAGCCCCACATGAGGGACGGGGCATGCAGGACTCTGAGGGAGGAGGCTGGTGAGAGGCTGCAGGGAGGAAGGAACGAAGAACCAGACCAGGAATCGCACTTCAATGCCATGTTGAGGATGCTGCTCATTATTCTAGGACAACAGCAGAAGAGTGTGGGTTTAATTTGGTGGCAGAGGCAGAGAATTAGGCGTGTGATGAGGTCAGATTTATCTTTGGAGGAGTTACCTCACCTCAGAGGACAGGTTGAACGGGGACTAGAAAACATTCTGGAAGGCCAGTGATTGACAGCCAGGGGAACGACAAGAGCGGCCTACAAGCATGTCAATCTTGTGGCCAGCGGGAGGCAGTGGCTTACGGGCTGTGAATTTGACATGCTTGAGAGAAAAGAGTAGGATTCAGAAATTGTGCCGGGCCAGCACAGCCAAGGGTTCGATGAGCCTGGGGGAGCGGGGGGTGGTGGCAAAGGATTAAAGAAAAGACAGACAAAGAGAATAAGCTGGGGTTTGGTGGGTCTCCTGTGCCTGGCTGAGGCCACAGAGAGAGATCCAGCCAGCAAGCTGAGGCTTTATTTTATAGTCAGAGAAAAAACAAGGTAGTGGTCACCATAGTTACAATGTTCTTGTGAGTTTCACTTGTTTTGGCAGCATTTGCTGCATCTCCCTCTGCCCACTAGCTACCCAGGTAAGATCTAGGGAGCATCACAAGGTCAAGCCTAATTATGCTAAGAGGACTGTGCCCTCTAAGTTGGGACTTGCTTGTGGCTTTGCCAACAGGTCAGTCCGAGGCTTAACCCTATAGCTGCTCCCTACAAGAAATGGTGTGGGGGTTTCCCTGAACCTGGTCATTTCTCTGCTGTGGGAGGTGAATGGGTGGGAGGAGTCAAGCATCTTGATTCCAGGTTATTTGTTACTAGAGGCCTGGTGCATGAAATTCATGCATGGGGGGGGGTAGTGTTTCTCAGCCTGGCCTTCACCCTCTTGCAATCTGGGACCCCTTGGGGGAATGTCCAACTGCTTCTCACAATCCAGGACCACTGGATCCTAACTGCTCGCCTGCCTACCTGCCTGTCTGAATGCCCCTAACTGCCTCTGCCTGCCTGCCTGATTGCCCCTAACTGCCTCTGCCTGCCTGCCCGATGCCCCTAACTGCTCGCCTGCCTGCTTGATTGCCCCTAACCGCCTCTGCCTTGGCCCCCGCACCTGAGACCCAGGCTTCCCTCCTCTGGCTGGCCACGGGCACCCGGAACATGGGCTCCTCTCCCTCTGGCTGGCTGCAGGCACCCGGGACCATGGGTGGCTTCCCTGCCTCCAGGGCAGCTTCCCTTGGGCTGGGCCCTGGTTTTATCCGGAAGGACGAAGGATGTCCTGAAGATGTCTGGTCGTTCAGGTCTAATTAGCATATTATCCTTTTATTAGTATAGATTATTATTTTTAAATATATTTTATTGATTTCAGAGAAGAAGGGGAAGAGAGAGAGAGACAGAAACATCAATGATGAGAGAGAATCATTGATCAGCTGCCTCCTACATGCCCCAGACTGGGGATCGAGCCTGCAACCCAGACATGTGCCCTTGACTGGAATTGAACCTGGGACCCTTCAGTCCTAGACTGATGCTCTATCCACTGAGCCAAACCAGCTAGGGCTCCAGATTAGTTTTTAGAGAAGCGACAGGTGATGTTCTATTCGTGAGAGACTGGACACTGAGAGGGTCAGTGTGGGGGGTAAGGTCCCGGATGCACTGACTTTGCCTGAGTCGGAGGAATCACCTAAGCTTTCTGTCGGGGCTGAGAGAAGTCGGGGCTGGGGCGAGGTCACTGGGAAGCATTAATCCCGTGCCACCATGGCAATGGGCCAGGTGAGCCCAGAGGAAGAGCAGATGTGAGAGGAGGTGACGCAAGAGCCAGGTGGCAGTGCTTACTGCCAGTGATGGAGGGTGACACCATGGAGTAAGAAGGAGACACCGCACGGGAAGAAGACAGGAAGGAGGCCCAGGTTCAGGTTCAGGGCGGCAAAGGGGCTGAGAGAAGCGTGGCAGAGGGTCGGGTCGGTGACGAGGAGCCAGGAAGGGCAGCACTGAGACCATCCCTGGATCTGTGATGGCCCTGGTGACCCCAACCACACCCAGGTGCTTGGTGTCGGCGGGAACTCCTGTCCTGGTTCAAGGGCAGCCAGGAGACACCCGCTGTCAGTTCTGACCTCGGAGTGACCCCTCTTCACCGCCACCAGCTGGTGCGGGACCGTGTCAGGGGCCCGGAGCAGACGGTGGCCTGGGCTGCACAGCAGGACGCCATTGCTCCAAATGCCAATGTAACTTTTACTATGTGGCCTCAGTTTCCCTAATGTCAGCAAGCTTTGGGAGCTGGAGGGAAGGAGCAGTTCCCCAGCCCCATAGGTTGAACTCACACGGAAATGTGTGGAGAGAGCATGGCCGTGAGGGCCTTTTGGGTGGGCACTGCCCAGACCTTTCAGGCAGGCATTGGCCCAGACTCTGGGCAGTGGGAGGCGGGAGGGCCTGGCTGGCACTGGCTCTGGAGGCCCCTTTTCAGGGCTTGAATCCTGTCTGTGCCAGTGAATAGCTGTGCGCTGCAGCAAGTCCCAGGACCGCCCACTCTCCATGTTCTCTTTTTAAAGTGGGGTTGATCGTGTGCAACTCGTGGGGTTCACCTGTGATCAGTGAGATGAGCCCGGAGCCCTCCAGTGCCAACAGCCTCAGGGGGTACTGTCACTCTCGAGGACCTACGAGGGCACTGGTCGTAAAGTCACATCTGGGACCTCCGCCATGTCCCCAAAGCTGCATGGCATCTGGGCATCACTGAGATGCCAACTGATTTCATGAGCAGCCCTGCCCTCCCGTGCCCAGGTCTCTCTCCGCCTCAGATTGCTGTGCTCCAGCTGTACCAAAGCCCCTCGTGGGAAAGAAGTCCTGTTCACCAGGAGAGAACACTGTGCTTCGCTCTCAGCCCGACCACCTCTGCCTGCAACCATCCCCCCAACCCCCCACCCCGACCCCCGCATATCCCAGGGCCCTTAGCAGAGGCAGTGCTGGCAGCAGTAACAGGGTCGGAGTAACTGACTAGCTCGCCCGACTTGTAAGAACTGTTTGGTGCAAATGGTTCACGTTCCCTAATCCCATCTGAAATGTTGATTCAATATTCACGGCTCCAGTTGGAAGGCATTCTCGTCCTAATGAGCAATAACTCTGAACATAGTCCTCTGTCCATATCAGATGATGGATGAAAAAGAGAACTAATATTTAATGAGCACCTGCTATAGACCGTCTACCCCACCAAGGGCTCACAGGCTGTATCTCACTCAGTCCGCAAAAGAAACCTATTTGGTGTTTAATATGAAGCCGGTTTTTCAGATGGGAGTACCGTCTCCCTACACTGTGAGCCCACAGCAGCCGGCCACAACCTTCAGGCCTGAGCTAAGCGGGGATGTGTGGCACCTGAGAAGGTTGGGTTGGTTCTGAACTTTTATTCATGGACTTCAAGTTGTTCTAAAATGTTCACTGTGTTAGGTGTTTTCATGGGCTTTTCTGCCAGGCCAATTTTCTCTTCTAATGCATCTAGGTATTTTGGACCGATATTATATAGGTTCTAGGTCTCTTACTACAGAAATCCCGTTAATGGTCTCTTTGGGTCCTGCACCTGAGGAGGGAAGGAGTAGTTGTCCAGTCTTGCATGTTAGCAGAGAAGTGAGTTAGGTCTGAGTGTGATTGTGTGTCAAGAATATAAGACTATTTTTCAAGCCTGAACCTGTCGCCAGAAATTAAGTGTATTAGGTCTTCCTTACATGTTAGGTCCGATCCACATAAACCCATGACTTCCTCTAGACCAGCAGTTCTCAACCTTCCTAATGCCGTGACCCTTTAATACAGTTCCTCATGTTGTGGTGACCCCCAATTTCATTGTTACAAATTGAACATAATTAAACCATAGTGATTAATCACAAAACCAATATTTAATTATTAAATATTAAAACTCCGATGGTCTTAGGTGACCCCTGTGAAAGGGTTGTTTGACCCCCAAAGGGGTCACGACCCAGAGGTTGAGAACCGCTGCTCTAGACCCTGGCGTTGGCTTTTGTGCAGCACAGAGCCGAGGCTGAGACGCCGAATCAGAGCGCACACGTGTGCACGTTCCCAGCCACCAAGTTTCATTGCTTCCAAAGCCAACTTGCCAATCATTGGCCCGAAAGAACAGTACTTATGAGTATTTAGATGTCCAGTAAAATGTGTATGGTAATTAAAAATTAATTTATCATTTTTTATATGATGGCAAAATAACGTATACTCATTGTAATGAAATCAAATAACGTAGACAAATGTAAATAAGAACGTAAAAATCATCACAAACCCCTCTATCAAGAGATAAATGCTGTTGCTGTATTGGTAAAACGTTTTATATTTTTCTGTTTATCTCTGTCTCTCTTTTTGTCCCTAGATTTACTTGACTTTTCTGTATGTGAACTGGTTTGTGACTAGCTTTTCCTGTAGCATCAAAATACGGAATATTTTCCTTAGTGAACAGAGACAATCATCATAGTGTTGAATGGCCACATAGTATGACATTACATGGAAATTCCACAATCCCTATATGAATGGACATTGTGTTCTTATTCGTTCACTGTTAAAATAACACTGTGATAAAACAAACAAACAAACAAACAAACAAACAAACAAACCAACCTCTTAGTGTGTGTGTGTAGATAGAATAATGGGCTTCCAAATATTTCCCCTTCCTATACCTGGGACCTGTGAGTGCGCTACCTTTCGAGGTCAAAGGGACTCAGTAGGTGGGGTAAGTGATGGATTTTGTGATGAGAGATTTTCCTGGATTGTCCAGGTGGCCCCAATGTAATCACAAGAGCTTATAAGAGGGAGACAGGAGGGCCAGTGTCAGAGAAGGGAGGGGGGAGAGAGAGAGAGAGAGAGAGAGAGAGAGAGAAAGAGAGAGAACAGAGAGAGAGGGAGAGAGAGAGAGAGAGAGAGAGAGGGAGAGAGAGAGGAGAGAGAGAGAGATTTGAAGATGCTGCACTACTGCTGGCTTTGAAGGTGGAGAGGAGCCATGAGCAGAGGGATGCCGGCGCCCTCTAGAGGGTGGACAGGCAAGTGAGTAAATGAATGAATGATTCTTCCCAGCAGCCTAGGAAAGAAGGAAGTCCTTTTCCATCCATCCCCCGGGTCAGGACTGCTGGACTCCAGGATGTAACATGGTGGGTTTCTGTTGAAAGGGCGAGGGCTATGCCCTCCGTCTTACCCCAGATCCTCCATGTTGGGGCAGTCACCATGTGCTCAGGAAAGTACCTTCTTCCCGGAAGCCGGGATTTCTTTAAACTAACCAATGACAATCAAGGAACCTGCGCGCCATAGAGATGACCACATCCTGTGTAACAAGACCTGACTTGCGCCTGGCCAATCGGCAGGGCCCACAGTCAGCTCCCCTCCCCTCACTCCACCCCCCACTATTAAAAACCTGATTTTCTCACGGTGGCACTCTGCTTCTGATGGCTGAGTCGACCGGAGGGCGGGGTCGAGTTAGCTAGCTCAATAAAGGACCTTCTGCTTTTGCATCGGACTGGCTCCCTGGTGTGGTTTTCTTGGGGATCTTGAAATCTGGGCATAACACTGTTAAGCCACGAAAATTGTAGTAATTTGTCACGGAGCCCTAGGGTTAGCGTGTCCCTTTAGGCTCTCAATTAGGATAAATTCCCAGAAGGTCAAACCCATCTTAAATTTGCTTAGTGACAAAATTCCTCATAACCCCTCCCGAGGTTTCCAAACACGCCTTCACTGTGTGCTTTTCTCCTCCTGCCCACATGGCTCCCAATCTTACCCATGACCTTTTCCATCTGTACCTGTGAATAGTAATTGTTAATGTTTTTTTGTTTAATATTAATGGATCAAAGTTAATGATTATTCAACTTTGATAGATGACAGATCCTCCCTTCCCTTAATTGGGCAGTGGAGTATGACATAACCTGCAGCCCAGAAATATCTGAGTGATTAACCATGCACCTTATATGGACTATACATTGGACCACCAATCCACACCTGCCAAATACCCTAAGCCCTTGTCCTATATGGACCATACAGTAAGCCACCAATTAGTGTGTGCTAAGTACACTAAGCCCCCATTCCTTCCCATTCTGCCCCTCAAAAGGCGTGCTCACCCCTGCACATGCTGCTGTCCTCCCCTGAAAGACAGCCTGGCAGGTCCTTCGCTTCTAATAAAGCCTGTAGTCCTGGTTTTCGGCCTCTGTCTGATCTTTCAATAGACACGAGTGTTTATCAAAGCTGAAAGGCACAAGAGTCCCTGGGAATCCTGTGAGCAGGTGATTCTGACTCCGTGGGTCGGGGTGGGGCTTAGATTCTGAATTTCTGGTGAATTCGCCCGTGACGCCAGTGGGGCTGGTCTAGGAGCTCACGGGGGAGGCAGGGGGCAGACTACGACATTTCCTTATTTACGGGAGATGAGAGCAGATTTAGGAGGCCCAGCATGGGTGCTCTTTAATATGTCGGCTGTAGTCTCCTATCGACAACCTGGGGTAAGAGCATGCAAGTGTTACACACGCTTGTGACAATTCCGTAACACAGTGCCCCTCATCTCACAGAGCGTGGGAGTCAACTGCACGAATACAAATATTGTTGTTGTTCGTTGTATCAATTGATAGACTATGTGCTTCCTTCGCTTTCCTCTTGGAAAACTCACCTTTTCTCACTGCAAATGCTCGTATGTTTCTGATATCAAATCTCCCCTTTTTGCCATTTATTTTGTAATAGTTCCTCCTAATTTTTAAATGTGTTTTAACTTTATAGCATATTGATATGGTCAAATTAGATGTATTGTTATCTATTATTTACTTTTAGTCTTGTTTGAAAAAAATTTACCCCATATTGAGATTACTTAAAATATCCACTATTTTTCTTTTTCTTTAGACTCTGAGAATCTTATCCTCCTGGAATTAATTTTGATGAAGAGAGTGATGTAGGGGTTCAATTTATTCCCCCCAAAGATTAGTCAGTTATTCTAACATCATTTATTGAATAATCTATTTTTCCACTGTATGAAATATTATCAGTTTTAAATACCAAATTTTATATGCAGTGGATCCTACTCTGGCGCTATTTATTTGTTTCACTGTTAAGTCCATTTATCTCTAAATTAATACAGAACATTTAATTGCTGTAGCTTTAAATTATATTTTCATATTCAGTAGTTTAACATTTTTAATATTTTAGCATTCTTATTCTAAATGTATGGTATTTCATATGAATTTGGGGGGAAATTTTTGTTGAGAAACTTATACCCTCTGTTTATCTCCTCCAGCAGCATTCGGAGGTCTTCACTCTAACCTGCTCTACTTGCTTCTCTTTTTGTCCTGCTGGTGCTAACTTATTCATATGTTATCCTAACATAAGCCTTTGGAGAGCCGCCTGGGGCTGGTCACAAACGGAAAGATGAACGAGTGAATAATGGCTTTCCTAATATTTCAGCTGTGGCTCAATTATGGGCATAAACGGCATTGATTGGTAGCCACCACTGAAAGTCATGCTTTCATCTCAGACTGGGCAGTTCGCGACTGTGGCTCGGTGTCTGCTCCCAAGCAAGGCTCCTTCTGCCGTCTCGGGGTCCCCTGCGGCCCCCGTCCCGTCAGGCCTGCGGGGAGCTTAGCGGGAACCGGCCCTCCTTGGGGTGCCCCTGGCGGTCTCTGGTCGGCCCTGCCTTCTGCTGTGGGTTCTGTGATTAACATGGGACTTGTTAACTCAGAAATGAAGTCCCCTCCGTCTTTCACTCCCTGCTGAACAAAGGGGCTGCAGTGCATGGACGGTTGAGGAAAAATCTACTCGGTGTGAACCATGCACGTTAAGATGCTCCAGGGAGCTCTGCTCCTCCACCTCTGATGGGGCAGGCGTGCTGACCGATGGGTGGGAGCTGGCGCTTTGGGGGGGGGGGGGGAGGCGTGGGCATTATTTCTGTACCTTCTGCTCGTGTTCTCTGGCTAAAGAGGCACCCACAGGGCTGTCCCATCTGAAGCCCTGAGGCTGCAGGGCTTCCCTGGCCGTGTGGCACCGTGGGCCGGGGAGGGACAGTGGCTCCCGGGGGCATCCCGGAGCCCCTTCTGCATTGAGGGCCCAGCATTATGTGCCTCCTTCCAACAGAGCTGTTTCCCTTAATGATGTCTCCTGATGATTACTTTTTTGCTTCATTTGCAAGATAAAAACCCCTTTCTTGTGCCCAGCAGCCAGTTTGTTGGGAAACAGCGCTCCTGAAGTCCCTTCTCTCCGACTTGGTAAATAGAAGGGTCCCTGTGGGGGGAGGGCGGGTTTTTGTGCCATTTCAGAGGGCGCCGCAGGGGGCGGAACGGCCCATTCACATCTTCTGTGGGACAGCGGGCAGAGGCCGGCCTGTGGGAACCCCTTTCAGAGGGGGGTGCGCAGGGTGGGCAGGGCCCCGGGACGCCTGTGGGAGACACGTCTGTGCAGGGCTTGCAGCCACGGACACCGTGTTTTATTGCCGCTTAGAATTCAGCGGATTTCTCTCCGCGGGTGGGACATACGAAGTGACCCCAGGAACCCAGAGATGAACACCCCCCCCCCCCCCCCCCCCCGCCCCTTGAGACCCTGGCGGCCACCCACTGGCTGTGATGAAGTTGCTTGGTGAGGTCAGATGGTCAGATGCTCAGCAGCTAGGGTGGTTACCGATCTTTTTACTGAGGACCCCTCCCTCTTCCTCTCGCCCCCGCCCCCAGCGCCTTTCCCCCCTCCCCCCGCCTTCCTCCCTGGGCAGGAGGCACAGTGTGGTGGTAAGCCTTCCCTCCACAGGCTGGCAGGGCAGGATTAGCAAAAATAGGTTTTCTATAGCAAAAGCCTAAGTGAGCCCTGGCCAGTATGGGTCAGTGGATAGAGCGTCTGCCTGCAGAACAAAGGGTCCCAGGTTTGACTTTGGTCAAGGGCACGTACCTTGGTTGCAGGCTCCTCCCCATCCCAGCCTCATGCAAGAGGCAACCAAACACATGGATACTTCTCTCTGTCTCTCCCGCTCCCTTCCACTCTCTCTAAAAATCAATGGAAACATATCCTTGGGGGGAGGATTAAACAAATGAAAAGGAAAAAGCCAGAGGGAGTGTCTGAGCCCCTGGGCCAGGGGTCCACTCCGCAGCCTGGGGTTTGCAGAACAGCAGCTCGCATGTGGGCCACGGTCCTGTCTGCACCTCCCTCCACCCCACCCCCCCACCCCCGCTTCTAACTGAGCAGTGGGTGCTCCCAGAGCCAGAGCCTGGGCAGCAGTGATGCCCTGAGTCACGTGCAAAGAGTGTGCGGTGTGGACCCCACAGCGGCCCGAGGTTCCCAGCACAGAAACAGCAAAGCGGGAGAAAGCGGAGGCGCATCAAAGACGCTGTGCATGCGGGGCCGCCACGGAGACGAGCTGTGTCAGCCCAGCCCAGACGGGAGGGTCTGAATGCGACACACAGCGCCTGTGAAAGGGAGGGGCCCGCACGGCGGAGAGACTGAATAAAAGCGTTTATGCAGAAGCCACACAGGCCACGCCATGAGCTAGGTCAGGCCGAGCTCAGGCCGCCACAGCGCGCCAGGCGCCGCCGTAACTAATTTCAAAAGGAGCAGAGAGACCCGAGAAGCAAACAAGACGGATCTATCCTTCTGTTCCCCCTTTCAGTGGAGGCAACGTGGCATCAGAAAGTGGGAGGAGCATCCTGGTTTAGCAGGAACGGTGTCCCGCGCAGAATATAAACTTTGCAGCGCCGGTCAGGATCGCTGAGCCGCGGGGAAGTTGTTAGGTGTCCGAGGAAAAAGCAGGGAGCTCACAGGGGGACTCACTTTTGAAAGAGACTGAGAAAGCTCTGCCCCAAATGGCCCCACGTCCACGCCAGCCGGGCCCCTGCCCCTGCAGCCAGCGCTGGTCTCAGCGCAGCACCCTCTCTCTTCGCAGGCTTAAACTTCTTTCCGATTATCTTTAAAAAGACCACCGGCTGGTGCTTATCAACACGCCTTCTTTTTTGTTTTTAACTTTTAAACGTTTCCTTGGAAAGTGAATGTGCCACTTTGTAAGGACATTGGGAACCTAAGTTGGGGAGGTGGGGGGCGAGTGGAGAAACTAGCACAAGTAGACTTGTGTTTGGAGGCCATTCCGTATTTTTAAAAGAAAATTAAAAATCCGTCTCTTTCTTTCTTTCTTGAAAAAAAAAATGAGCTCAGGACTTGAGAGAGTTTTGTTACCTTAATTTTTTTAAGGCGGAAACTCACTGAATACCGAGCAATTAATCCTGCAGAGGAAGAGCAACAGAATCGCCTATGAAAATCTCAGATGCATGCTCCATCCTTGTCACCCAATAATTAACTCCATTTCTCTTTCTGGGTCACGGGGGAGATCGGGGTGAGGCGGGTCATCTAGTTCTTATTGCACATGCACAGAGTAGAGGCACACCGCCCCCACACACCACCCCCTCCGGTGCTGGTACCCGGCTCTCAGCATGGCTCCAGCGGCTTCCCGCACCAGCCCCCCTCAAGTGGGACTGCTGACCAGTCAGGCAGGTGGAAATTCTGCCTCCTTACTTGTTTCTGCCTCCCAGTTTAAGGAAATTACCGAATTCCCTTTGTCTTTCTTCCTTCTATTAATAATTCTAACCCCTGCGCTGACATAATGAGGCTCTACTGTTGAGGATTCGGTTTTTAAAGGGAGCCTGGGAGAGCCAGGTTGTGGGTGGGTGGGCTAGAGTGGCAGGGGGACCCCAGGACCAGCAGACCATCAGGCACACCCCCAACTCCAAGCGCTCTCACAGGTCAGGGCTGGATGGCAGCATTTTCTTCTAAAAGGGGACACATGGAGATACATTAGACTTGACGTTGTCCGTGTAGACGCGTCCTCTGGGAACCGAATGAGAACATGAAGGACACGCAGCTGTGTCCCCACAAGGGCAGTTCTTCGATGGGCCCGCGAGGTACCATCTCCTCAGTTACTCTACGTTGGCTTTCAGCCTCCACGTCCCAGGTTCCCGCAGTTGTCTCAGTCTGCTTAGTGTGACCGTCTAGAACAGCCATGGGCAAACTATGGCCCACGGGCTGGATCCGGCCCCTTTGAAATGAATGAAACTATTGAAATAAAAGACCATATCTTTTTATGTAATGATGTTTACTTTGAATTTTTATTAGTTCACACAAACACTCCATCCATGCTTTTGTTCCGGCCCTCCGGTCCAGTTTAAGAACCCATTGTGGCCCTCGAGTCAAAAAGTTTGCCCACCCCTGGTCTAGAATGAGGACTCGGATGCACGCAGCCTGGACGGAATCTCTAGCTTGGTGGCACTGGGCACTTGCTCAATCGATTGGAATCCAGTTTCCATGTCCGACACAGAGCAAGCACTTGATAAATGTTAGCTACTGGGACCATATGACTTCCAAGAAGTTATAATTTAGATCCTGCTAGTCAACACTTTTTGGTTTTCAGCTATAACTCTTCTCATTCTGTCCCCTGTTGATCTTCGTGGGAGGTGCTTCGGGTCAGGGACCAGGTTTGATCCATCCTCTGGTGTCTGGCTCCTCCCACAGCACCTGGCGCCAGGGAGCTGGCCTGCGGATGGCTGAGGGCCGATTGGAGGTTTGAACAAAGGAAGGAAGGGTGTCTGTACTGAGAGATTTGTCTTTTCGTTGAGTAGCTGCTATGCTTTAAAAAGATTCAACAGAGGTTTAGAGGCATGGAAGTCTTTAGACACATGTTCAAAACATAAACTTGGCTCAAAACGTCCTAAAAACCTCAAACGAACCTTTGGACACATCAGCAACGAGGCTCAGCGTTGGTCGGAAACGCTGCATGCACAGCGACGCGGTCCCTGGAGGGCCTGTGTGCTCATCTGCATGCGATCAGGGCGCCTTCGGATCCACCACGTGCTGCGGATTGAGTCGCTCTGGTTGTCCATGGAGACGCATAAGGCGTATTTGTTACTTGGATGGCCCTCAAAGGGCAGGAAACTGGGAAAATGTCCGACGAGGCTCCTCCTAATTTTTGTGGCCAGAATGCGCATTCTGTTTCCTCATAATACTTGCTAGTATTACCTCACGCTGCCCCAGGCAGTAATTCTATATTTAACTGTTTCACTTTGAAGCCAGCGGGTCTCAGCTTAGGATCAGATTTTATTCTAATAAGTCCTGCTTTACAGTGATTTCCTGGAACACGAAGCAGATATTTCCGAAGAACTAATGTGTTGTAACGGGTATTGAGTGTCTCTACCTCATAAAAAAAACCCCCAACAACCTTGGGTTATCGGTACAATGAGTCATGATGTGGTGGAGGGGCTGGGCCATGGGTCAGACTCCTTCTGTCCGGGCTCTAGGAGCCCTGGACCTCCGACCAGGGACAGAAGAGCGACCTATAATATAATTATGCTAAAAACGGCACCAGTCTCAACACACACACTTTGAGTTTAAAGTGCCTCACGTATCCAGAGATGTACACGAATCCTAGGCGTGCACTTGACGACTTTTTATAAGTTGAACACATGGGTGTAAACAGTCTTCAGATAGAAATAGACTGTGAGCCACTTCCAGAGGCTCCTCCCCACCCCCAGTCCTCTTCCGGCAACTCACCCTTGGTGTTCCCGCCACAGAAACGGAGCCATAGCGTGCGCACCCTGTGTAACTGGAGTGTCTATCCATACGAGGTCGTGTGTCCATTTTGCCACGTGAAGGTGTGGTTTTCTTACCTTTGTTATGGTGTATACTAGAGGCCCAGTGCACGAAATTTGTGCAAGGGGCTTGGCCCTCGCAGCCGCGCAGCTTGCCTGGGCCCTCGGAGCCCCAGCTTCATCCGGAAGGTCATCCAGAAGGTCATTCTACTGTCCAGTCTAATCAGCATATTATGCTTTTATTATTATAGAAGTCCTCGTGTGCGTATCCAGGGATTGGAATTTATTCTGCGGTGATGAACCATGGGATGGTTTCAGGTTGCGGTTGTTTTTGCCGTTTCGAATAGTGCTGCTGGGGACATCCTTGTACACGCCGTTTGGTGCCAATATCTACGCATTTCTGTCAAATCTACCCTCGGGACTAGAAGGGCTCCGTCAAGGGAATGCCTGCGTCAGTTCAGTAGACTCTGCTTCTTTCCCACATGGGTTAGAGTGGTTTGAAGTTCACCAGCAATGCGTGTGCGTGCACACTGCACCGCATTCGCCGACACCGGCTTTTGTTGAGCACTAGGCATGCGTTCACTGGGCGTTTGGGTCTTTCCTTCTTGAGCAGCTCGTCCGATGTTTTGCCCCCATTTCTGCATCGTTGCCTTTTCCTTGGTCTGCACAGGACTCTGCGAGGCTCCGAGGCAAGGCCTTCGATGTGTGTGCTGCAGCTTTCTTGTTCTGTGGGCCGCCTTGCATTTAGACTCTGCTGTCTTTGAACTGAAGGCTCACTGTGAAGTAGTCCACCTTGTCCATTGTGGGTACATACATCTCTGTGCACACAGATGCACGTTAATTTAAGCCTGGAGTCCAGCTGGAATTGACTGTGAGAGTCAAAATTTACCCCCAGCCAGAAACGTACCCCGGTGACGTTGCAGAGCGTATTGAAGACATTCCTCTCCCTGCACTTGGCCTTGCTGTTGCCCTAAGTCCAGGGAACCTCGCCAGGGGTCCCTCAGGGGGCCATCCTGTGGTGTGCTCTCACAGTGGGGGAGTCGGGCAGACAGTTCCTGGAGCTGATGCCCCCAGGCTGTCAATCAGAGAGGAAACATGGACACGAAGTGGGACAAGTCACATGACCATGGTCCTGTGGGGATGGGCTGCACCCATGTGGTCTCCCGCCACCTCCAGGCCCCGCTTTCCATGACGGGTGATCTGCTGGCATGGATGCCCTTTGTGTGGAGCAGCGTACCCCTGGCTGGGGGTCTGGGGAGCTGCTGGAGGGTCCAGAGAGGCCTAAGGCTGGGCAGCTGCCCCACACAGAGGGTGACACCAGGGAAGTGAGAGCTGGGGAGTCACCTGTGCCCTGTGCTGCTTCCCCTCCAGTCTCAGGGCTCCCGCAGGTGTCTCTCAGCGCCTCCCCACCTGGGATGGCGGGAAAGACATGGTGGGGCTGCAGCTCCACTCTCGCTGTTGACTTTGCACAAATATGTCACTTGTACGTTCACACGAACTCTGTTGTGCTTAGTTTGTCTATTCTTGCAACAACCCACCCTTTACTAGCAGTTGGAGCTCATAGGATCCGATCCCATAGCTCCTCCAGATCCCTCTTCCTGCGATTGCCTCCCATATGCTTAGCCTTCGCATTGGCTGTGAATTTTAGCATCGACCTGCTGCTGGGACGCGGGTGGGGTTGTGTTGAATCAGCTGGTGCACAATGGATGCACATTGATGGGACTTCAATCCGTGAGCACGTCACCCTCTCCCACTTATCCAGGCGCCTCAATGTCTTTCTCGCTTTTACACTTTTAGCAGAAAATTCTAGCACATATTTCATTAGATGTCATGCTAAATGAAATCTTTTTAAATAATTTATTTTCTATTGTTTATTTTAGCTACATATAGATACCATTTATTTTAGTTTGTTGATATCTTAGAAATACCACTAAACTTACTTTTAAAAAATTCTTTATTGATTTCAGAGAGGAAGGGAGAGGGAGAGAGAGATAGGAACATCAATGATGAGAGAGAATCATTGATTGGCTGCCTCCTACACACCCTACTGCGGCGGATGGAGCCCGCAACCCAGGTATGTGCCCTGACTGGAATCGAACCCAGGACTGTTCAGTCAGTAGACCGATGCTCTAGCCACTGAGCAAAACTGGCCAGGGCACTAAACTTTCTTTTTAATTGTTACAGTTTTGTGAAAACTCTTGAAGTTTCTATACAGAAAAGCAGGTCGAAATCCTATATAATAAAGAGCTAATATGCAAATGGTTGTCACACCATCACACCAGGACTGGGGAACCTGAGGCTGGGCTGGGGGACCTGAGTTCATGCTCCCTGCCCCAGCACCGAGGCCGGAGGACCTGTGGCCATGCCCCCAGCTCTGGCGCCAAGCCGGGGAACCTGAGGCCGTGTCCCCCTCTCCAGCGCCAAGCTAGGGGGCCTGAGGCTGCTCTGTGGGACCTGGGGCTACACCCCCCGCCCTGCAGAGCTTGATGGGGGTGGGGTTGGCTGGGTCTGGATCTCACGCGATTTCGAGGTGCATGCAGGTGGGTGGGGACTTGACTCTGGGTCCCGCGGCACACCCCAGACTCTGACAGGAGGGAGATTTTTGTATACATTTTACTAATTTTATTTCATCTCTGACACTTCCATTATAGAGAAAGGGCAAATAGCAATATTAAAATATTTCCTCTAATTAATTCTTTTAATGTGCACGAATTTTGTGCATCGGGACACTAGTAGAAAATAATTGCTGGGGTCCAACCCCAGCAGGTCCAGGGGTCCCCAAAGGTGTGGACGGAGTCAGAGAAGAAGGAATGACATGGAGACAGCATTCAGTTGATCAGCAGCCTAGCCAGGATCTCTAGCCAGGATCTCCAGCGAAGTTCTGTTTTGGATCTCCAGCCAGGTTCTGTGTCCATGTTCTCTTGCTAGGTTCTCCAGGTTCTCCAGCCAGGTTCAGTCACCAGGTTCTAGTCAGGTTCTCTTGCCATGTTCTATCCAGGTTCTGTAGCCAGGTTCTGTCTCTAGGTTCTTTTTCCAGGTTCTGTAGCCAGGTTCTGTCCAGGATCTCTTGCCATGTTCTCTCCAGAGAAGTTCTTCTGTCTCTAGGTTCAGTGTAGGTTCTGTGTTCTCTGTTGTCTTGTTACATCTGTATTTATACCAGTTGATTCCAATCCTATCAATCTCTATTCCAAAGGTTAGGGCGTTTCTTATCTCCATTCCAGGGAGTAAAGATTATGTAGCTTAAGCATGATTGTTCATAGTTAAAGTGATTAATTACCCGCCTGGCACTTAGTTAAGGGGTTTTATTCCCTCCCTAACTTCAGGGGAAAATCCCTACCTGGGGAAACAACCTTTCTCAGAGAGGTGACCTTGGTTAAAACACAGAGCCAAGAAGGTGAGCAAACATATTAAGAACAGTATGCCATATATGCCAGGTCCCTTGAAACAGCAAGGATGGACCGGCTCCCGGCAAATAATTACAGATTTATTTCTTCCTTTATATCCACATAAGTATTTCCTTTTCTTGCCTGCTTGGACCAGCTGGGGCCTCAGCTGAATAGTGAACAGAAATGGTTATAACAGCCTTCGCATGACGGTAGGAATCTGGGGAGGAAGCTCAGTAATTCCCCCTTAAGTGCTGTTTATGGTTGGATTTGTAGACATTCTCCCAGATGAAGGGAACTCCCTTCTGTGTTGAAAGGATTGTGCCTTGGGGGGCATTGGAAACTGTACCCATTTTTAAGTGCACTTTACGACCGTTCTATTAGAAAAATGAGTTATCGGTTTCCAGTGGAGATGGGGGAGGCCTTTCCCCGCCTGCTGTACGATCCAGCCAATGAACACCTCCCCTGCGCCTCAGAGCATCCCGTCCCCTCGCACGCCCCCTTCTTCCCTTGACAGAAACCCATAGTGGCAAGACTCTTCGCTCCCACACACACGTCAATTCATTATCAAGAATCAGGGTGGGAGGATGAGTAGGATTTTATTAAAAGAGGCAGCTGAAAGGGCAGGTTCTACAGGCATGAATATTCTTGCAGCCACTGTTCTCATTTGACCGAATGGAGATGGGCCCCAGGGAACAGGCTAGTTTTAAAGAAAGGGCTGGTTTATTTCAGAGACTGTATGGTAGAGTGGCTAAAAGGCTGGGCTCTGGAGTCAAAGTTATTGAACGTAAACTGTGGCAGGTAAAGATTACATTGTCTTGACAGTTTAAAGGCCTTCTGGAGGCTCTGGGCCTCGTCTCGCAGGCAGGCTGTCTCACTGAGTCCCTTTAGGCCGGAGCGGGCAGACAGCCTGTGCAGGGGGCCAGCAGGAAGGCCTGGCGTTCCTGGAGAAGCAGGGAGGGGAAGGGCA
This sequence comes from Myotis pilosus, assembly GCA_036010255.1. Taxonomy (NCBI): domain Eukaryota; kingdom Metazoa; phylum Chordata; class Mammalia; order Chiroptera; family Vespertilionidae; genus Myotis; species Myotis pilosus. The sequence goes on from JASKON010000034.1 coordinate 3,015,030, forward strand.
TGTGGACGAGAGTGGGAAGGAGAACCCGGCAGCCTGGCCACGATGGAACATGGAAATAGTAGTGCCATGTGGGCATCCAGACACAGAAGGGCCGAGGGCTGCAGAAACCCAGATTACGGAGATCTCCCTGTTTCCTTTCTTTCCCCCTAAGATTTAAATCCACAACACATGCCTGTTCAGGGACGAGGGAGACTTGTGTTTGTAGGGCAAGTGGGAAGCGAGGACTTCGGGGCAGAGTCCTCCTGTAGATTGCTCTGCATTTGAAATTCACTCAACTCCCTTTTCTTTCAGTGATCTTTGTCTCCCTTTTGCCTTATCTTTTTTATTTCTAGAAGAATTTTCATTTTAAAATATGAATTGTGGGCTTTTTCTGAGGGTCAAGGCCATCACTGACTTCTTCATTAACACAATCCGAAGCCTTGATCAGCCAGGACAGTGGGACCACTGGTCGCGAATGCTTCCCTTCCTACCCCACTTCTTTGTGTCAGCCCCCGGGAAATTTTGTCTGGAAATTGAAACTACGTAAGAAACAATTTTCATAGGAGCTAAAAATAACTTCAGATTCCTAAATGGAAGGCAGTTCCTAACAAACACTTCAGATCGCCTTTCTCCGACAGCAGCAGCTCTCTTTTCCTTTAGGGCTCGAATCAGTTTTGGCTGCCTTTGTGGCCGGTTCAGTCACTCTCGCCCTATTGTGCTGTGCAGTATTGGTGTCGCGCATTTACATTTTAAAAGTTGTCTGTGCGAGTGACTTTCAAACAATCAAGGACCCTATTCCCATGTCAGCCCCTCTGCTTAATCAGCAGTCACTTCATTCCCACTCTCTTCAAAGGCACATGAACTGCCTAAAGCCAGGGGACAATCAAATGAGTGGGTTGGGCTGTTCCCCTCCAGTGCTCCCCTATTGAAATTCACGCATGTAAACCTGGGGAGAGCGTGGCTCCAGGGCACCCTCCAGGTTCCGTGGGCAGATGTGCCAGGAGCAAAGGAAAGACGTTTCTTTCCAGGGCAGCAGGTAGTTTTTGCGATGCTGGTTGGGTGTGTGTGGTGGTTGGAGGCCAAGAGAAAGACTGAAGTGAAGTAGGAATGCACACTTGAAACTAATATGATCTTATTAACCAACTAGAGGCCCAGTGTATGAAATTCGTGCACAGGTAGGGTCCCTAGGCCTGGTTGGTGATCAGGGCCAATCTCTGGGGAGACTGGCAGGGCGATTGGGGGGCCCCCACTGGCACCCGCCTTGGCTTGCCTGGGGCCTGTGGGCTGGAGGCAGCTCCTGCGTTGAGCGTTTGTCCCCTGGTGTTCTGTGTTCATCATAGAGACCGGTCATTCTAACAGTTGTTCTGCAGTCTGGTTAATTTGCATATTAGGCTTTTATCATATAGGATGTCACCCCAATATATTTTAGAAAAAACTATGCAAAGACCTCAATAAGAAAAAGAACAAGAAGAAGACTGAACTGAGGGAGAGGAGACACTAGTCCAGGGCCTGAGCTCCCAGTGGCTTCCTGCCAGGAGAACAGTCCTGAGTGGGGTTCCCAGGTGGGGTGCACCCGGCCATCACATGTTACACTCGATGAGCACCTCCAGCTTGCCGATTTACACAGACAACATCATCCACAGTCTTTGGTGCTGGGGGGCTTAGGCATAAACTATTAAAATAGTATTGCTAAGACGAGGAGCTCTTATTTGCCCATTGATTTTTACTTTGTGAAGTCAGATTTGGCCAAAAGTAACTATATCACAAGGGACTGAAATACAAATCACTTTGCATATGAATCAAACAGTCAGTTTGAGAGACTTACTTGACTCTGTGTCGGAAATGCCTTTAAACACGTGATTGATGGGAGGCTAACAGAGAGCTGGAATTGAAAAACGTGCTTTCGTGACCGCCAATTTTAGGACGGTTTCCATTCCCAGTTTAAGATGGCTTTACGGTAGGCTCAGGTGCAAGCTGGCTGGGTTCACAGTGTGAATGTCAACATGTTAGAGAAGGAAATGTTGGTGACAAAGAATACTAAACAAAGGGTGACACTGCTTATGATGGATTCCCAACCACCCTCCTGAGTCCCGGGTTCGGCGGTCCCTGCTTCATCGTCCATGGTGGGAAAAGCTTGGTTTTATAGTCATACAAATGCATCTGAGGGTGGTTCTGGTCACCGGCTGTGTGACCTTGAGCTTTGACCTTATTATGAGTAACCAAACCCAGAAGGCTGTTTTGATTTATACATGGTGGCTGTGAACATTTTTCAACCAATGTCTTTATTTTAACATAGTTTAGTAAATATTTAAGAATAAATGATATTTCAAAGATATGTTATTGTGATTAATTAGGTGTATTTTGTCATAGATGCATCCTTCCCTGAAAATGACAAGTGAGAATTCCATGGTTTTGCCTGCAGTCACAGATATCAGGTTTCCACAGTGTGGCTATAGTTTAGCAAGTAGTGCTGTCTGCTAGAGCTGAACTTTGAACCTGCTGTGTCTTGGTTGTGGGTGTAGGAGGCATTGGTTCTATATATTAGACATGGTTTTTTTTGGGTAACTTGGCTTTCTTCCTGCTCTCTTTGTATTATTATATCCGGGGATTTGGAAATGGCTAGAATTAAATAAGATTTAGGCACAGGCCCCAGAGGAGAGAGAAAGACAGAGAGAGAGGTACTGGGTGGGGCCTTTGGATGAGATTTACACAAGAAACAGATTTCAGTGAAGCATACAAAGTCACTGAAAGGTTTGTAAATTTCCGAACTAATTGCCTACTACGCGCTGGGCACTGTCCCCAGGATCTCCTTGGTGACATCGCCTGGGGAAACTGAGGTTGCAGAAAGGGATGTGTTAATAAGATTAGGAACATGCACTTTTATGCTTGTAAATGCTCCTCTTCATAGCTCTGAGACACGCCCAGCTATGAACCAGGAGGTCATGGTTCGATTCCCGATCAGGGCACATGTCCGGGTTGCGGGCTTGATCCTTCATTGTGGGGCGTGCAGGAGGCAGCGGATCGATGATTCTCTCTCATCATTGATGTTTCTATCTCTCTCTCTCTCTCCCTTCCTCTCTGAAATCAATAGAAATATATATTTTTAAAAATAGTTCTGAGACATGTGTCATTCATTATTCAGTCTTTCTGGCATGACTTTTCTGACCCCAGAGACTCCTCCCCACAAATTCAACCGCGATGTTCCCAGCCTTTTGTGTGATTACTACCTGCAATGGTCACAGCTGAGGTTTCAGGAGGCCCTGACATCACCATGTTGAGGTCTTGGGCAACCTGTGTGCCTTGGAGGTGGGGGTCCTGCCTGCTCCCTCTGTGTCCTGTGCTCCAGCGCCTGCTCCATGAGCCTGGGAAGGCCTGGGTCTGGGAGGGGTGGGAGAGGTGGGGATGGCTGCCTGCCATAGGTCACCGCAGTTTTCACTCAGAATAAAGCTAAGTAGTTGATCAGAGTGTCTCCACATCAGAGAATTGCACCCAGTTTGCCGAAGCCTCTGCGTAAGATCTCTAAGTCAGGCCTTGCTCGCTGGCGGACGTGCGGGTTGGTGTGTGTGGCGTTTTTTGTTTGTTCATTTTAAGATGTTGTGTCTCTCTTCTTCCTGTTGGTGGTAAACTGAAGGCATTTTACTAAAAATTAAAATGTTAAAGTATTTGAAGTGTTATTCAAGGCCTCCCTGCCCCAAGTCACGTCATTTGCACTTAGCAGTCTGACTTTGGTTTTTCCGGGTGTGGTGCCAGGGTCCAGACATGCCTTGCCATTGGTTTGCTATTTAACAGCAGAATTCGTTTTCCCACACAGCAGCGGGGGGCCTGGGAGACTACCTTCTTGGGGTGCCGCAAGCGATCGGATAATGTGCCAAAACCTGGATTTGTTCCTACCCGCCCGGGCTGAGTCCTGGGGAGGCAGTCGTTTCATCTGAATTGGTGATGTGGAGCCACATCCATCCTTATCCGTGACACTAATCTGGTAACAGCTTCTCTGTGCTAAGCCAGCGCTTGCTTACCTGGTGGTTTTATTTTAGATGTACGAGAGACAGTAAATAGCATTTGAGTAAGTAATGGAAACTTAGCTCAGAGAATATGAACCAAGAGCCAGGCCTGAGCACCGCTGCACACTGGCACCTGGCTGTGATGAGCAGCGTGGGCAGAGCAGACTAGATCTACTTCTCCGTGAGCAACAACGGAAGACAGAAACTCTTTATTGAAAACAACTTCAGCAGTTTAACAGGTCTATGAGACTGGAAAAAAAATTGGTGTATTTATGAGTCGTGAATATTAGGCTAACAAGGAAGGTTTTGAACAGACCATGCAAAACAGAAAACAAAATTAGTCAACTATCCCAAAACTCCAGGACTGTAACCAGACATCTGAGGATTTTAAACACCAAATTATTGTTGAAAAATATCCATTTGAATGGATATTTGATGTCATATGGGTTCATTATTCATAAATAAGCACTAATATTAGTAGGTTTGAGTTACGAAATAGTTGTAAAAGTATGTAGCCAAAAATCAAGCACTCATTAAATCTACTGTTTAAATAATTTTGATTAAAATACTGGATATAGTGTGATGAACAATCCATTCATTTACTTCCTTTTGCCTCATGAAGGTAAGCCTGACCTGTGATTACTTTTTTAAAGAAAGCAATCTTTTCAAAGAGACAATTGGAATATTTGAAAAGTAGAGATGCTACTATAAATTATGTTGCATATGTAAAAATTTTTCAATACCCTCTAATAATTTGTAAAATTTATGTGCTCCAATTTTGCAATAGAGTTTCTAAAAATGTTATATAGACCATACAAAGCTCCCTCCTCCATATATCCTGATGGACAGTAACTGTGCCTTCCATTCAAAAAACACACAAAAGAAACATTTTAGCTCGACACACTGTTCTGTGTGTGCAGAAGGAAAGCCGAGCTTTGAAGAGATACCCTTGTGCAGATACGAGCTTTTCCTTAGACAGTCCTATCTTCTGAAAGATTAATCAATTCTGCAATCTCTCATCACCTTGTCTCCTAAATCCATTGATCCAGGACATGGACTCAGAATTCTTTGGTGGAGTGACTTCCAGGGGACCTTTGTAATGGGTGCTTGCTGCCCATCTCCGAATAAAACACGTGCCCTCAGAATATTTCCTTCATAGAATTTTATATTCGAAGTTTTATTTGGCCATAATTCCAGAGATGTGACATGCAAATAAGTAAGAACTAAATAAAATGAAGTAAAGTAAAATAAAATAATAAGCTTGGCCTTCCAAACATGCAGTCCTCCCTCTAAACAAGTCTTCTTATTGGTGATCTGGCTCAAATTATATGTATAGAGAAATGCCACGAACAGAGCAGAGTGTCTGGGGAGATAAAAGTCCTCTCTGAGTCTTGTTTATAACTGGGAGACTCGGCTCCCTCGCTGGATGGGTTCCATTAAGCACAGCCAGGAGCAATACACAGCGTGGATTAGAGGCTTCGCTGTGATGCCCGTGCAAACACATATTTTTCACATACAATATACAAACACCGCCGCAGGACGATTGGATAATGGAGCCAAAAAATCAGGAAGCTGGCAAACGTACAATGGATTACGATGGCTTGATTCCACACTTCAAATATAATGAGCATTTAATTCATCTGAAGGCTTTTTCTAATTGGAGACACATTGGTGGCGGGGCATTTGAGTTCACAAACACTCTCAATCACTTCCATGGTGACCGCGTTGCACAAACTTCCAACTTGTGAGCTGTGTTCTGAGAAAGCCCGACAAAACCCGCATAGCAGCATTTGCTGACTTTAATCAACTCAAGTTTTCCTTCCCTTTTTTGGGGGGGAGGGGGGTGCCTCTCAAATTATGCTCCACTGAAGTCAGATTTCACGTTTCATTCTCATGTGACAATTTATTTTTTATTTTTATATTTTTAGTTCATTATTATTATTATTTTTTAATCGGAGAGGAAGGGAGAGGGAGAGAGAGATAGAAACATAAATGATGAGGGAATCATTGATCGGCTGCCTCCTGCATGCCCCCCACTGGGGATCGAGCCCGCAACCTAGGCGTGTGCCCTTGACCGGAATCAAACCTGGGACCTTTCAGTCCGCCAATGCTCTATCCACTGAGCCAAACCCACTAGGGCCCTCGTGTGACAATTTTAATGTAATTATCGTTTTTACCATTTTAGAAAATAAAAATTGTAATTAATTTTGTCAAAGAGAGCCAGGTTAACATCAAGCTTTCAGTCTGAGTAGTTCATTACCTTCTCTGTGACTCTACAAGCCAAACTATCATAAATGGCCATGAAAATGTCTTGATTCGCATAGTTTCACAGTTTACAAAGGCCATGCATTCATTTGTCTAAGCAATGAACGTTCATTGAGCACATACAAGGCTTTGGGCATTTTGCTGCTCAGGAAATAAAATGGAGAAGAGAACGTACGGGCCTTGGCCCTGGTGAGACTTTCAGCCTAGCCTCACATCCTCCCATGTCCCTGCAAAATGGGGTGTGAAGTCTGTCAGCCTCCCACGGCAAGGGGCCTCCCCGACCTGTGTTGTACTCGCCTGGTGCACTCATATGCCTACGCTGCGTACGCTTTCGTTGTGCCTGCCTGTTGCCTTTATGTAAATGGACTCACACTACCCATGCTCCTCTGTCCTGCTCTTTTCATTCATAATTGTGTGTTTTATGTTCCACATCACTTGGCATAGCCATAGTTGTCTATTTTCACTGAACATGCAACAATTTATTAATCAAGTTTATTGCTGGTGGATATTTGTGAGTTTTCACCAACTCTTGGACTTGTTATATTTAAATTTTTTTGCCAAAATGGCAGATTAGAAAGATAAATCCTTGTGTTTTTAATTAGGATTTCCTTCATTACTAACGAAGTTAGCATTTTTTCACAAATTTATTGCTCATTTTGGGTTTAGACTTGCCATCTGTCCTATTTTATTGCTTTTTATTTTAATATTCTGTAATATACATGATATCTTCTGGATATTAATCCTTTGTAAGTAATCTGTTTTGTAAATATTTTCTCCCAGTTATGGCTTGCCTTTCTACTATCTTTATTGAAACCTAAGTTTCTGTAAATTCTTTATAATAAAAAATTCTTAAAATGAATAGAGTCTAATTTATCAATATTTTTAATGCATGACTTTTATTTTGTGCCCTGTTTAAGAAGTTTACTTCACAGTTACCACAATATTCTCCTCTAGTTTCTTCTAACATTTTCAAACCCTTCATCTATCTAAAAAGAGTTTTGGTGTGGGTTGCTTTGTAGGGAATCATCGTACCTATATAGACCCAGTTGTTGAAGTACTAATTGATCACATAGTCCATTTTTCTCCAGTGCTCTGTATTGCCAGTCTACCACATCCCTGCCTTCTCCTTGCACCCTACAGGAGAGGATCCCAATGCAGTGTTGAATCAAAATGTTGATAGATTTCAGTGGTTCATCAGACACCTTCCAGTGGTTCTCAACCTTCCTAATGCCGCGACCCTTTAATACAGTTCCTCATGTTGTGGTGACCCCCAATTTCATTGTTACACATTGAACATAATTAAAGCATAGTGATTAATCACAAAAACAATATGTAATTATATATGTGTTTTCCGATGGTCTTAGGCGACCCCTGTGAAAGGGTCGTTCGACCCCCAAAGGGGTCGAGACCCACAGGGTGGCAACCCACAGGTTGAGAACCGCTGCCTTACACTGTAGTTCTTTTTAGGCAACTCGTATATTTAGAAAGTTTTCTTTTATTTCTGGTTTCTAAAAGGTGTTTTTTTTTTTGTTTTGTTTTTTTGTTTTTGTTTTTGTTTTTTTGTTTTTTACTAAGCTCCTTTTCTATGCCTATTTTCTGTACAATCATGGGTTTTATAATGTTAACCTGTCTGTGGTTCTGGGATAAACTTAATCGTGGTTTGGCCCATTTTGTGTATAGCGAGATTCAGTTGGCTGGTGATGGTTTAGAACCTGGGATCTGCATTCATGAATGAGATCACTCTGCCTCCGTTTCTTTTGTCCCTTCTGGCTTTGAGACTTCAGAACTGAGGTGGGCAGTGTCTCCACCTCTTCCCTCTCCCGGAAGAGGTTACCTGGGACCGACATGCTGTCAGTTTCTGAACTCTGAATGTCTGGGAGGCTGACCAGGGAAGCCATCTGAGCCTGCCTTGGTTGCATTTGTAACTCCTGATCTATCTGCTGGCTCACTGATTCCGTCTTGGGCACATATGTGCAAGGGTGGCTAATGAGTGTTAAATTTTAGTTGTGATTAATTTAGTTATTTCTCAAATACTTTTACAGTTTTCTGTTTTCCACCAGTACTTTCATTTGTCATTTCTTTCTCTAAACATGGCCAGCATATTTGCTTTCATGTTTTGTTGACAGTGCTAGGGCCAGGTGCACATGCAGATCTGTTCTGTGCGTTTTCCTTCGGCTGTCTTCCCTCTTGTCTTATTTCTCTGTGAGCTCTGTTATCCACTGCTCGCTAGTCATTGTCCACAGAAAATTATTTGCGAGGTCCATCAAGGTCAAAGATAGGTGCAGCCTCCTCTAGAGAGCGTCTGCCTTCGCTCCTTCCAGTTTCCTGGGGATGGTAAGAGTTGCGGCAAGTTCCAATCATCTGTACAATTTCAGGTTGCGTGTGGTCCATCCAGAATTAATATCCTTACTGGACAAAGTCATGGAACAGCAATGTGTTGTCACAACTATGCAGGAACTTTTCCCCCTTCTCTTTCTTTTTGTTTTTCTTTACCACCTGTGCTCAATTTGAAGACAGTCTTATATGCCATTTCTGGGTGTTGGGGGTACAAGAGAGTTTAGATCATATGTTACCCTGTGGAGTCCAGGGTTAATTTGGGGGAGGTATTTATTATATAAAAAGCCCGTGGTCATCACACCATTACGCCATAACGACCGACCAGCAGGAGGCTGCGCACGCAGGTAGGCAGGGACTTGACTCTGGAAGACTTGACCGGAGGCGCAGGTAGGCTTCTGGGTCCCACTGGGATGGCGGGCAGGTTCCTGGGTCCCGCCTCCTGTGGTGGTAGTGGCGGTGGCAATGGCCGAGGGACTCTGGGTCCCCTCGAGCTGCGGGACTCTGGGTCCTGGGTCTCACACGATTTCAAGCACTGGGCCCCAAGTTTATAATATTTTCCTAGCATGATGCTACACATCTTAAAGCATGGAAGTGTTAAAAAGCATCATTCTGCAGATAATCCTCAATAAACATCTACTAAGCACACAGTGGATCACAGTGCTCTACCAGGGGCTATAAGGAGAATGCTTTCGTCTTGAACATTTTTCAATAGCTTTTTATTATTTTCATATATTTTTATTGATTTCAGAGAGGAAGGGAGAAGGAGAGAGAAAGAAAGAAACATCAATGATGAGAGAGAATCATCTATTGGCTGCCTCCTGCACACCCCCTACTGGGGATCAAGCCTGCAACCTGGGCATGTGCCCTTGACCAGAATCGAACTCAGGACCCTTCAGTGCACAGGCCGGTGCTCTATTCACTGAGCCAAACCAGCCAGGGCCAGATTGATTATTTGTTGCAAACCCCAAATATGTTTGTACTATGCACAAGGCAAGGGGTTAAATAAGACTAAACCATTTTTTTAAATATATTTTTATTGATTTCAGAGAGGAAGGGAGAGGGAGAGAGAGATGGAAACATCAATGATGAGAGAGAATCATTGATCGGTTGCCTCCTGCACACCCTCTACTGGGGATCAAGCCCTCAACCCAGGCATATGCCCTTGACCGAAATCAAACCCAAGACCCTTCAGTCCACAGGCTGGTGCTCTATCCACTGAGCCAAGCCAGCTAGGGCAAGACCAAACCCTTAAGAGACTGTTTCATTTAGCTGGGCGGTGGGGTGGGGGTGGGGGTGGGAGAGCTATATTGGAATAGGGCAGCAGTGAGACATTGAAAAGAGTTAGGCAACTTGATGAGCTGCACGGAGATCCGGGGCAAAGTCTCAGAGAGCCAAGCTCCAAGGCCGACAGAATAGTTCTGGTCATTCTGTAAAAACGCAGCACTTTGCCAGTGAGGAATGATTGTTTCTCACCGCTGGCAATGTAGTAACTCTTTCTAACCATAATTAATGAGTAGAAATGGAATCGCAGGTGGGAGTCTCATTTTTATTATAGGATGCTCTTCCTGTTTTCAAAAATAATGGTCTCATTTTACCTCCAAGGATTCACAATTAAGAGGTAATTTTCAACATTGCTGTGTACGTATCTCCTGAGACCACTGGGTGTGAATAACGTCTAATAAACAGAATCCTCTGGGGTAGAATTTCTCATCCTTTTCGGCTCCAGGGAGCTACCCGTCCCATGAGAGCTGTGAATCTGGGGCTGGCAAGAGCCGCGCCCAGGCTTGTTCGCCTGGAAGTGCTTGTCTACTGTTGGTGGTGACCTCCCCACCCCCGGGGACCTTCCTCGGATGGGCCCGTAGGAGCCTGGTGACTTCATCTTGTAAGAGCTGTTACCATTTCAGGGTGAGCATTACAAATGGAAAAGGTGGAGCAATCTTTCATTATAGTCTCTACTTGTAATACAGTAAGTAGCTAACAGAACAAAGCAAATTGGGGGGGGGGGGCGGTGACGTTCGGAGTGCCTTGTCCACCTTCACTGGGTAGCCTCAGATGTCTAGGTTTCTTTGGAATTCAATCACATTATGATCTTTAATTCTGCGCATGTGAATTCCAAAGCATGGGTTCTAGCTAGTGACTGCGGAGTTGCATTTGACTGAAATCCCTGGTGGTGAAGCCTTCCTTCTGTTCTCACCTCGTAACAGGCAGCTTGATGGGTCAGTGGGCTAGTGCTGCCCCTGCCCAAACGGGGCACCATGAGGAGGTAGTGAGGTCACAGCTCGATCACTGTGGACCCCTTTTCTCGCTGCAGATGTTTTCAAAGCTTCAAACTATGTCTCGGTAATAGGAAGAGCATATAAGCTGAAGAACAACTTGTTTTTTTTTCCGCTATTTCTAGGATCTACGCTTCATTGTGGGAGCGGGGTACAGCCATTTGAAGAGCATTATTACTTCGCCAATTTAATCTGCATTTGGCTGGAACGCACTCCCAGCTCGTGGGACAGGGTCCAGCTGTTGTGCAAATGTAGATTCCTGACTTGCCGAGGAGAAGATGTGCAAACGGGGACAGCAGCTGTTCCGATGAAATAAGAATTTAACTGGATTTGAACCCTACTGAAGGCCAGGCAAGTTTAGGCAAAAACCTACTCATGAACTCTTTCTGTCTAAAAACTTAAGAAACACCTCGACGTCTCCTCGCAGACCTCAAAGCCTCACAAAGCTCACATTACAGTTCCTAACGGGGCTGGTTGAAGTCAGAGAAAGACAAGTTCCATATGACTTCACTCACATGTGGAATCTAATGAACAAAATAAACCAACAACCAAAATAGAAACAGACTCTAAGCTACAGAGAACAGACTGACAGCTGTCAAAGGGGAGGGGGTTGGGGGATGGGGTGAAAAAGGTAAAGGGATTAAACAAAGGAAAAAGATGCTCATAGACAAAGACAACTGTATGGTGATGGCCCTAGGGAAAGGGGCTGGGTGAGGTAACAGAGGGTAAAGGGGGGGTAGATGGTGATGGAAGGAAACTTGACTTGGGGTGACAGACACAATACAATACACAGATGATGTATTCTAGAATTGTACGCCTGAAACCTATATCATTTTAGTGACCAATGTCGCCTCAATAAATTCAATAAAAATAAAAAAAATGGGGCTGGTTGACAATAAGTCACAATAAGTAAACAAGATGTCTTGATTGCATTATACATTGAGGGGAAAATAACCTGGAATGATTACTAACTAAAACAACAGCAGAAGCAAAGGTCGTTATTTTAAAGACGATAGCAGGCATCCCGTTAAAAAGGTGACGTCTTTGTCTATATGTCTTTCATTTGAGATTTTCAAAGATGTTCACACCCAAAGAAAGAGCCAGAAGAATCTCCAGAGTTTCTGTCCAAAGTGTCCTTGGAGAGTTCAACAACGGTCCTGTGTTACTTCTCATTGGTGGCAAAGATGGAAGCAAAACATGAGCTACAGAGACTGGCTACTCATAGGGCCCCATCGAGAATCGGAAAGCATTCCCAACGTTCTGCCCGGTCACGCCCTACCTGATCGAATCAAGACTTCTTTGTGACTTTGAATTCGTCTAGCCTTAGAAAACCTTTGCAGTTACATTCAGGGGAAGGGGGAATTTTGGATTTGGAGACTTGAATCCAATTTGACAACATTTGTTGGGACCACGTCCACTGCTGGGTGCCTGGTAGCTGTGATAAAAGCAAGGGTTGTGTGAAATTACAGCGGTGGGGCCCAGTCTGAGTTCAAGGTTAGACAAGCTGTGCCATGTCCCTGACAGGCACACACAACTTGTTAGTAAGTAATTGTGGTGATTTAAGAACGTAAGAAAAATATCATCAAAATCCAGATAATGATCCTCTCTAACACTCCAGAAGGTTTCTCATGCCCTTTGCAATCCCGCCCTCTGATTCTTCCCCACCTTTCCAGTCTCCCTGGAGACCACTGACCTTTCTTGTGGCATCCACAGTGGGTGCACTGTCTAGAACAGTGATTTTCAACCTTTCCCATCTCATGGCACGTAAACTAGTTGCTAAAATTCTACAGCACACCAAAAATATATACTTTTATCAATCTGGCAAAAACAATAGGTATAATTTTGATTCATTCACACCAGATGGCTATTGTTGTGCTGGCTGTTGTCATTTTTGTAATCGACGATCTAAGGCAGTGGTTCTCAACCTTCCTAATGCCACGACCCTTTAATACAGTTCCTCATGTTGTTGTGACCCCCAATTTCATTGTTACAAATTGAACATAGTTAAAGCATAGTGATTAATCACAAAAACAATATGTAATTATATATGTGCTTTCCAATAGTCTTAGGCAACCCCTGTGAAAGGGTGGTTCAACCCCCAAAGGGGTCGCGACCCACAGGTTGAGAACCGCTGGTCTAAGGGAAGAGAAGTCCATGTCCCTGACTAAACAGTCAGGCATTGCATGTTCTAGAAACTCTTGCAGCGCACGGGTTGAAAAGCGCTGGTCTAGGCATTTCTGTAAGTGGAATCACATGTCCGTGCCCCCTTTTGTCTGGCATCTTTCCCTCGGCACAGTCAGTCTGGATTCCTCCAGGTGTTCTGCATGGACAGGCCATTACTTGTTGTTACTAAGTGGTCTCCCATTTTATGAAGAGGCCACCCTTTCTTTATCCTGTCACCTGTCGATGGATAAACAGGAGCTTCCGGCTTGAGACTCGTACAAATAAACTTACACTAAACACTCTGGGCATATGCTCTCACTGAGCACGCAGGAGTGGGGTGGTTTGGGGGAGTATGTTTAATTTTTAAGAGACTGTCAAAATGTTTGCCAAGAGGATGCATCATTTTCTGTCCCCGCCAGCGCTATGTGAGCACCCCACATCCTTGCCAAGCGGGGTGTGCCGTCTTTTCACACGTGAGGCTTTCTCCTACGTGAGCAGTAGTGCCTACGGGGGCTGTGATGTGCATTTCCGTAGTGCCTCGTGATGCCCAGCATCTTTTTATGTGCTCGGGTGCCACCTGTATCTCTTTTTTGATCAAGTGGTCTGATTTTTTATTTTAATATTTTGCCTCATGTTTTGTGTAGGTTTTTTTCTCGTTAAGGTTTATGGCTTTTACAGTATATTCTGGATACATGTGGTTTGTGAATATTTGCTCCCTGTCCATGTTTTTCTTTTTCATTCTCTTAATACTATCCTTAAAATTCTTAATTTGGATAAGGTCCAATTTATCAATTATTCTATATAATAAAAGGCAAATTGTCCCCTTGGGAATTTGATTGACCAGGAGTTTGACCGCTTGCTATGATGTGTGCTGACCACTAGAGGGCGGTGTGGAATGAAGGAAGGCCCCAATCAGCCCTGATTGCCAGCCAGGCCCAGGGACCCTACCCGTGGGTGAATTTTGTGCACCAGGCCCCTAGTTTTTATATATTGTAATTTTGGTGTTTTATCAAAGAAACCTTTGATTAACTAAAGATTACAGAGATTTCCTTCTATATTTTCTTTTAAAAATTAGCTGGTTCCAGAGGTTTTAGTAAGGTCACCAAGACATTGTCTACCTCTTTCTTGTGACACTTTTCCTTCTGTTTTGGCATCATGTTCTCCTTGTTAAAATGACTTTCTCATCTCTATGCAGCCAGAAGACAAAGCTGAAAATGGCCCCCAAGCGCACACGCCATGTGTCAGAACAAGCATCTTTTCTGATGGGTGCAGGAGGGAAGATCTTTGATTAGGTGCCCACCTTCAAATCAAGCCTAGTGCCTAAGCAGAGGGTCCTATGCCAGAGCTGGGTGCTGGCAGCTTAAACTATTCCTGGAAAACCCAACAAAACATAAAAAGCAGTGGTCCCCCATGGAATTATGGGTGGAAGTGTCTCAGGACCACTGAGCCAGTTCTCAGAGTAGATGCTTGGCTCTGGGAGTTCAGCCCAAGGGTTAGCTCTCTGTGCCTATGTAAGATGCTGCCTGGCCACCCCTGAGGACACAGGTGGACACAGTCATTTGCCTCTTAGGGACTCTCACAACCAGCAGATAATTTAGGTGTTTTTATAGCTGTCAACAGACTCCTGATAGATGGGATCAAATTTATTTATGAACTCAGAAGCCGGTCAGGATGGCCCAGCTCAGCTCTTTCATCTATTCAACCCCAAAGTTAAATGAGCAGATTAGACATGTTAGCAATAGTAAGGTTAGCTCTGCTCAGTTGCAAAGGCTCAGACCTCACAGGCTGGGAACCATTCTCTGTGTTAGAAGCTGGACTTGCATGCCCTGGGCCTCCGCAGGTTGGAATGGATCTCTGTCCCACACCACACTCGCTGGTTCCCTGCTCCGCTGCCTCAGCTCCCCCGGCTCTCAGTGCACGCTGTCCTGTGGGCCCTTGATTGGTGGTTTATTCAAGGGGCTTCTGCCACTTGAGATAGATCAATTTATGAAGAAAAATATAAAAACAGTAATTTTAAGATCAAATACAGGTTCAAGTAACTTTATAAACCAACAAATCGCTGTTTGTGTGCATCTGGCTTTGAGCCGACTCTGCCCGGCACTGACTCTCTGTGTAACGCAGAACGGGTCAAGCTCACAGGTCCCATGCCTTCGTCTTCACATGGGAGGGTCATGTCCTAGCGTCTCAAATGCAAATGAAGTCACACAAGTAAAATGCTTCCCAATGATTCTGGCCGTTAACACAAATAGAGTATATAAGCACATTATTACTATTTGCGTAATTATTTGTTAACTAGAGGCCCGGTGCATGAATTTATGCACCAGTGGGGTCCCTCAGCCTCGCCTGCGGGATCGGGCCAAAATCAGCTCTCCGAGGGGTTCCAGATTACAAGAGGGCACAGGCCAGGCCAAGGGACCCCACCAGTGCATGATTGGGGACAGGGGAGGGAAGAGGGAGGTTGGCCAGCCAAGGAGGTGCCACGGGAGGGCTCAAGGGCTTGTGCAGCCCGTCTCTCTCAGTCCTGATCTGCTGGACCCCAACAGAGAGCTAACCTACCAGTCAACTGTCTGCCCCCTAGTGGCCAGTGCACATCATAGTGAGCAGTTGAGCGGCCTTAGCATATCATTAGCATATTATGCCTTGATTGGCTGAGTGGACAACTGTACAACTGGACACTTGGCATATTAGGCTTTTATTACATAGGATGAGTATATTATACTTTAGTGTCTAGCCATGTGGGATGCTTTGTGGTGAGCTGCACTATCATCCCCAGACAGTGGAAGCTGCATCCAGAAGAAGGGTTATATTTTTCTGACACACTGACCTCAGACGTGACCATGTGACTTGCTTTGGCCAATGAAAATGAACAGAAGTAACATGTGTCACTTCTGAGCATGAACGCCAGGAGCCAATGTGTGGGCTCACTGTCTCTTCTCTCCGTGCCATGTAGACAGAGGTGCCTCCTCAGCCTGGGTCATGTGTAAAGATAGGGGTTAATATGCAGTTCACCTTCAGTTCCAAGAACAAGAATTAACCCTTTCGCTAAGCAAGTGAGATTTTGAGAATTGTTATGGAAACACAACCTGTACTTTATTTTATCTTTTATTTATTTTTCCACAACCTGTGTTTTAAAGCATTTCAGTTCTATACATTAATATCAACATTCCCCAATTCTAACACTTCCCCCACCCTGAAAAAATTATTTTCCTTCGGGCCCAGTGACTAAGCCATTCCCCAAACAAACACGGAGAAGTTTGCTTCTCATGCTGGAATCTGCCTTTTCCAGTGGAAGGAACGGCATTTCCCAGAGCCTGGCCTGGTTGGCACTGGGCTGCAAGCCTTCCATGGGCTCCAGGTGCTTTGCTCGCGAGCGCGTTGTGATGGTGGGCACTGGTCCTTCGCACCTCTGCAGAGCAGGGATTCCCGCCCGTGTTTCTCAAAGGGCCCCTTTCCAAAAACAGCCCATGAATATGAGAATCAAAAGCTGAAGTCTCATTGTTCTGGACTTGGACTCTGTCCCAAACAACTGCCTTGAATTTATTCACAATACATGAAAAGAACAGGCTTAAGGAACCTCCGTGGGAGTTGGGCACAGCATGATCATGAGAGGGAAACTTTTCGTGCTCACAAAGCGAAGGAGAGGCCAGGTCGGTCCTTATTTCATTAGAAATGTTACACCTTTGAAAATTAGCCTTTTTACCAATAGCATTCCTTGTGTGGGACCAGTCAATGTCTGTCCAATGTCTGTCTGAGTTCCAAAATGTTAATTTCAAGGATGTCAGCTACCAACTGTGTGTGGAGCCTTCCTTAGCTTTAGCTCAGGGCTGGCCACAGGCTGGATCCGCTGTGAGGTCCTCCTGGCACAGGTCATAAAGGGTTTAGCGAACTGAATTGGTTGGTTTGCGTGAAGAGTGATCAGAAGTGTCAAGGAAGGGTGCTGGTGAATGTTTCATCTTGGAGAGGTCATAAGGATGGTTTTAGTAACGAAACCTGACCACTGCCTCGCTCAGTGGGCTCTGGCTGCCATTACAAAATGCTTCACCAACAGAAATGGATTTTCTCACAGTTCTGGTGGCTGGAAGTCCAGGATCAGGGTGCCAGTGTGGTTGCGTTCTGGGGAGGGCTCTCTCCGAACCTTGCAGACAGCTGCCTTCTTGCTGAGTCCTCACATGGCAGAGCTGGAGCTCCAGGGCCTGTCCTCCTCTCCTAAGGGCACCAGGTCCTATTGGATCCGCTCCCACCCTCATGACCATAAAGGCCTTATCTCCAATACAGCCATGTGGTGGTTAGAGCTTCAACATACCAATTTGGGGATTTGGCATGGAGTGGGGGGTGAGGGGAGGCGAATGTGGGGGGATGCAAAGATGGGGGGAGGGCAGGGAGAGCACACTTCAGTCCATAGAACTTCCTAACTTGTTTTTTTTCTTTTTAATAAACTGATTATTCATATTCAGGAACCAGTCAAGGGTACCAGCAGAGAAATAGTGAAAATTAGAGCTCCTTCAATCCTTTAGGGACTTTTTATAACTAAAGAACAATCAATTTTACATTTTATTTATTAAAAACTAGTGGCCTGGTTCACAGATTCGTGCGCATTGAAAGGAAATTAATTAGAAGGTGGCTGATGGGGCGGGACTGGGCGAGATGGACCGAACAAGCCCAGGAGCCAACCTCCTGTGGTTCCTCCCTGGCCCACTGCACCTGGGGTGGCACAGCAGCTCGGAGGGTGTCTTTGGATTGAGCAGAGTCTTTTGGGCAGGTGGGGTCCCTTGGCCTGGCCTACAAGGATTGGGCCGAAACCAGCTCTCTGACATCCCCCAAGGGGTCCCGTATTGCGAGAGGGCAGTTCTTGGGTGACGCACCCTGGAATCAGACTCCCTCCTCTCTGGTCCCAGGGTATGTCACTCTAGAACAGCTGTGGGCAAACTACTGTCCACAGGCCAGATCCGGGCCATTTGAAATGAATAAAACTAAAAAAAAAAAAAAAGACCGTACCCTTTTATGTAATGATGTTTACTTTGAATTTATATTAGTTCACACAAACACTCCACCCATGCTTTTGTTCCGGCCCTCCGGTCCAGTTTAAGAACCCATTGTGGCCCTTGAGTCAAAAAGTTTGCCCACCCCTGCTCTAGAACCACCATTGCCAAGTAACTGCAGCTCGGCAGCTCCTGCATTGAGCATCTGCCCCCTGGTGGTTATTGCATCATAGCTACCAATCAGATGGCCACTTAGCCTTTTATATACATAGATTGAGTATCCACTCCTACTCTGAGAGTGGAGGTGCATCCTTGAACATTACCAACCAGAACCCCTGTCCGGGTGAAATGTACACTTGGAGAATATAATAATGAATGTGTGGACAGCTAGGCCTTGGCGTTCCTCCTCATACCAGTCACTTTTGAACTCGAGTGAAGTGAGATGAGAAAGCTGCCTTCAGTTAAGTGCATACACTACACATCAGATATGCGGTGCTTCATATGTTTAGGAAGTGAATTCGGTGTCCCACAGATGGAGGCGGGAGGACCATTCTTTTTTTTTTTTTTTTTTTAATATATTTTATTGATTTTTTTACAGAGAGGAAGGGAGAGAGATAGAGAGTTAGAAACATCGATGAGAGAGAAACATCGATCAGCTGCCTCCTGCACATCCCGCACTGGGGATGTGCCCGCAACCAAGGTACATGCCCTTGACCGGAATCGAACCTGGGACCCTTCAGTCCGCAGGCCGACGCTCTATCCACTGAGCCAAACCGGTTTCGGTGGGAGGACCATTCTTACTGTCTCAAGGCCTCACAACCTTCTGGATTCTAAAGTTAGGCCCTTTGGGGTAAATATTTAGTCAAATTCAGCTTCTCCTTCCCCTCCCCTGCCCTTCTCTCAGGCCTGATTTCAGGATGGGCTGGGCCGACATGCTTTCTGGCTGGGAGAGGATTTGGTCTCCACCTGGCTCCCAGGCGTCTGGTCTGTCTGCTGTCTGGATGTCAGTCTATTTCCATAACATCCCTGCAGGAGACCCCACATGCGGTATAGCTCATGCTCTTCCCCCAGGTTGGCACAGTCCACGCGCTGGCGAGACGGTGGCGTCCTTCCCCCTGGGCCACTGGCATTTGACCTTCTCAGGGCCCAGCTGCCTTCTCCACCTGCCCTTGGTCTAGGTCGGGTCTTCCTAGAGGGACTTCCCCTGAATCTTGGGATTTCAGCCCAGAGCGGGAGTAGGGTCAATGGTGTGTGTGCATGTGTACACAGACACACATGCACACACATGCACACACATGCACACACACATGCACTGGGAGAAGGCAATGCAACCTGGTGATTCCCAGCAGACATTTCCGTCCAGCCTGGAGCCAGTCTCCTTCTGTGGGAGGGATCTGCCCTGGGCACATGCTTCTCCTCCTCTTTCTCTGGTTTATGGTGAAAACCCCACCCAGGTGCCTTGGTTGGAGTCTCTGCTTGTTCCTATTTAAAAACCATCGTCATCATTGCTGTTATTATCTTTAACTTAGAAGATGTTTGTCCTTGTCAGGCCACACCGAGGGAGAATGAAGTTGGTGTTGGGGTCACAGTCTGCCACCTCGCCGTGGCCTTGGCTGGGCCTCTGTCCTGCGCTTGCAGCCAGGGGGCCTCCGAGGCGGGCGGAGAACTCGGGGCAGCGAGAAGGACCAGGACCCAACGTCATTTCAAACACGGCCTCCCTCCCCAGAGCAGCCAAGGATGGGAGGTCCGTCCGTCCTCACCAGCCACGACTTGGGGAAACCTGGGGTCTTAGAAACAGCAACCGACCGCATTTTACCAAGCTGGGGCCTACGTTCCTCGTGTCCTGGGTACAGTCGGCATGTTTATATGCAGACTGTTTCCAATAAACAGCATGCTTTCGGTCAGACATCAGACACATGAATGTCCTGCTTTCAAAGTGGCTGAGGCGGCACCTGTGGCTTTGAGTGGTGGTGACACCGGGCCCCGGGGAGGCCACACCTGGGCTTGCCCCTGCAGGACATGGCCCCCCAACAGGACAGCCCAGGGGTGCTGTCTTATAGACAGACAGACTGACCCACACTGATAGGGCGTGATGAAATGATGACACTATTTCAAATATCTGGACAAGCTCCTTGTCCTCAGGGGTTAAGAACACCACCCACCTTCAGTGTGGCAATTCATAGTATCTGACTCCTGCTCACACTCACCCCTGCACCCAGAGCCCAGCACAGTGCCTGACTCCGTGTGTGTCCCAATACCACTGGTGGATATTTTGACACTAAGAGGCCCCATTTACCTGCCTCTGTAAGGAAGGTCATTTGGGAGGTTTGTAAAGACTGAAACACCGCAATTTGGCGAAGACAGATGGGAATGTGATCAGACGCGGGTTTCATAGGTTCCCCAAGGCCCAGAGGCCTTCTGGAGACTTCCACCTCTCCTTAGATGTTTGCTGGGAGGCCGGTGAGAGTCAGAAGCATTTGCTTCTGATGGTACTTCATCAACTGGCTCACGGCAGTGCTGTCTCAGGACCCCGTGGAGGGGTGTCCCCAGCCTCGGGTTCGGGGAGTCAGAGACCAGCACACACCCTCCAGCGGCCAGCTCTCCTGAGGGCCTGCATGTGACAATGTGTTTCCCACCTCTGCTCGCTCTCTGACGAGCAGCCTCTGCTGGTTCTGAAATAGATTCCTTCTGGTCTTTCCTTTTCCTCCCAGCTCCTGCTGCGAGGGTCGGCGCTATGTCGTGCTCAGGGATATCGTCATATGCGTGGTCGACGTTTATTACATACAAACTTGTGAGCACACGCACAACGTTCAGAGGATTTTATTAGCAAATATGGGGAGGACTGTGAGGCCGAGTTTACAGATTAAAGTCCATAAACTCACTGACCTCATTTAGTCTTGTGGCCTCATTCCAGACACAATGGAGATGGGAAGGGCCTCGCTCGCTGCGGGGCTGTCTGTGTGTGTCCCATTCCATGCTGACTACTGCCTCTCCTGCCCCCCCTTCATTGCGGGGGGGCCCCCCAGATTCCTGGGGCAGCACATCATGAAGTGAGAGGGCGGAGCATCAACAAGGGAGCCAGGAGGGCCAGATGGAGATGCTGCTCTCACCACAAATGACAGAGCAGGGTCCCGCCCCCAGTCGGTGGAGCAACAGGGCCCCGGGTTTCAGTGGAACAGGAACATCCATCAGCCACTAGTTTGATGCCAAATGGGGGGTTTGTTTTGGCTCTAAACCTATTGATTTAGCCTAAAGCTCAGCCACTGTGCACATTAGTGGGCACAGCAAGTAGAATGTGATTTAACCACAAGTGCCCTTTTCCTGTTCTGTTTTCGGGACATACAAGGAGAAGTGAGGGCAGAACAATAACACTTTCTACTTGCAGGGGGAGGGCTGGGCTGGGCCGGGGAAGAGAGAGGCAGTTTCCTCTTAGGTTTATTCGAACATCACACAAGCCCCTGCATTGCTGAGCCACAGAACAGCGCCCGCGTGGCATTAACTTGCTCTTTATTCAAAACTGGAAGACAGTACACAGATATTCTTGAATTTGTTCTTTTTCTTCTGGAGTTTCCTAGGTAGGCAATGAGCTGGGAAAACAGTACTAGCAGAAAACAAAAAGACTAGTGCCCGGGAGCCCTTGATGTCCAGTAAAATATGTGGAATTAGTATGTAAACTTTCCATGGATTTTCAGCCCTTCTATCTGCCATTAATTTTATGAGACCTTGGTAATTCTATTCTATTCTATTCTATTCTATTCTATTCTATTCTATTCTATTCTATTCTAAACATTATTTTATTTTAAGCCAAGAACCTTAGGATAATATAATGAAAATATACAGGCTGTGGGATAAAGAAATCTATATTCTAGGATTAGCCATTCACTTACTGGCCAGATAACCATCAAAGGCAAGTATCCTATACTCGCCAAGTCTCAACGTTCTCACCTACAAATAGAATAATTGCATATCTACCTCACAGGATTGTATTGAGGATCAGAAAAAGCCATATATATAAAGTGCTTTGAAAAATGTAAAATAATAAATAAACATTAGTTGTTATTATTTATTACCCCAAAGCGGTCATGCAAAGCCATCTGAGGTTGTGGGTGACTCAATGTACTCTGGGAGGATGAGAGGTGATTGGAGGGTTTCATTCAAGGAGGATTGTTTATTTGGAGATTTCAGAGAGAAGCAGTTTGAATGATTTAACACCTGCTTCCTCACAGAAAGAGTCATTAATCCCTCATTCAGCAAATATATGCTGGGTGTCTACTTTGCGCTCAATAACATGAGACAGACACAGGGGAGCCACGTGCCCACCTCTGGGAGGCCACGCGGTCACAGGATGTGTTCCCTCTTAGACCAGCAGCTCCACTGGGGAGAGAGAGAGAGTGATCAGATAGCAGCAGCTAAGGAAGATGACAGATGCTTACCTGGGCGAGGTAGAGGGGACAGGTCTCCTGTGTGGTCACATGACCGGGTGCTGAGAAGAGTGGGGTGTTAGACGAGAGGGTCTGAGAAGTCCCGTGAGTCAACACAACCAGGAAGGGACCGATGCAGCCACGTCGCAGGGTAGGGTAAGAGACTAGTGCTATCAGCCCGGCCCCAGGGCCTGTCCCGTGCACACTCTGGGGACACAGCCCGCCCGGCAGGGGGTCACTGACAGGTGCTGGGTGGAAGCTTGTGTAGAACAACCATCAGAGCAAAGTCTGTGCACCTCTGAGCGATGAAGGCAGGACTGGGAGCCACGCTCGGGGACAGGCGCAGTGAGGGGCGGGGGTGGGTCTGCTCCCCGCAGATGCAGAAGGAGATCTGGGGGGAAGAGAAGAACAGGGTTGAGTCCACAATGAGAGTCTGATACATACCAGGTCCTGCGAGGGAGCTGGAGGCTCCACACACATGTTCTTGCAGAATATGGAGACATTTGGTGAGGTTTTACGAAGCTGTTGTCAGTGATAAGAACCATTATTTGATGTTGAGGAGACTTCTCACAAGTCAGCTTTTGTGTTCAAAGGGTAGGTAACAGTGTGGAGATATTCCTGCCATTGGGTAAGTTGGGAGTTTGGCTTCATAAGCACCTCACATGGAAACGGTGGCCAGCCCGCCCCACTGCCCAGTGGGCCCGCGGCTGTGGTGTCTGGGGGGCAGCAGACAGAGCCCGGGTCCCCCAT
Organism: Myotis pilosus; assembly: GCA_036010255.1. Taxonomy (NCBI): domain Eukaryota; kingdom Metazoa; phylum Chordata; class Mammalia; order Chiroptera; family Vespertilionidae; genus Myotis; species Myotis pilosus. Next base: position 3,038,198 of record JASKON010000034.1, read on the forward strand.
GCGGACTCCACTCTAATGGCCCTGGTTCTCATGAGCGGCTAACTTGTGTGCCACATAAGGTCTTGCTCACAAACGTTTCCTAACAAAAGTGATGTTGTCAAAGCCTGAAACTGGTGTGAGCCTGAAGCCCACCCGTCTCCCAAACACAACAATTCCCTGAAATGCCACAGCTTCCCTGAGGCCTTGGAAAGCCGCTGCTCTCAGGGCTGCATTTCAAAGCACATCTCACATCTGCAGGCGTCATGCACAGGCCAGTCAGCAAACGCTGGTCTGCGCCAGAGAGACTGCAAGCAAAAGCCTCCATCTCTAACTCCTGCTTCCTTCTACTCGGCTGTGTCACTTCTATTTGCACAGGCGCATTTCATCCCCCAGCTTTCTCGCTCTGTCTTTTACGCCCCCCTCCAAACCATGTGTGTGAGCCCCTCCTAACCATGTGTGTGAGCCCCTCCTAACCATGTGTGTGAGCCCCTCCCAACCATGCATGTGAGCCCCTCCCAACCATGCGTGTGAGCCCCTCCCAAACATGCGTATGAGCCCCTCCCAGCCATGCGTGTGAGCCCCTCCCAACCATGCGTGTGAGCCCCTCCCAGCCATGCGTGTGAGCCCCTCCCAACCATGCGTGTGAGCCCCTCCCAACCGTGCGTGTGAGCCCCTCCCAACCATGCGTGTGAGCCCCTCCCAACCATGCGTGTGAGCCCCTCCCAACCATGCATGTGAGCCCCTCCCAGCCATGCGTGTGAGCCCCTCCCAACCATGTGTGTGAGCCCCTCCCAGCCATGTGTGTGAGCCCCTCCCAGCCATGCATGTGAGCCATCACCCATCATTGCTAACAGAGCTGGTGCCTCCTCCCGAGATGGGTGTCTCTCAGCGTGTGTGGGCTAGTGGCTCTCACCACAGCCTCTTGCCCAGCACTTTCATCAAACATCTCCCGAGATCCTTCCGACAGCAATAATATGACTTCCTGTGAGGAGCGAGATTTGCCTCCTCAATGGTTAGAAATAAAGGCGCCACTTAATTTAAACAGCCTGTTCACGACCTGGGGAGGCTCATTTTTTCAAAAAGGCTAGAAAAAGACTAGGGATGTTATAAAGGAAGAAGGTGTTCAACACAGAAGTTCATACCGACCAGGACGATTTCCGAACAAAGCTGGTTGCCCTGTTACGTTGAACTAACTCCCCGAGGCTTGGCCCTGGCTTCTGTGCTCATTTGCATTTCCTGGGAGGCCACTGATCCAGGTTGACCTGCCACCTGGGATTAACCTGTTGCCTGATTCTTCTGCACTCACACCTTCTCCCTGGAGTTCATTCACTCATTGGCTCACTTAGTTATTCTACAAAGACAATGTTGATTGAGGCACCTCTCTGTGCTGGGTACAGGCCAGGCCATAGGAAACGTGAGTGAGAACATTCAATTCCCGCCCTGATGGAGGCTGGGTTACTCTCCAGTGGGGAGCCAGCCTCTGGGGCCAGACTCCCCGCAGGGGGCCCCGCCCTGCCTGTGTGACCTCCCACCAGCTGTTCAACCTCCAGGGAGGTTTCTGTCTGCTCACAGAGGAGAGGTGTGCGGGAGCCGGTGATTCAGTGCCCGGGAGCATTGGGGACAGGGCCTGGCCGTACTGGGAGCGCAGTAAGTTCCCTGCGATGCTTATTCAAACTAAAGAGCAAACAGGAACTATGGCTTCATATGGAGACGACGCTGGGAAGAAAGCTCAGGGCGGGTAAGGAGCTGGAGAGCGGAGTCCTATGGGTTGAGCTGTTTAGACAGGCAGGTCTGGGAAGGGACTCAGAGGAAGTGACCTTTGACCCGAGCTCTACAAGGAAATCTGCGATTATGTTCAATTGAAGGCCAGAGCCAGGGGAGACTTGAGTCTGGGTGATGCGCGACCTCTGCCCCATTTTCTCATATCCCCAGGCCGCTCTCTGGGTTGTGTGCTTGGTGGATGGGATGGAAAATGGAACAGCATAAAACGGACGGGCTGAGAAACCCCATTATAAATCTGCAGCAGCTCTTCCTGTTTCCATAGTCAGGACTATTTAAAAATATATTTTTATTGATTTCAGAGAGGAAGGGAGAAGGAGAGAGAGATAGAAACCTCAGTGGTGAGAGGGAATCACAGATCGGCTGCCTCATGCATGCCCCCCACTGAGGATCAAGCCAGAAACCTGGTCATGTGCCCTTGACCAGAATTGAACCTGGGACCCTTCGGTCCACAGGCCGATGCTCTAGCCACTGAGCCAAACCAGATAGGGCTTCCAGTGATTTTAAAGTGAACAAATGTGAATGCCAAACCAAGAAGTTGCAGGCCATTAACCCGAGGATGCGGGCCTGTAGGACCTGTATGTGGATTGCCTTAATTCGTGGTTGCGTCATGGTGTCATGATCCTTAGGCATCCTGTGGATGCTCAGACCTTCTCTTCGTCACAGCCCTTGCTGGTCACGTGGTCCCTGTTTGTGAGAGTTTGTGGAAATCAGAAGCTGACCCTTAACTGATTAGAGTTAAAGGATACAGGATGATATTACTCCCTCTACAGTTTCTCTTTTAGATCCGTGAATCACTCATTTTCCATAGTTTTCTATCCTGTTCCATAGAGATAAATGCCCACTCCCAACATGTTGCAGAGATAAGAAAAAACGAAAATAAAAAAATCCAGGTATAAGACCAGAAGCTCCCTTAAAACATGAGCAGCAGCAAGAAATACTGAGAAGAAAGAAAGATGATAGTTTGCAAGTTAAATAAGTTGACTTTATTTATTTTGGAACTTGACCTAAATTCTATTTGCCTAAAAGCCAGGTATGTTTTTATCTTCACTTTCATGGTTAATTTTTAACTCATGGCTATGGGGAAAAGGGAGGTTTATTCTATTTATATTTATCAAGGAGCATAATTTAAAACACTTTTTAATTTTCCAATTACAGTTTACACTCAGTATTAGTCTGTGTTACTTTCAAATGCACAGCAAAGTGGTTAGAAAATCGTGTTCCTCCCAGAGTGGTCCCCGCTGCTTCCGGGCTCACCTGGCCCCACGTGGTCATCTCGATGCTGTTGATGCGCTCCCCATGCTGTGACCCTCGTCTCTGGGACTGCTCTGTAACTTCCAATCTGTACTGTCAGTCCCTTCACCTTGGCCACCCAGTCCCCCAGGCCCCTCCCCTCTGACAACTGTCAATCTGTTCTCTCGGGAGCATAATTTTTTAAACATATGTTTTATTGATTTTTATTTATTTATTTTTAAAATCTATTTTTATTGATTTTTTACAGAGAGGAAGGAAGAGGGATAGAGAGTTAGAAACATCGATGAGAGAGAAACATTGATCAACTGCCTCTTGCACACCCCCAACTGGGATATGCCTGCAACCAAGGTATTTGCCCTTGACCGGAATCAATCCTGGTACCCTTGAGTCCGCAGGCTGACTCTCTATCCACTGAGCCAAACCAGTTAGGGCTGTTTTATTGATTTTTAGAGAGAAAGGAAGGGAAGGGGATAGAGAGAGAGAAAGCATTGATGAGAGGGGAATAGCATCGATTGGCTGCTCCTACACGCCCCCTACAGGGGATTGAGCCCACAACCCGGGCATGTGCCCTGACCAGGAATCAAACCAGCCACCTCTTGGTTCCTGACACTCAACCACTGTGCCACACTGCCAGGCAGGAGCATAATTTTTGGTGCTATTACATTTTCCAGCATTTGTAAAGAATATGCCACTAGACGAACTTCTCATCAGGGTAGAATTTGTTTGAATGCTCTCCCATAACTTGGCTCCCCAATTCCCTTTCATCCTTACCTTTCCACATCCTGTCCCTGTCCCTGTCCCTGTCCTGTCCTCACCCAGCCAGCATGTTAGGGACCCTGAAATACTCATCATCCCCTGCACATCCTCAGCGTTTTATTTTCTCTGGGTCCTTCAGTTCAAACACTCCTTTCTGCGTCCTGGTCATCACAGCTTCCTCGCAGGCAAAGGGTCACGCACTGAAGCGAGGAGGAGGGAATGGGGAGCCGGGCAGCGTGCGAGGAGGAGGCGCCATAGGAACGGCCGCCGACAGAAAGGAGGGAAGGAAGGAAGGGGAGACTAGCGGGCACTGGGTTTCCAAAACTGCCCGAAAGTCCCGGGAGGCTGTGGGGTGGCCCTCATCATGGACGTGGGGGTGAGACGAACCGAAGAATGAAAAACTCTGAAGGGGCAGCAGAGTCAGGACTACGAAACCATTTTCTGCCTTTGTTCTTGTAAACATGTAATCCTGTTCATAAACAATGGCTGGGAAAAACAAAGTTGTGGAGCAGTTTCCATTGCTCCCGGGAACACCCTGAGCTCACGGTTTCCATGGAGACATGTCACGGGCTCTGTGGTTGGTCAGCCTCAGGAATGACAGTCCGGGGCCCTGTCCGCCACATGCCGGGCCCTGCCTTCCACTCTAGTAGCAATATTTCATCAGAATTTGGGGCAGCTTACGGTTCCTCTGTTTGCCTCTGTATTTGATGAGGGAGGGTGTGTGTGTCTTATCTTACGGGTCGAGGTCAGTGGCCTCTCTGTTTTGTGTGGTAAGTCAAGGTCCTGGAAGTTTTTTCTTTAATTGATACTGGTTACATGTTTCCACTAACTTTTAGTTCCCTAAATTAATCCAAAATCTATAGTATGGGAGTAACTCTTTTTTTTTTTTTTTTGAATTTTGCTCTAAAGAATTTCAAAACAGTGTTGCTCTAAATAAATTTTAACTTGAAAGTACAGTGGAAGCTAAAACAGTCAGGACCCAGAAGTAAGCAATTGAAAAAGGTGTCTAAATGGAGAATTATTTTTTAAAATAATATTCATATATTTAAATTGTTTATACGCATAGTTCTCTGGCTTATTTAATGATGTACAACCAGGAGATACAGACTGAATTTTTCTTCTTTCTAAAAAAAATACCAACGCTCTTGGAAGTGGAACATAAAGGTTGTATGGCAATTTAGTTGGGAAATCTTTCAGCGTCTTATTACTTTCCCATTATTTTACATCTGTATTACTCATATGTAATTCCAGTGCATTTTTTAGGAGCTCAAGCTTATTAAGTCCAAAGAGTTCAACATGATTTTCATAAAAACAAATCCATATTTTCATTCAGTCATCATTTTTCATGATCTTGGATTAAATTTAATAATTACAATGAAAAGTATATCAATACGTTGAAAATAACTCTTGGTGAGTTCGCAGCCCAACTGGAGGTAGTGAAGGGCACAGGTGTGCTGCCAAGTTCGTTAATCGTCACAAGGACCTAGTCCTGCTTTAAATTCTGTATAATCCGGGGGAGGGGGACCCGGTTAAGTAGAGGTCGACTCACCCCGCTCTCAGTGTGACGACTTCTAACTCCTTGGGACCCACTGTAGCTTTAAATGAAGTGCAGTGTAGTGACACGTTCAAGATCCACAACTGTGTCCTCACTTCGATCATGAATCACTTGTGAGTATTTTCAATAGTTGGTTGATAAAGCAGTAAATTCATATGAATGAGTCATTAACATTCTTACTAGTATGTTTAACAAAATCAAGTGAAGTTGTTCTTTCTCTAGAACAGTAGAGCGATGCCGAGTGGAAGCTCTGGGAGATGGCTTAGGGCTGTATTTCAGCTGCACCACGGACTGTGGCCGTGGGAAAGTTACCTAACCTCTCTGTGCCTCGCTCTTAAACTGCAAGATGGAGATGATGAGGGTGACGATGAGCTAACAGGGCCGTAAGGGTTCCGTGAGATAGTTGTGCGCAGTGCTTAGCACGGCGCTAACCCACAGTAGGAATTCGGTAAGTCTTAGCCATTATTGCTTTTCTCATTCTCATTGTCATGTCTGTCTTCATAGATACATTCCCCTCCTCCCTCCTGCTCCCAGTCACTGAGTCAGATGTCAGTCCTGTGGCATCTGGAGACCCCTTCCTTGCTGTCTGCTCCTCTCTCCCATTCCCCACGCCGTCTTTGTCCTTCCCACCCATCTGTAGGTAGCTCTCATCTTTTTTCTCAATGAGATGAGGTCTCAGTGACTCTGATGATTGTCCTCATTCTGTCCTGAAAGCTGCTCCAATCCATCCTTCAAAGTCCCCACATCCATTTATAAGCAAGCAGTCTTCATACACAGACCACTTCTCCTGGTGGGACTGTCACATGTTGCTGGGTTGACAGCCTCTGTCCCAAAGAGCCCTCCGCCCCCCACACACAGAGACACCTCCTGAAACACAGCTGGAGGGCGCAAACAACTTTGTTGCGTGAAAAGAAAATGCCCTGCCCCAGGGAGGGGGTCAAAGTCAGCCCCGTTCCCGGCTCTGCAGCTGAAGCGAGGCTGCACGATTTTGGTTGACAGCGCATAACGCTGAAAGTGTTGCATGCAGAGGCTAAGTCTAGGGCTTCAGAACCCAGAGCGAGTCATGAAAAGCCCTTATTTGGTGAAACACTCACCATTTAGTTTAGCGTTTTCAGATTTTATCAGTTGTTAAAATTTGTAACAATAACAGCAGTCATTCAAGTTAAAAATGGCGCAGGACCCCTTGGACTCCCAGGAGAAGAGGCCACACGGGGAAATACGGGGACACTGAAGTGACGGGCTGAGCTGCAGAGCCTCAGTGATGAAAAACCTTAAAGTCCGTTACCTTTAACCCGAGAGCAAAGAGGCCAAGGTCACTTACTGCTGCAAGTGTCTCCCCAGGATCTTGGAAACCAGGAGCACAGGGAGCTATTCCTGCAAGTAGCTCTCAGGGGTCAAAGCAGAGATACGCCAGCAAGCGCCTTGGTGACCAGGCATCCACTGCCCTCCAGGGAGACACAATTCCCTGAACAGGCACTTTGACAGGTGAACATTTTATTTAATATTTCTTAGTTATATTTATTATTAGTGCACAGTGGATCAAAACAAAATAAATTTGTTATAAGTTTTTATAAATAATTGCTAAATATTAAAACAGAACTTTGGAGTCCTAGAAATGCCTCTCCTTGCTCTTTGAATACTTTATTTTGGAAATTCTCAGACCTCCAGAGAAGCTGAGGGAAGAGCGCCATGGGTCTTCCCTCCCTTCACTTACACTCACCAGCTGCTCATGTCTGGGCAGACTTACTTGAAGGGGGATTAAGTGGATATATTATAGAATGACTTCCTGTTTCCCAACCTTACCCCAACCCCAGATTTCAAATGGAACCCTATTTGTAAGTTGTAGTTCAGGGACCTCTTCTTTTTGTAGGACTCAGAGTCCACCCTAAGGCCTCCCACCTTCTCAGTTACTCCTGAGGCATTCTGGGGTGTCTCAGATACTATCACCTGGCTTACCAGTACCTTCTTTCTCTCACAGCCCTCTGTGGGGAAACACACTGTATCTGCAGAGGCGTGACCGGGAAACTGCCCACATCCCAGGGGTGCCCACAGGGGCCAACCCTTCCCCTGGTCATTGAGAACTCTGACCAGCAACTCCCTCGCCACACACTGCTCTTCTAGCAAAGAAGGCACTTTCATCCCAGGCACTGCGGCTGCTCTGTGCTTTCTCGAATTCTTGACGCCCTGGAGCCAAGTCCACGTACAAAGTCTTTCCTACCTTCCTTCACGCTGTGCAGATCACATAGGTGCTCACAGTACTGCTTGTCTATTATTAAAAAATGAATGGCCCTGCCAGCGTGGCTCAGTGGTTGAGCATCAACCTATGAACCAAGAGGTCATGGTTCAATTCCCGGTCGGGGCACATGCCCAGGTTGAGGGCTGGGTCCCCAGTGTGGGGTATGCAGGAGGCAGCCGATCCATAATCCTCTCAAAAATTAAACATTTACATTAGGGGAATGTCCTTTTATCTCCCCACTCAAAGGGTCTTTAATTTTGACCCTCAGGCCCTGGGTCATTGATATTTCTGTCTCTCCCTCTCCTTTCCTCTCTGAAGTCAATAAAAAAAATATCTTTCTTAAAAAATGAAATGACTCTTTCTTTTCAGCCTACAGCTTATACTCATCACCAAAGACACACACATGAATTCCTGGATTGCTGGGGGTGTGGTTAGGGACAGATTCATGTCACCAGGAGAGTCCCTCATTGCCCTATTCTCTCTGATTTCCAAAGCCTTGCTACTGGTACTGACTGGTCTGCCTTCCTCTGTCTGCTTTTTGGGAATGTTCTATGCAGCCGGCTCTCGTACACGCTGACCCCAGTGAACACAACACATCTCAGTATCTGACACGGTCACCACCTGAGCTCAAGCTGCCCCCTCCTGCCAGCATGCATGCCCACTCAAGCATACTCACGCACACTCAGGCACACTCATGCACATTCACGTACACTCATGCACACTCACACACACTCGCATGGGTGTGCACAGTGCCTCCACGAGACAGGGGTAGTCACATCTCAAGTTAAATTGTCTGCAAACATGTTCCAACACAGGAATTCAGAATAAGCAGGAAGTAAGTTAACAAAGAAAGATGCCTATTGATGTTCAATGTGGGTGTAACCTTGAAATAAGAAGAAATATGTGATGTGGGTTTTTGGTGAATTCCAGACACAAATGTTTCTTGGTCCTTTTTCTCCTGCAACCAATGACTGGGAGGGTGGAGACCAGAGGTTACCATTTGGATGAGTTTGGGAATTTCTATTCTTTGGTTGGAAACCAATAAAGCAAATGAAAGACTGAGTTTGCCCCAGCTGCCCATGTGGCCCTTTGGGGTTTTCTAGAAGCTCATCGGAAAGTCTTTAAAGCTGGTGACTGTCTTCTAGTTGGGCTGCGTGAGTGGCCTCCTTTTCCTACAGTTCCCGTGGTCTCTGTGGGTCTGGTGGTGTCTAGAGTATCCATTTAAAACTCCTTTTCATTTGCTGAACTTAAAACAGAAACATATTTCAAAATTTTATTGAGTGATTTCACATTCTTGTCTAATTGTGTTTTCTTCTAGCAAAGCAAAAATAACCAAGGGCTGTTTTAAGAGCAACTAATTAAAACAACCTTTCTTTAAAGGTTTCTCAACATAACTTTTACCTTATGAAGATTAAACATTTAAATTAGGGGAATGTCTTTTTATGTCTCCTCCCGCCCCCCCCCCCCCACACACACACTCAAAGTGTCTTTAATTTTGACCCTCAGGCCCTGGGAGCCTGGAAAGTGGAACTTTGCCCAACTTGAGCAATATCTGTTGTAATAATTTTGTAATTATTTCCACTGTTTCTTCATTTATTCAATATAAAGTAAGAAAAAAATAGCAACTTCACTTGCACAATAAGCCAGCTGGGAAGGGATCCGGTGAATGCGCCCATTCTTACTAGAGAGGGGACAGTTCTAAAAGAGGGGCTGCTGCCCTTGGTAAAATTTCCAAATTTTAAAAAAATCACTGAACTTGGCCAGAGTCAGGCAACATCATTGCCCTCCTGCCTGCGCTGGCCAGCTGACACCCCAGAGGCAGAGGCTGCTGGGCGAGGGAAGGACCCCCCTTTCCTGATCTCCTTTTTCCTTTTATATTGTTTTTTTGGGGAAAAAATGGCAACATTCCACAAAGTCCCACGTTTCCATTCCTTTGTTATTGTTAACACCATGTTCATCTCACTGGCGTCTCATTTCATTATCTCTCTCTTGTCTTCATACGTTAACTTTTCTTTTCTCTTATCTCCTCTCTAATGAAATATCCATAGGACGTTCCTTTCTTCTGAATAGACTAAAAGATGGCCTTCAGGTCAAAGCCAGGAGAAGGAATAACGGTTCAACATTCTCTCAGTCTTTAGAATGCACTCTGTTAAAATGTCAGGTTTCTCAGTCAGTGATTTCTTCTTGTAGTTAAAGGAGTTAAGTTGCTCAAAAGAAAGCGTGTCCTTAACATTTTTGAAACGTTAGATTGACTTCAATTGAAAACAATGCTTCCGACTTCATGTTTCAGCGTCTCCCAAGTTCCCTAGAGCTGGGCTCATTCAGACAGGCCTTCCCGTCACTGTAATTTGGGGGTCTGAGTCCGCAGGAGATAAGATTTTCACGTGGCAGCTACTTTATGGGTCACGCATTAGTAGGATGCATGCTATTGTTTAGTATCTATTTAAGGGCAATCTTTGTAAAACCAAGGTGTTATTGAGAAAGCAATAAGCATGGCTCCTGGGCATGGGAAGCCCAGCCGAACCCCGGGATTCAGGGGAGCGGGGTGGGGAGGGTGATGACGTGTGATAAACTTGGGGGGCCGAGGGCAAGCTGTTTTCCTTGGGAACACTGAGTTCAAGTGTGCCTTTTGATTTGACCTTAGATCTCATGAGGCTTGATGTTATTTTAACCTGTACTCTCAGAAAATCAGCTCTCTATCACCCTAGAATTATCTAATTGCTTTAATGGTCCTATTATCTTCTGGGTGATGCACAGAAGACATATGTATGTGAATATGCTGACACTGATTTGAAATATGTCACACATTTTAACTCCCACGAGCCTGCCCTAAATGCAGGTTTCAGTGACGGAGGAGTGTATCCTGCATCGAATTCCCACTGTGGGCCACGGCCTGGGAGATGCTTCAATGCCGGCTCTTTGAGCTGAAGTCCCTGAGGGGGCCGTAGTCACAAAACCAGCTTCTACTCAGAAGGTTCTGGAAAAGGATGCCAGTCCAGAAGCGAGCGTGTCGTGAGGAGTCACGGTCCCTGGTACAGTTACTCAGTTCTCTTCCTGGGAGCGCACTCACGGGTGGGATGGCACTGACTCCCACAGGGACCTCCACGCAGCGTCCCTGGGAGGGAGGCCCCTGAGCATCCGGACCGGGGCGGGGGGGGGGAGGGGGACCCTCCCAGCAGAAGCCCTGCTCCGCAGCCGGAGGACGCGTCTCCTGAAACCACTGCGGTTACACTCATGGCAGCTTGTCTGGCTCCTGGCCCCGAGGGTTGGGAAGCAGTGAGCCAGGCTGACCCACGGCCACCCTCCCGGCTGGCGGGGGCTCTGGGCATTCCGAGTGGCAGTGCTGAGTGCAGAGTCGGGGACACGGTGCCACCTGCCAGCATCCACCTCCCTGAGCCCCGCAGAACGCCAGGCCCCACCAGGAAGGGTGTGCAGGAGGCTTGCTTAAGGGGTCACTTTATTTATTTTTAGTGACTTAGATGGAAACCTGGAGACTATTTTCTCAGAACAATTTCTATCTCTGACTTAGATCCAAGACGAGGGACAGAAAGGATCGTTTTCGGAGGCTGTGCTCTGTGGACACACGTTGCCTTCCTCCCGTTTACTCAACAAGATGCGAAACCACGCGAGTATTTCATCGTCCACTCCCATTCGCACTGCGTTCGCTTGGAAACTTGGGGAGGGGCCTGGTGAATTCAGTTCTGCATGCGATGAAGACAGGAACACGTGTTTGAAATGGCAGCGTCGTTTAGAATGCTGCAGTTAGTCCAGGATCATTCCCCAAAAGCAGCTCAATGAAAATATAAATAGCTTCTTAGCATTGTTTTCTCCCCAAATTGCTCACAGCTCTTCTCTTTGCCAGGGGATGTTTACCGTGGAGCTGTTTGGGGTAATAATAGTTCCAATGATTTTCCCTGAAGCTTCTGGAAGATATTGTCGTCTATGATAAGGATGCCAACCCACCCAGGCTGGCGGGGGCTGGAGGCTGTCCGGGCCGCATGCTAAAGCACAGCGCACTGCACCATCCAGCCATTCCCGGAGCCCAGCACAGCCTTCAGCTTAGGCGAACGGTGTGCGATGAGCAGGTTTCTGTGCCCCGCCATCCTGCAGAGGTTCCGTGCTCGGGTTTGATTGTTTACCCATGCGGGCAGATCAGAGTCCGGGGGTTCATCATGAAAGAATGAGGGCCATGGGTCGGAGGCCTGTGGAAGGTGCTAATTGCCCAGGTGCGGGGCCTGTCTAGCGTCCGACGGGGCTTGTCACACTGAGCAGAGCCGTGAGCCTGGGGAAGCCGGCCAAGCATGGAGATGCCGGGGTGCCAGGAAAGTGACCCCTGCTGCTCTAAGCGAGGGCTTATCTCTGCTTTCTTTGATCAGGGAAGGGAAATGTCTTTATTGTTGGTTTTGTACTTGGCACGCATCCTCCCTTCCATACCTGTAAACAAACTGAGTAGCTGTCCCTACTGGTAATTGACTGGGAGTAGCGGGGGAGAGGGGGGAGGTGTGTTGTCCAGGAAACAACCCGAGTCAGGATGTGGTCATCTCTTCAGAGAACGCGGAGCTACTCCCTAACCCCTGCAGCTTCACCGCGTTTCATCCGATTTATCCGCCGCGGTTGGACCCAGCGATGTCCTGATCCAGGGTTGAGGGCTTCCCCTGCAGCCACTCAAAGTAGCTGGGCTGCTGGGAAAACAGGAGGGAAAGCCTGGGGCGGCTGGGGTTTCCTCTGGGTAGACAGAGGCGGCAGGCTAACTGCACGCAGCCTCTGCTTCTGGGCGAGAAGAGCACCACCCTGAGAGGCCTCGCCTCGGCTCAGAGGGAAGAAGGAGCTGGTGGGAGAGAGCTCAGGCCCCGTGGGCAGCTGTGGGGAGAGCATGGGGTCCCCGTGGGCAGCTGTGGGGGAGAGCAGGGGCCCCGTGGGCAGCTGGTGGGAGAGAGCTCAGGCCCCGTGGGCAGCTGTGGGGAGAGCATGGGGTCCCCGTGGGCAGCTGTGGGGGAGAGCAGGGGCCGCCGTGGGCAGCGGGCCTCTGGTTTCAACCTTCCCTGCGCTTCCCAGAGCCACCCACCTACCCCAGGCCTGTCCTAGGACGCGGCCATGCGGGTCAGCCCAGGAAGCTGGGACGGGACACACTTATTTCTTTCCCATGTGCTTGGCAGGAACGGCCAGTTAAAGGAAACACTGTTAGGTCTGCGGCAAAGGCCCCTCAGGCTCGGTCCCCAGGCCAGGCCGCCCCGCAGCTCAGCTTTCATCCGGCTCTGCAGCACTAAGGGCTTTGGGACATGGAGATAAGATCCCCAACCCTAACATGCCTCCCTTTATCCAAACAAAACTTAAACCCCAGTCAGGGCGCCCATTATCCTGCAGCAAATCAAAGGGCCCACTGAGCTGTGTTCCTTAACAGCCAGGGGTTAAGTGGTTCAGGGTCGAACATGTATATAAACAAACACCAGGGCAAGAATTTGCTAAATAACAAAAAACGTTGGGGAGAAACTGAAGGGATAAATCTTAAAGTGGAAAGTATTTATATTTTTCCACGTCTCTTAAACTCTCATATCCCTTTTGTTTCCCCAAGAACGAGTTAGGCCATGGCCACAGTCCCCAGGGAGACAAGTCTGGGGGCACATTTGCACACGGCCCCCTTTCCCCGTCTTCTAATTCAGCCACTAAATTGCCCCCATTCCCTCTGCGCAAACAGAGATTTGCATGGTGTTTACTGAGAACTCCCAGGGAGAAGCCCTCATCTGCTATCAAAATGCATTTGAAACGACATGAATTACACCACATACCGAAGACACAGTGTGTCCCTCGTGGGCCGCCCCAAGATAGGATTGTTCTTCCCAGCCAAGCAAAGGCAGCATTTGAGGTCACAGAGCAGATGGGAAGCTTCCCTTGGAAGTCGTTTAAAAGACGTTCCTGGCTGCTTTATAAGGTAAACGCTGCAAAGTGCCCTCAGTCACTAAAAGTTCCCCGTTCCTAAAGCGACTGTGGGCTGAACCCTCTGAACTCCTCGCTTGCCTCATACTTGCCGAGGTAGCAGGCACATGTGCACCCAGAATCCCCATAACCCTCCTCGTCAGGATGGGGAGCTAACACCAGCAGTCCTCAGCACCCACACCCACAGGCAGTGACCTGGGTGTTAACCTAGTTGTCCTAATATATAAAAAGCCAGGGGTTGTCATGACCGAAACAACCGGACAGACAACTGAACAGCAGGCTGTATGGGGTGACCAGGCTGGCGGGGGAGGGGGGGTGACCAGGCTAGTGGGAGGGGCAGTTGGAGGTGACCGGGCCAGTAAGGGGGGCAGTTGGAGGTGATCAGGCAGGCAGGCAGGTGAGCAGTTAGGAGTCAGCAGTCCAGGATTGTGAGAAGAATGTCCCAGATTGGTAGAGGGTGCAGTCTGAGCTGTGGGGAACCCCCCTGCCCCTGTGTATGAATTTCATGCACCAGGCCTCTAGTCTATAATAATAAAAGCACAATATGCTAATTAGATTGGAAGTCCTTCCAGAGGAAGCCAGGGCTTTGAGAGAAGCCTGGGTCGCAGGTGCCAGAGGGAAGCCAGTCCTGGCAGCCAGGGGAAGGAAGGCCTACTCTTGCATGAATTTTGTGCATCTGGCCTCTAGTTTCTTAATAAAAAAGAGCAAGTCTGGGGAAATCTTTACTTAGTTCATTTCTTATAGTCACGTTGCTTTATGTTTCTGACTGCTGTTGGAGATGGCAAAGGGTAGCATAAGAGCCAGTGTTTTGTTTTAGGTTAAAACATGGGGTAAAATGTGGTAAGTACTGCGCTGGCTTAGAGGATCGGAAGGCAGGAGACAGTGCATATTCTACTGCCTCTTAAAATCATTTTCACAGCAGTAAGCAGTGACGGTTTACTTAGCAATTGTCACTCCCCTGGGGTAACAGATGAGATTTTAAAAACTTTTACATGCTTTATGTGAAGCAAACTTAACTATTATACTAGTAAATGAAAATTCTTAATCATGGCTGATTAGTTGGGTTGCAACAACTTTCTTTAATTTTGTTTGGTAAGAAAAATGTCTCTTATAACATATGCATTACTTAAAAAAACAGCAATCTCACCAAAATCCTAGGGCCATAAAGAAATCCCTGTGCTGGTCCTAGCCGGTTTGGCTCAGTGGATAGAGCGTCGGCCTGCGGAAGGAAGGGTCCCAGGTTTGACTCCAGTCAAGGGCACATGCCTGGGTTGTGGGCTGGATCCCCACTAGGGGGAGTGCAGGAGGCAGCAGATCAATGATTCCCTCTCATCATTGATGTTCCTATCTCTCTCTCCCTTCTTCTCCCTTCCTCTCTGAAATCAATAAAAAAAATTTTTTTTTTTAAATCCCTATGCTGGGTGGTCTCAGGCAGGGACGTGAGAGGGGGAAGCATGTGATGATGGCCTGTAAGGCTCTGCTCTTGTTTCAGACAATGGCATTTGCTCCCGGCTTTGTAGACAGCAGAGAGTTTGCGATGCGCAGGTCCTGTAAGAAAACAGTCCCCGCTCCTGAGGGAGGAACAGGGAACTTCACATGGTTGCTAAGTTCACAGGGTTCAAGGTGATTGTGGAACGTATCACGTGTTTTGGAATAAGCCAACCTTGAGTGGGTGGGATTAGTTTTTTCAGGTCGTTATCACCTTAGATGTTTACCTTAGGGTTAGAAGCACAAAAATGATTGAAATTCTGGCCCAGAGCAAGGAACTCACATAAGGCCCAATAGCTACCATGTTACTGGGTAAGAAAAACAAAGGTTTACTGTTGGTGATAATGACACCAACGTTTTTAAAGAAAGGGGTCGCATTGGCTTTGGGTTAATGGCTTCAACTTAGAAAAGGCTGAAGTTTGTCCACCAGGAGTTCATGCGTCCGCTTCACTCTCCCAGCCCCGCCTGTGGGGAGCACTCACGGCTATTCCTCTTGAAGGCGTTGGTGGGCCCTGTGTCCTGTCTTTGCTTCAGTTCGGGGCCCTCAGCTGTCTTCCCGCTGTGAGCTAGAAAGAGAGAATTGCCCGTTCTCTCTGCTAAGATCTGTTTGGCAAAGGCCGGGCGGTGCTGTGTTCTCAGGAATAGACGGAGCCTCGTGTGCAGTGGCTCCCTCCTCTCCCGGGGGAGCGTGCGGAGTGTCTGTGTGTTTATAAGAAACTCTTGCTGGCACTGGATGAATGAGAGACTGTTCGGGTTGCGGGTCACCTGGTGGGCGGATGGGGCGGTGTCCGCATTGAAGGCGCACGGAGGCGAATTTACACGCTGACCGCCTTTTCGAGCATCTGAAAAGCGGAGGTGACTCTTTCTGAGGAAGCTTCTAGGCACAGACAGCAGTCAGCTCACGGAATACACCGTGTGCACCGAGGGGACTGTGTGGGAAGAGGCGGGGAGTGAATGGACCCATTTTCTTCACCAATTCACATTTTCAAAATAAAATTAAATTAAATTAAATTAAAAAAATAAAATAAAATAAAATAAAATAAATAATAAAATAAAATAATAAAATAAAATAAAAAATAAATAAAATAATAAAATAAAATAAAGTAAAATAAAATAATAAAATAAAATAAATAAAATAAAATAAAATAATAAAATAAAATAAAGTAAAATAGAATAATAAAATAAAGTAAATAAAATAAAATAAATAATAAAATAAAATAAATAAAATACAATACAATAATAAAATATAATAAAATAAAATATAATAAATCAGCACATAAAACAGTGCCGTGTTCATGGCTTTTGCATATGCTTCATGCCTATAAACTTACAAGCTATAGAACAGTCACAGAAGGGAAGCGTGGCCTGTGAGTTTTCGTAGGAAAGGTCCCCCCTCGGCAGCTGACATTGGACCAGATGCAAACAGGGCGAGTTCTCCCGGCCGAGAGCAGGGTGCACAGCCCATCGCGCCGACGAGGCGGACATCACTGATGCTGCCCCGACGCCGTTAGAAAAATGGTGGCTGACACTCACGGCTCAAACCCTGAGAACAGTGCTGTGCAGAGCGGCCGTCCTCCTCGTTCTGTGGCTGAGGAGACGGGGCTCGGAGATGAGGCGCGTCTCAGCCTCACCCGCAGGCAGTGCCCGCAGCACAGGGCCCCTCGCTCCTCCTCCCTGGGCACCGGGGCCTCCTTCATGCGGCCATGTCTTAGCCAAGGCTCTGGTCCCGGGCCCACGGAGGAGTTTGTGGTAAATGCACACAGATCTCCCGCCCCGTGGAAGGGCTCCCCGCGGTGTCCCGGGCCCCGTCCTCCCTCTGGGTGTGCGGACCGCGGCCAGCCCCTCCCGGCTGCCTGTCCGGGGACCCTGCCAGACCCAGGTGGCCCAGCCCAGCCTCTGGAGCCGGGACCCCGCTCAGTCCCCGGCCAGGCTTCCCGGGGGTCTCAGCCGGTGCACCCGGGTGTGACGGCGGCCGGACCACACCTGTCTGCTGCCCGCAGTGGGATGCCCACGCCGAGGTCCCCATGTGCCCGGCCTTCCTTCGCCTGGCGGGGGGACCGCACCGGCCATTGCTCTTCCACGCCTCCCAGAAGCCCGCGGATGCTCAGGTGCTGGGAGTTGGCACAGGCCATGCAGAGGCCGCCACTCAGTGGGTGCTTTACAGTTAGTGGCGGGTGGAATCTTCAGGGACCATAGAGGCCACTTAAAATGGGCTTCGCGAGGGAAGCACTGACGAACAGAAGCAAATGCTGGGCTGGTTCCTGTCCTCCTGGCTGTTCGCCCTAAACATCTCAGCACCTGAACTCACACACAGCGCCCTCCCAGAGCCCGCAGGACCCATCCCATCCCAGAGACCTGGCGCGTTTACATGAAATCACCTCTTTCAGTGAAAAATGAAAAGGCAGACTTAAGAAAATCACTTATGGCCCTGACCCGTGTGGCTCAGTGGTTGGCCAAACACAGAAGGGTCATGGGTTCAATTCCCGGTCATGGGCACCTACCTGGGTTGCACATTTGTTCCTGGCCGGGGACGGGGTGGGAGGAGGGTGAGAAGGTTTTGGTGGGAGGCAACCAGTCAATGTATCTCTCTCAGCTCTCTCTCTCTCTCTCTCTCTCTCTCTCTCTCTCTCTCAAAGTCACTGGAAAAAATATCCTTGGGTGAGGATTAACAAAAAAAAGAAAGAAAGACAGAAAGAAAATAAGTTGTATAGAGCAAAATTATAATGTAGATGCTTCAGTGTCCCTCACGGTTGAAATGTAAAATTAAAGCTTTTCCCTAACATTTGAAAATAATGTTTTACTAAATAAAAAAGAATGGGTTTAGTCTAAGCTGTCATGGAGACATCTAGTTTTCCGTTTGTTTATTTATGGTGTGATCGCAAGGCTTCACTCTGGTACAGACCAGAGTTAAATGAAAAACATTTCAGATATTCATGCTGATGAAAGAATTTTCTGAAAACTGATGCTTTGTTTAACTCTTCAGGAATCCAGGCTGGGAGACGGCGGTGGCGTTTCTCTCGGGAGAGAGTTGCCCAGGGAGTCACATGTGTTGTTTGAACAATTTATACACATTAAGTAGGTAGGCCTGGGGGGCTGACCCTGCGTCAGCGTGGCTTCCAAGAGTCTTTCCTGACGTCCTGTCTGGAATACTCCCCCTCCCCCCCAGCTCCCGGACCGTCCTGAGCCCCCCATGGGCCTGGTCCCCTTGGGCATGTTTCACGGTCCACATTCATCCCTCCTCCAGAGGCGAACTTCTGAGTCCAATTTCCTTCACCATAATCTACACACACACTCTCACACATACATACACTCTCTTACATACACTCACACTCAGATACTATAACTAGCACAAGTCCTTCCTCGTGTGTAAATAGGATAATTGAGGTCTCACCTAGTTCAGGAAACATTGATATTCTCACCTCTGCTCATAGTTAATACAAAGAAGTGCTTCTCTGGTTAGAATCTAGTCCTCAGGCCCTGAGTGGAGTCACTGGTGAAATAAGGATCTGAAAGACCTAAAAAAATTTTTTTTATTGATTTCAGAGAGGAAGGGAGAGGGAGGGAGAGATAGAAACATCAATGATGAGAGAGAGTCATTGATTGGCTGCCTCCTGCACACCCCCCACTGGGGATCAAGCCCCCATCCTGGGTGCATGTGCCCTGACTGGGAATCAAACCGTGACCTCCTGGGTCATAGGTGGACACTCAACTGCTGAGCCACCCCAGCCAGGCTGGAAGGCTTTTGATGAGTGTAATTCTATCAGTAAACAAGGCTGAGCCTAAAAGTAACTCGGAAAGTGAAACGTTAAGTTCCCCTCAGTGTCCTGGAGGAAGATGGCTAATTCGAACCCGTCCCTCTCACCACCCCCGCTTCAGGCGCTGGGTCAGGGCCTCTGGACCATCTGTGGGCCTGGGATCCTGGAAAATGAGACTCTCACCCAGGAGGTCTGGGATTCAGCCTAAGGCTCTGTATTTCCAAGGAGCTTCTTAGTAACACAGATGCTAATTCCACGTTTTTCTTGGCTAACGTTTATTTATTTTTTTTAGGTAAAATTGTTATATCACATTATGTTAGCTTATTAGTTTCCAGTATACAACATACTAGTTTGAGATTTGCATACAGTACTAAGTGATCACCACACTAAATGTAGTTACCATTCCTCCCCATGCAATTGACTCCCTTCACCCTCTTCCCCCAGCACCCTTCCCCTCTGATAACCACCAGAGGGGTTCTCTGTGTCTCTGTGCTCTCTGTGTCTATGAGTTTTGTTTCTTCATATATTTTTATTTTTAGACTAGAGGCCTGGTGCACGGATTCGTACACTGGTGGGGGGTGTGTGGCCTGCGGGGATTGGCCCACTGTGGGAGCGCCGCCCATCCTGGTAGCCAAGCGGCACTCCCACTGTGGGAGCACACTGACCACCAGGGGGCAGCTCCTGCATTGAGCGTCTTCCCCTGGTGGTCAGTGCATGTCATAGCGACTGGTCAGCCAGTTATTCTGGTCGTTCCGCCGTTTGGTCACTGGACTTTTATATATATATATATATATATATATATATATATATATATATATATATATCTTCCACACATACTGAAATAATATGGTGTTTCTGTTTCTCTAACGTATTTCACTTAGCATAATAGTCCCAAGATCCATCCATGTTGTTGCAAATGGCAAAATGTCCTTCTTTATAGCTGAGTAGTATCCCATTAAATACAGTTACCACGTTGTCTTTATCCATTCATCCACTAATGGACACTTAGCTTGTTTCCTTAGCCCAGGTAGCCTATATAATAAAAGCCTAATATGCTAAGTGTCCAGTTGTCCAGTTGTCCATTCAACCAATCAAAGTGTAATATGTTAATGATATGCTAAGGTCTCTCAACTGCTCATTATGACATGCACTGACCACCAGGGGGCAGACGCTCTGACAGGCAGGTTAGTTTGCTGCTGGGGTTCGGCCAATTGGGACTGAGTGAGATGGGCCAGACATGCACTGGAGCCCTCCCACAGCCCCTTCCCAGATGGCCAACCTCCCGTGTTCCTCCCTGGCCCAGATCATGCACTGGTGGGGTCCCTTGGACTCACCTGCACCCTCTCACAATCCAGGCTGAGGGAATCCCCCCTACTCCGAGTTCATGAATTTCGTGCACTGGGCCTCTAGTTGTAAATAATGCTACAATAAACATAGGTGTGTATGTATCTTTTCAAATTAGTTTTTTCACTTTCTTCAGATGAATACAGTAGTTCCTCCGTATCCATGGCATTGCTTTCTGCCATTGTGTTCTTGGACCACGGTTTAGTGACACGGATGTGAAGGATGCCTCTCTCTCCAGTGCAGCCACACTGTAGGTGCTACCCTCCCGTCAGCCCCTTAAGCAGTTGTCTTGTTACGAGATCAGCCATGTTGCTTGTGTCCAGGTCACCCCGGCCTACATGCCACACTCACAAAACCCTTATGGCACTACTGGTTACATGTTCTATTTTATTACTTGTTATGGCTGTCAACCACTTCCCCTGCCTGCTTCCCACTGCTGAGCAGATTAGAGGCTCAATGTCCTGCAATAAAAAATTCTGTGAAATTTTGCAGAACTGTATTTCAAGAACTTGCAGAATGCTCTACTATATAGGATGTTCATAATCATTAAATGATTGCCATCCAATAAAGAAAACGTATTTTCAAATATTCAGCTATTTTTAAAAGACATGGTCCTCAAGAGCTTTTTGAGTGATTTCTTTCAAACTTCCAAGAAATATGATATTTTTTTAAAAAATAAGCCATTCCAGAGTGTAGAAAGGATTTAAATAAATGCAGTGAACTTAGCCAATCCTCCTTAATTAAACACTGACAAAGTTTGTTCTATAAAAGAAAATTAAACAGAAATTTAGTTGGTAAATCAACATACAAACATTCAAATACAAATATCAGCTAAATTAATTTAATTGTATATAAAAATATAGCGTTTTATGATGCGATAAATATCTTCTGTAAGTTAAAAATTGTTTAATAGGACAATTTGACAATCCATATTATGTTAATAGACCAAATGATAAAGAATTTTGATAACTTTTCATACCACTTTTTTATTTTTAAAAATATCACAGTAAAGTATAAGAATATATATATTTCTTTAAAATGATAATAATATCTAAAGTTAAAATCAACCCTGAATTTAATTGTAAAACTTCAGAGAGAGACATTCTATTTATTTAATTCAGGATTAACATGAGAATTCCTATTGCAGTCTTTGTGACTCAGTATTGCTCTGGAATTTCTGGTCTTTTCAATAAAAGTAGACAAACCAAAAATTTCATATTGGAATATGAGAAAGTGTTATTTTTGAAAAGATAAAATATTAAAGTGTCCTTAGAATTATAGTACAACCTCACTGGCATTAAAATGCTATTTTACAAGAATCCTGAAATTGGAATGTGTTTTTAGCATAACAGAAAAATGTTAATTTATCAGTAACTCATTGAACAAATATGGGCCAGGCACTGTTTTCGGCACTGGGGTTGGAGGAGTTTTTAAAAATCAAGTCCCAGCCCAACCATCATGGCTCAGTGGTTGAGCATCAACCTATGAACCAAGAGGTCATGGTTCTATTCCCAGTCAGGGCACATGCCGGGAATGTGGGCTCAATCCCCAGTAGGGAGTGTGTAGGAGGCAGCCAATCAATGATTCTCATCATTCGTGTTTCTATCTCTCTCTCTGAAAGCAATAAATATATATATATATATATATAAAAAATCAATCCCTGCCCTCATGGAGCTTACTCTTTAGGGTGGGAATGCAGAGACATAAATAAGTTAACACATATTTCTATTCACATTCATGTTTAATGTGAATTCACATATCTCTCAAAGATATGTCAGTATTTAAAACATTATCAGTTGACTTCGATTTTCATTATTGATTTTTTAATAGAGACATATATATAAAAGAACATAATGATTGTGTGTTGGCTTAAAGCAGCAAGCACGCTTGGCAGAAACACTAGCAGCTCAATGAACCCATTGCAGTTGCACTTTTCCAAGCTCGGTGGGATCCACAGCGCGGTGCCTCACCTGCCATGGAGGCCCAGGCATGAGGCCTTGTGTGCTGTCTCTGCCACCAGCAGTCACTGGAATGTACATTACAGGACGGCCCTGGGTTATCCTTTAAAGAAGGAAAACTGGCACCATAATGGGTTTTCCTGCGGTCACTGCACAGGGAAAAGGGATCCTCCAAGAAAGAGAAGTCCACCAGCTGCCGCATCAGAATCGCTTTTCTCGGATGGGCAGGTGGAGGCAGAAATTATAGGCATCTGTGGACTTCTCCTGAGAAAGCCTTGACTTGCTGCAGTGTGTTATTGGCCCAAAGAACAATTTGAAGAAATACAACTCGTTTTCTGTTTCATATCGACGTGGTGGCCGATGGAGGCCACTGACTGCCTGCTGTAAACCTGCAGACAGCGGTGGTTTAAGTGTGATGACACGGACCTCAGATGTCTCCTTTCTTCTGTGCATCTTCAGCAGCATCCGTCCTCTTCTGTACCTACTTCCTTGGGACCATGAGCGACTGGTCCACCAAAGAGGAGGAAGTAGGGTATGAGCTAGTTATCTTTACAAAGGCTGAGCAACGCAGCTCTTGAAATGCTTGGGAAGGTACTGGCAGTTCTGCCTGGCCGTACAGGTATTCTAACGCAGGAGAGCTGTGTCACTACCACCTGATATTCCAGGTCAGTGCTATTGTCAAAAAAACCAACTAAGAGCATTTACCAAGTGTTGCAGGAAGCACTCCTTAGAGGTACCATTACTTCATGATAACTTTTTTAGTTTGTTCCAAAGTTAAAATAAGTAACTAACTAAGCATTATTAGTCTACTAGAGGCCTGGTGCATGAAAATTTGTGCACTCGGGGAGGTCCCTCAGCCCAGCCTCCACCTTCTCACAGCCCAGGAGCCTTTGGGGGATGTCTGACTAATGGCCTAGGTTCTTAGTCAGACATCCTTAGCACTGCCTCAGAGGTGGGAGAGGCTCCCACCACCGCCGCTGTGCTGGCCAGCCACGAGCCAGGCTTCTGGCTGAGCGGTGCTCCCCCTGTGGGAGCGCACTGACCACCAGGAAGCAGCTCCTGCATTGAGCATCTGCCCCCTGATGGTCAGTGTGTGTCATAGTGACCAGTCCTTCCTGGTGGTTCCCCTGTTAGGATCAATTTGCATATTATCCTTTTATTATATAGGATTGGTCTGAAAACCAAAATATCTGTTATTTTCATTTTCACTGTTATGGCCCTTTCACATTGTTAAACCTCACTTGCTCTAGGAATGTTCTGGAATGATACAATGCAGATGGGAATGTAGGTGCATATACCCATTGCACACGCACATCACACCGATGTACATAGTAGCATGTGTGGTCCCTGTGTGAGACCTGGAGCTGGAGGGGTTGCTGTGGTTCTCCTGGCCTCTTCTGAGTAGCTGCCCTGCTTTCTTATGAAAACAGCAGGCCAAGGCTGTCTCTCTTTTGGCTTTGGGCTGGATTTGTGTGCTACATCTTGATTCTAAGAAAATGAATGGGAAGTTTTCTCTTAAACAAAACTCACCTGTAAACTAGGTATGCTCATACTTCTTTGTCCTTGCTTAGTTGACATACATGGAGAGAGAGAAGTATATGTATGTGAATATATAGGTGTATAGGTGTATATACTATATATTTAGAGAGAGACACATAATGTCTAGGAATAGGTATATACATATAGGAGTGTATATAGATGTAGGCATATACACATATGTACATATATGTACTTCTGATGAAGTTGAAAATGTCCCACACATTCCTACCCCTCTTTATTCTTCTTCTTCTAGGCTGGCGCATTCCCACTGCCCAGAGGCCCTTCGGTAGAACCATGGTGCATCCTATATGTTCGCAAACCTCTTTATTACATGCCACTTCTTCGATTCACCCCTTCTTTCCATTCCCAGGTTGCAGCTCACCTGTTGGTTCTGGTTATTTTTCTTTGTTTTAAACTTTAAAAGTTTTGAAGTTTCTTATACCTCAAAGTCTATAAATGGAGACTTGTTTCTTAAGCAATTTCCTTTGAAGTCAGAGGAGCTGAAATAGGATCGCAGATAGTGATCAGAAGCCTGGAAGCCAGCACTCCCCCTGGGACTGGAGGCCCGAGACGTTCAAATAAATCAATAAGCAAACAAACGCTTTGTTTCCAGGGCACAGGCACTGTTCGTTTTGATATCTCAGAATAAACATCTCGTCATCGCATGCATTATTCAAACTCGAAAAGATAAGTGTCTGCAATGGCCGACACCCGGCTCCTTTGATAAAGGAGAAGGGCAATCTTTGCAGCTTTTCACTCATTTTTTTTTCTAATTGGAGAGAAATTTACATATAATCACAACTGCTGTATGAAATAGAAGAAATCCATTCTAATCATGTAGCAATCCATTTTAAAAGCCATGTATTACAGCTTTAAAATAGCGATCACCCTTTAATTAACAATTGCTATTATTGTGACTGAAATTTTAAAGTATTATTGAAGTTATATTAGGGTATACTATTCAAATCATCTATTACATTATATTCCACCTATTTCATATTATTGTCTTATTGTCTCTACATTTTCTTGCCAAACTAAAATTCTTTCTTTTATTCAATATACTAGAGGTCCAGTGCACGAATTTGTGCACCTTGAAAGGAACTTTGGGCTGTGAGGCTGTGGTGGGCACAGGGCCAGGTCTCAGCCCATCCTCCATGCCCCTGCCCGGCCCCTTCCACCTCGGCCACTGGTCCCCTGTCTGCCAGCAGCCCCGTTCCTGCCACTGCCACTCCCACATGCTGATGGCCAGACCCACTCACACCCACTGATGATGTGGAGCGACTGGGGCCAGCGCCAGCAGCAGATGTGAGTGGGACTGGTACCCTAATCAACCCTCAGGAGCAGGGAAAGGTTGAGAAGCCCTCAGGGGCAATCGGGGCCAGCAGATTGGGACAGGCACTGGGCACCAGCAGTGGGTGCGGGCAGGGTGGGCGCTGGCAGTGGGTGTGAGAGGCAGCTCCAGTGCTGGCAGTGGGTGCAAGCACTGGGCAGGACCATGGTGCATGGGAGCAAATAATTTTTAGTAACCACCAGAGGCTTGCCCGGATAACAGCAACTGGTGCCCTGCCTTGGTCTGGCACCCCCGCTCACCTGCTCCACCATCCTGCCACGGCCAACACCCACCATGTTTCATGCTCTGATGCCTGCTGCCAACGCCTGCCATGTCCTGCATGCACCCTCCTGGTGGTCAGCACATGTCATAGTGACGGATTGTTCTGTTGTTTGGTTGTTCTGCCATTTGGTCTATTTGCATATTCGCCTTTTATTATATAGGGTACTTGTGAGCATTATCAAATGTTGAGGTTGATATTAAGACCTTTAAGATTATTGATTTAATAAATGTTTAAAAGCCAAATAATGTTCATTTAATTTAATTTTATTTTTCATCACCATCTATCTCCTCTATGCCCTCTTCCCAGCCACTCCCTCTCTAACTCTCTCCCACAATCACTACACTGTAGTCTGTGTCCATGAGTTCTCTCTCTCTCTCTCTTTTAATTCTTTTTTGCTTAATTCTTCCACCACCTCCACAACTCCCTGCCCCCAGCTGTCTGCCTGGTCTCTATCTATGAGTCTGTTGCTATTTTGCTGGGTAGTTCAGTTTGTTCATTAGATTCCACGTGTGAGTGACATCATATGGAACTTGTCTTTCTCTGACTGGCTTATTTCCCTCAGCATAATGCTCTCCGGGCCCATCCAGGCTGTTGCAAAGGGGAGAATTTTCTTCCTTTTTATGGCAGAGTAGTGGTCCATGGTGTACATGTCCCACAGCTTTTTACCCACTCATCCACTGGCGGGCAGGGGCTGCTTCCAAACCTTGGCTATTGTAAATAACACTGCAATGAATATGGGGTGCACATATTATTTTGAATCAGTGTTTCAGGATTCTTCAGAAAAATTGCCAGAAGTGGAGTCGCTGGGTCGTAAGGCACCATTTTTAACTTTTTGAGGTAACTCCATACAGCTTTAAATCACTTTTATTAACTTAAAAATTGAGCTTTGTTTCTTCAGGCTTAACAATCATAGATATTAATGAAGTGTTGTGGTTGCAATAAAAAAAACCAACCAGTTGAAACTAGGAATTTAGACTTTCTAACTTTATCAAAGACATTATTTGTTTTCTAAACTTTTCTTTAACAGTGGGATTCCTCTGGGCACGTAGGGCAGGCACGCTCCCAGGACACTGCTTTCCTGGCTCACGGTGTGTCGCTCCCACTGGCTGCCTCCTGACATGAGGCCATAAGTGTGCAGGGCAGATGGCGTGCCTTGTGTGCCCAGGTCCTGCAGGGGCTGAGCATGGCGGTGGGGACTCAGCTCATGTTTGATGGATGCGTGAGCATCTACATAAGCCCGTCTGGATATTTTTTAAATACCTAAGCCTAATGTTCATCATATGTTTCTCCTTTTGTCCAATGCAGTTATTAAAATTTGTGTAGCAGATTCTGTTCTAGGGCCCTGAGCGTGGAGTGGCAGCTCAGAAAGCAGCACGCATTTGCACAGTTAACTCTTCCCAGGATGTGAACCATGTGACAGCAGGAGGAAGCATGTGTTTCAGTCCAATATCTAGATGAGGGAACCCCAAAATTACAGTTAAAACCAGAGTTTCTAAGTGCAGTCTGGAAGCTCCAAATGGGACATAGAGGCCCGCCAGATGGATGCCAGTGTTCCTTCTTGTAGGAAAGGATTCTAAAATCTCTATGCAGATACTCATCGCCTCAGGCTCTCTTCTGCTACCCAAGAGATCATTACTATTTTATTGCAAAATGTCACAATTACTTCAGGCTCGCTACAGTACGTGCATAGACTGTTTCATGCTGTTCTCTGTAGGCCCATTTTGCAAAAGTTTTGCAATAATAAGGGGAAAATAGAAATTTAAATATGTGCATATGTAAAGAATATAATGAATATTCTTACATATAAATACTAAACAATGTCTATAACTGACATCTGTAAGGATTTCAATTTTCAGCAAACTGGGCGGTAGGGGACAATGTTATATGAAAAAGAGAGGATATGTTAAGTAACTTTTTGGCATACAAATTATGCCTATCTTTTCAAAGCCTTTTCATTGCTTTAGAATTTTGGAGCAAATTTTTGAAGTGATTTGTAATGTATATGTTATACCACATGCCCACGCCCCCAGATTGAATGTTTCTCCTTCCTGTCCCTCCTAGTTTCACGGTTGTTCATGAGCCACACACTCTATTTCAAAGAAGGAAAAGCAGGTTGCCCCTGTGGTGGAACTCTGCCCAAGGCCTGGGTGTCTGCAGCCCATCAAGGCTCACCTTTGCCTGCCCCAAGAAGGCAGGGCGGCTCATCATTTCACATTAAAGCACTCCTGCTTCAACAGTTCTGGGATGGAGTAGAGCTGCGTATTTTGTTATGCTTTCAATGAGCAAGGGAAATAGGAAGATCTTATGTCAAGACTAGAGGCCCGGTGCATGAAATTCGTGCACAGGTAAGGTCCCTAGGCCTGGCTGGCAATCAGGGCCAATTGGGGCCTTCCTTCCCCCGGTTGCTGGCTGCCAGCCAGGTCCTTCCTTTGTTCCATGCCGCCCCCTAGTGGTCATTGCATGTCATAGCAAGCAGTCAAACTCCCAAGGGGACAATTTGCATATTAGCCTTTTATTATATAGGATGTATGTCTGTTTGTAAACAGAGTCAGGCTGTTTTATGGGTCTCATTGATGAGTCATTGGCTCACCTACAGGGTTAGTGACTTCAGGGATCACAAATGGCAAGTTGTGAAAAGCATTAAAAATGGTTAATTTCTGCTTCCAGGGCCATTTTTCTTGACTCTGTGAGCTGAGTCTTTGGTTGAGACATAAAGCAGCAGGTTCACATAAAGATACCCTGGATATAGCAGGAGGCGCACCTTGTTAGAAGGTTAATGTTGGGGACTCAGTCTCACAGCATCAGTGAAGTGAGTGGCCGTCCTCAGAACCGAGCCTGCTGGGACCATGGCCCCTAACAGAGGACGTTATGCTGACAAAACCGATAAAGTCAACAATGTCAACTAGTCACAAGGACGACACAAACCCAGCAAGCATGTGGTTTCCTTTCATTGCTCAGAAGTTGTGCGTCTGTAGGGAGGTTAAGCCTTCGCTTGCTCTTGCAACATAGCTTGTTTTCTAACACAGGCGAATGAAGCCCTCATATAAATGAACACACACCTGGTGCTCAGCTGTAAAGAAAATCAGTTACAAAAATACCCTCTAACCACTTAGTCTTTATTGCCGCCTTAACTTTTATAAACGTGACTTAGCAAAACAGAAAACTGACTTGATTTCCCGATGCTTTTCCATATGACTTGCTGATCCCATCCAAAGCCTGGCATCCAGGTGTCAGTCAAGGCAATAGTCCCTCCCCTAACGTGTTTCATGGGACTTTCAAGGTTTAGCGCACTTCATTCCCAGCCTGTAGAGGGGCACTTATCATTGTGAACATGAGGCTGGCTTTGCTGGTCTTCATCCCACGCTGAGAACTTCAGAGTTTTATCCCAGAGGCGATGGGGAACCTTTGATGGTGGTGTTTTGAAATTCCAAGGTTACTTTGGAACTTGGGTGGAGGCAAGCATGGAGGCAGGGAGATGGCTTAGGAGGCTGCCGCTGTCTTCTGGACAGAGAATGGTCAGGCCCTGGACCACCAGGAGGGGCCGTGGTTGATCAAGATTAATCAGATGGACTTGATAGGCCTGGGGGCCTGGTGGCCTGCGGGGGTCAAGATGGAGGCGTAGGGTCATAGCTCAGTGACTGTTAATGAATCCAAGAGGGAAAACAGATTTTTGGAATAATATTTTGAAAGTCTGTTGAGTTTGGGATTGCAATGGGACATGTAAGAAGAAATGTCCAACGGGTAGATTTTTACATGAAAGCCTGCTAAGAGAGGTCTGTGTGGGAGATGAAGTCCTTTGCACAACAATGGCAGAGGTAGTTGAAGACATAAGTCTATATAGTCTCACCCAATGGAAGACTGTAGAATGCAGAGCAAATCAATTGCAGAGAAGAATGGCACCTCTGATACAGTGGCCTGTCTAAAATAAGACTTTTTTTTGCTCTTTTCTTTTCCCATGCTTTTTGATAATTTAAATAATTAAACTTACCCATGAAACAAAAGTGTGAACTCTAGTTATTGAGAATGACGTAAATTTATAGTTATTGCTAGTAATGAATATTTATTGGATATTTGTGGAGTAGCTGCAGGCATGGCTAAGCATTTTTACATGGACTATCTAACTTAATACTATAGACTTAGGATAAGGAAATAGTATCATCTCATTTTTCCGACGGCAAAGCGGCTTGAGAATACCTGCTCAAGTTCTGACAGGGAGTAGGTGTGCAAGCTGAGGTCCTGAGCCTTCCGCAGCCTGTCTCTCACCTAATTGGATGTTGTGATCTGTGATGTAACAGTCACAGTCCCGCAATCCTGGACCCGCGTTGGCAAACCCACCCTGGCTCTCTGGAACCGGGACTTGAGAGATCGCTTAGTTTTAGATAGTTTCACTCACCGAACTCAGTCTCTCCTCATTTTGTTTCAGGTCATATTCTCTCTGTTATCATCTTAAATTGCTTCCAGGGGGACACTGATCACACGCAACACTCCATAGCAGCCTGGAGGCTCCCAGAAGCCAAGCAAAGGGTCATGTTCCCATGTTGGGGTCTCCACACAACATTAGTGAACATATTTCATATTGTCCTCAAACATCAGGAGGACCCCTGAAGTTATAGAAACCCTTGTCTGTTCTCCCTATTTTTACAGAACCATAGAAAACTAACGTTAGTGAAACCGTGGTTTTATTTAAGCATTGTATCCATCAATAAGTCTTCAGGTGAAAAGGGAGGCTAAAATACAATAATTTATTTAGATTTTTCAATATTTTGAAAGATGAAGACTGTATTTCTTCCTATATAACACTTTCATTTTATCTTTTAATTTTTTAAAATACACTTTTATTGATTTCAGAGTGGAAGGGAGAGACAAAGAGAGAGCTATACATCAATGATGAGAGAGAATCCTTGATCGGCGGCCTCCTGCATGCCCCATAATGGGGATCGAGCCCACAACCCGGGGAGTACCCTGACTCGGAATCAAACCATGACCTCCTAGTTCATAGGTTGACACTCAACTACTGAGCCATACCAGCTGGGCACCCCTGAATTTTTCTTTTAAAAATATTACAGAAAGATCATTTAAAGCTGCAAAACTGAAACTAAGAATTCATCTGCTTCTACTTAGTCCCTACACCCTCAATAAGAGGGAAAAAAATGAAATTATTTTTCCAATACAGCATCCGATACTATTTTACCATTATTTTCAGTGTGATAGTCAAACAGAAGCGATGAGTTCCTCTTTTTTCTATTTTCTCACAGGGGAGTAACAGGCTGAGCCGCAATATGGCAGGAGCTCTGCTCATTCTTTCTCACTTGAATCCCTGGTTTCCACCAAATTCCTGACCCATTTTATGGGCCTTTCACAACCACTTGCGGAATGAAAGAATTTCGAATATTGTCACATTTTAGAAAATAGTTTAAATTCTTGGTGTTTCATGTGCACCCGCTTCTGCTGACATTGGATTGAAGTGCTGGTGCCCTGCACCCCAGTAAACATAGCGCAGGAGACGCGTGGGCAGCGAGGCTCTGTTGTGGTGACAGGGTTTCCAGAGATGAGCGTGGGGCTTTGGGAGGAATGCTGTGGTTCTGGTGGCTCTTCTGCAATCACGCACCGCTTCAGCCAATGGGCTCCAGCGCCTCCGTTTTATATCTAAGGGGCTTTTCTAGGGCTTTGAAATTCACGTTTTCAGCAATTTCAATTATGTGCATCGTGGGCTAAGCACATTCCACTTTGAAAGTTCAGGAAAATTATGATTAGTGGTTGGAGACACAACTAGGAACCTATCTTTAAGTGAGTTCAAAAAAGAACTCAGACCAGTACAAAGGCCCGGAGAATCGATTACACTTTTTTAAATTTAAAAATCAACTTTTGAAGTAAAGAGATCAAACATTTCATTTAGGACTAGTATATCGTTCCACATAGCTGTTGGTTCTCACTGTAAGAGGTTATTGGCATTTTTTTGCCAGTCATATAACTTGGATTTTGCAAGGACCAACAATAATACTGCCATCACAGTGTTTCCCGGGGAATTAACTCGATGCCGCTCAGGAGTCATTTTGTCCATTGGAAGGAGGCTGGGTTACATCTCGATTCTTAGCCAAAAGAATGACTGTGAAGCTGCTGGCTGAGTTATGGCAGGAAGGAAAGAGATCTTAGAAAGGTCGATAAATTACTATTTAAACTATGTGCTCAGGATGTGTGTTATAAGACGACATTGCTTTGCTAGCATAATCCATGATTACTATTTATACATGCAAATGAAACAGTAAAATAAAATACAATTCACCCAATGTCTACAATTAAAAAGAGCCATTATGAACAACCTATGAATATCAGTTCAGATCTCTCTCTAAACATAGTAGTTGGGGAGTAGAACTTGCATTAGTTTTACACCAGTCCCCACGCCCCTCCCATATGCTTACAGTGCCGTCAGCACTGGTGGAAGGAGAAGAAGTGGACAATTGCGTAGCCATGTTTGGGGGGTGCGAGCATCATCGCGACTGGGTGGCGGTGACTCTGAACCGGATGCTGCTGTCTGTGCTGCAAGAGTTCTCGTGTCTGTGCACGTGCTGGGAGGGGCGGGCACGGGCAGCCCTTTGTGTGGGACTATCTGTTAAAGCTCCTTTGTGTAGTGAACAGCCTGGGAAGATAGAGTTTGTGTTTCCTTCTGCAGCAAAACGAAGGGTTGTTGGCTAAGTGTTTAATAAAGATGGTGTAGCCCTAACCGGTTTGGCTCAGTGGATAGAGAGTCGGCCTGCGGACTGAAAGGTCCCAGGTTCGATTCTGGTCAAGGGCATGTACCTTGGTTGCAGGCACATTCCCAGTAGGAGATGTGCAGGAGGCAGCTGATTGATGTTTCTCTCTCATCGATGTTTCTAACTCTCTGTCCCTCTCCCTTCCTCTCTGTAAAAAATCAAATGTATATAGTGTATCTCTCCAGGAAAAAGTTTGGGCTGGGTTGCTTGTGGCACTTGGGCTGGGTTGCTTGTGGCACTTGTATAAAAACCGGGGCAAAAACCGGGGCCCCCTAGGCTTGGGGTGCCACAGCTGTGACACAAAGCCGTGGCATGCCCAGCATCTAGCTCCTCTCTGCCGTGCAGCTCAGAGGCCAAGTGGGGCCAATATGAGCACAGAGTTCCTGATTTGGGCCATGTCCTGAGTAGCAAGTCCTTCATCTCTGACCCAGGAGACTCGTGTCTTCCCCCAGAATCCAAGAAGCTGTGGCAGGCTCACTTATTTGTATGAAAATAAAGTGTCAAACTCTTCACAATTCTTGACAGGAATGTGCTTTAAAGTAGAAAAACTGGAGAAATAATATAAATATCCATAAATAGTGAGCTGATAATAAAAAAGGCCCATCTATCAAATGAAACAGTATGCAGCCATTGAAAAGTGTTCAAAATTTAATTTACCAACATAGAAAGAAAATAAAAAATAGATTACTAAACAAAGCATGCACTTTAAGGTTTATTGCATATTGTGTGTTTCTAGTTCTGGGGAAAATGGCATAGTATATAAGTATCAGTGTTGTCTACATACACTGGCAAACCCTGGCTGGTACACACCATAATCTTCAAGTTGGTAATTTCTTGAGAATGGGTATGAGTGGCAGACTAGCACAAATGATGAAAAAGTGCATTTAATACAAGTCTAAATGTTTAATTGTTAAATGTCAGATGAGACTTTGAAATTGAAAACATTTCAAACACTAACAAACCATAATAAGAAATCTGACTTTCAAATTAAATCAATGTGGCTGTGAGTCCTGGTTATTACTCTGACTTTCTATCTGTGTGACCTCGAACAAGCCATTGGACCTCAGTGAGTTCAGTTCCCTCATCATAAAACAGGCATATCGACACTGTCCTCGTCTGCTGGTGTGAAGGATTTAAAGTTAGTACAGGCTTAGCCCAGCTGCTGGCACAGTGGGCTTTCAGTAAATATATTAATGTAGCTATTTTTAAATTCTAAAAAAAATTTTATATGGTAAAATGAACTTTTCTGGCTTTTCAAAATGTCATGTCTTTTCTAAAATTAACAATAAGCAGAAAAGGCAGGACAATAAATTGGTCTTCTATTACGAATCCTGGCAACAATATGTAGGTGGTGTTATAACAGATGAATGTTTTCCTTTGGAACAAATCCTAGGGCTCTCAGACATCAGCTGAAAAGAACAATTGAGGGAAAATGTTGAGATGTGGACGGTCAGCTGATCCTGAGATGTGAATTCTGTTTCTAAGTTCAGTTTTTCCTCGGTATATGCAAATTCTGATCATTGTTCTTTCTCACTCAAAAGACTGATTCTATTTGCTTGAATTTGTTAAAACTTAGTCCTTCTGTGTGTGTATTTAAAAGGGACGGGTGCCTGTTCCTTACAAAGTTGTTATAATGTTGAAGTGAGGGCCATATGGCCTTCCAGTTTTTGGATGACATTGAGAAGTGCAATGCAATTTGCAAACAAAATGGCATACATCCTGGAGCGATTAAACTAATCCTTTTTTAATGACGAAGAATGCTTATGTCCAAACTCCAAATCACTTCTCCAAAAATGATCAATAACAAGTGCATACAGTTAATGTCAAATAAAGGAAAAGGGAAAGAAGTGCATTTTTTATATTGCAGTCTGAGAACACAGATTTTAACCAGTCCTTGTTTAAAATAATGTTTTCCCCCTTGTAAAGGCAATGGGTGGGAATGTTTAAATACATTGTGGCAAGTTCCAGGTGTTTTTAAAAATGAGACAGCTAAGCATGCAATAACATGGAGGGACTTCCAGAATACAGTAGGTTAAAAAAGCAGGTCAGTTATGCTAAGCAAAATAAGCCAGTCAGAGAAGGACAAGTATCACATTTCCTCACTCATAACTAATGAACAAAATATATCCAGATACATAGAAGCATGAAACAGATACGGGTAAAGAGATTAACCATGGAGCTTATCTATACTAATAAAAGGGTAATATGCTAGTTAGACTGGACATCTTCCCAACATACTTCTGGATAAAGCCACTGTGGCAGGGGCCGAGGCAGAGGTGATTAGGGGCTATCAGGCCAGGAGGGGAACAGTTAGGGGCGATCAGGACAGGAGGGGAGCAGTTAGGGGGCGATCAGGCCGGCAGGAAAGGGAAGTTAGGGGGTGATCAGGCCGGCGGGCAGAGGTGGTTAGAAGTGATAAGACAGGAAGGCAGGCAAGCGGTTAGGAACCAGGGGTCCTGGATTGCGAGAGGGATGTCTGACTGCCGGTTTAGGCCTGACCCAGGGCCTAAACCAGCAGTCGGACATCCCCCGAGGGGTCCTGGTTTGGAGAGGGTGCAGGCCGGGCTGTGGGCCCTCCCCCCAATGCACAAATTTCATGCACTGGGCCTTTAGTCCTATATAATAAAAGGGTAATATGCAAATTGACCCTAACACAGAACGACGGAATGACTGGGAAAGACTAGTCACTATGATGCACACTGACCACCAGGGGGCAGATGGTCAACACAGAATCTGCCCCCTGGTGGTCAGTGTGCTTCCACAGAGGAGCGCCGCTCAGTCAGAAGCTGGCTCATGGCAGGCCAGCACAGTGGAGGTGAATGGAGCTTCTCCCGCCTTTGCATCAGTGCTAAGGATGTCTGACTAATGGCTTAGGCCCACTCCCCAAGGAAACCATTAGTCAGACATCCTCTGAGGTCTCCCAGGCTGCCAAAGGGATGTCTGACTGCCAGCTTAGGCCTGTTCCCTGGGAAGCAAGCCTAAGCTTGCAGGTGGACATGGCCCAAGGGGTCCCAGACTGTGAGAGGGTGAAGGCCGGGCTGAGGGACCCCCCTGAGTGCATGAATTTCCATGCACCGGGCCTCTAGTATGCATATAGGCACAGCCCATGGACACAGACAATAGTGTGCTAAAGGCCTGGGAGGGATGGGTGTGCGGGATCAATAGGAAAAATAGAACAAAGGGGACATCTGTAATACTTTCAACAATAAAGAAACATTTTTTTAAAAAAGAAAAAAACAAGTCATGGAAACTATATATATAAAAAGCCTGTGGTCGTGATGCCCTCACACAGTAACGACCTATCAGCAGGAGGCTATGTATGCAGCGAGGCTCACGCTGGTGGGCGGGGACTTGATGCTGCATCTGCGCGGGCACCAGCAGGGACTTGACGCTACGTACTCACAGGTGTCGGTGGGGACTTGACCAGGAGGTGCATTGGGATAGTCTTGCAGCACCAGCCGTGGGGCAGGACTCCAGGATTTGGGGCCGTCCCACGGCATGCCAGCTTTGTGAGGTGGGACATGGGGCAGTCCCGTGGCACGGGTGGGGTCCCGAGTCTCGCACGATTTTGTGCACTGGGTCACTAGTAATTACATAAGTTGCCTAATGTGAAAGAAAGGTCAAAATGTGCAGGTGTTAAATGTTCTGCCTTTTGTGCTTTTTTAACTTTAGAGATTTTTATTTACATATGCAGTTTCAAAAACTAGCCAGAATATTTCTAATTTTAAGCCCCCTTTCTTGATTTTTTGCCTAAAAAATGATGAACCCCTACATTCTGCATATCTAGGCCTTTTTCCATTCACAAATGTTTTCTTCTAGTCTATCTTAAATCGTTCATCTATTCAAGGTGGGTCATGAGAAAGCAGAAAGTGAATAACATGTGTTTGTTTTAGGGTTTTCCTGTGATCCTTGCTCACATTTATTGAGGGTGCTCTACCTGCCAGGTTGCTGTAAGGGAAACTCATTATGTCCTCATAGGGGACATTGGAAGCTATTAGAAGCATCCATGTGTTACAGATCAGACAGACAGGTTCAGTACCTTGCTGCAGGTGCCCAGCCTGAAAGAAGTAGAGCCAGGGTTTGAGTCTAGGTGGTTAGAGTTGAGTGCACACTCTAATTAAGCATTCCCTTGAGAACTTCCGAGTAGTTACCACATGCAATAGTGTACCTTTCATGGGAACACTGCATGTGGGCCTCTTTTTCTGTTCCCCCAGATTTTCATCCCTCCCCTTCCTTGCTTTTCTAGGGGAGGAGGGAGGATATCTTTTTCTCTTCAAGCTCAGAGAGGATAAGGTGCATTTACCACTCACATTGCTGATTCAGCTTTTCAGACCATCCATTCTGCTTGCATGTGCCTCTAGCGTGGATTTGAAATCTACTAAATCTACTGTTATGTTCCTCTTGACTGGAAATTTGTTTGATCTCACCTCTCTCACATTTATTTTCATTTTATTGCTTATTAATCTCATAATTAGGTTTTATTACAATGTAGGAAGTTGTACGTAGCTACACATGGTACAGCTGGGGATGAAGTGAGTAGATTCCTGCTGGAATAACTAGGAATCTCTCTCTCTGAATGTCATAAAGCCACATGGCCTTAAAGAAGAGTGAGGGAGGGCCCTCGCTGGTTTTGCTCAGTGGATGGAACATCGGCCTGTGGTACTGAAGGGTTCCATTCCTGTCAAGGGCACATGCCCTGGTTGCAAGCTCGATCCCCAGTAGGGGGCGTGCAGGAGGCAGCCGATCAATGATTCTCTCTCATCATTGATGTTTCTATCTCTCTCTCCCTCTCCCTTTCTCTCTGAAATCAGTTAAAAATGTTTTAAACACAGAGTGAGGGAGGTACATAATATAAAATCTGCAAAGAACACACATGAATTTTACATAAGAACTCTGACATCTATAACCATGTTCAGATGCTGTAACCTCTCATCATAGTAGCTATGTCCCTGTGTTTCAGTTTCCAGAAGCAGATATATGAGACACATATAACCCAGATATAGTTTAAGTGATTCCTTACATGTTTGTCAGGATTTTTTAATGTAGGCAAATGAACGTCTGATGGGCAAACCGGCCCTGCTGCATCTATAATTACCGCTGTCGACGCTTCCAGCCGGAGACGAACTGTTTTTGCATTTCTCATCCTCTGTCCTGCGTGTGTATTTGTCACTGCAGCTGGGACTCATTTATTTCCAAAGCCGCAGCTCAGCGTGTAGGGGCTATTTGATCAAAAACAACATTTGAACAAGACCAAAATAGCCCAGGCAAGGGAAAATGGAGTTATATAACAATGTTAGAGCTTTTTTTGGAAGCAGCATTGAAAAAGATTACCCATTTGTATAGCTCCAAAAACCAAATAATAATTATGGTGGCATTGTTCTGTTGTCCGCTTCGTTCAGATCTGGACTGGCAAACCAGAAAGAGAAAAGTGAATTATCCCTCGTTATCTTGTTTGATTTGGCTCTTTAAATGGTCAATATTGCTAAATTGCCCTTTGGGTGGGAGGAAATTAGAGTCTATCATAAGCCACTAAAGGTCTCTTTTCATGGATGGGTGTGTTTGTTTTTATATTTATTTTTATTTATTGATTTGAGAGAGAGAGAGAGAGAGATCAACTGTTTGTCCACTTATTTATGCATTCATTGGTTGATTCT
This sequence comes from Myotis pilosus, assembly GCA_036010255.1. NCBI lineage: Eukaryota > Metazoa > Chordata > Mammalia > Chiroptera > Vespertilionidae > Myotis > Myotis pilosus. The sequence continues at coordinate 3,075,794 of JASKON010000034.1, forward strand.
CGCATGCACCCTGACCAGGGAGCCAACCTGAGACCTTGGCACATGGGGACGGTACTCTAACCAACTGAGCAGCCTGGCCAGGGCCTGGTTAGGTGTTTTGTTTTTGTTTTAATTCGCAAGGCCCAGAATGCTGGACTAAAGAGGCAATTATAAACCTAATTATTGGTCATTTATGCGATAAACATAACATATAATTAATGGTCATTTATGCCATGAACATAACATTTACTCCATGAACGTAACATAACATATAAATTAGTACATCATAAACTTCCAAATGCTTTGACAAAGGCTGCAGGATGTTGATATAAAGTAAGTGGTAAATTCACCAACTTGGAAGTAACCAGTGTCAATGTTAACCACTCAGAAATTTGCAAGGCACTCATAAATACTGAAAAATTCCAGGAGCTGAAGTAAATTTGATTTGAGACAGTAAGAGTTAAGGTATATATACTTCTGACATTAATTTTTGTGCCAAATGTATTTTTTTTATATTTTTATTTGTTTCAGAGAGGAAGGGAGAGGGAGAGAGAGAAATGATGAGAGAGAATCATTGATTGGCTGCCTCCTGCATGCCCCATACTAGCAATCAAGCCAGCAATCCAGACATGTGTCCTGATCAGGAATCAAACCTGTGACCTTTTGGTTAATAAGTTGACACTCAACTACTGAGCCACACCACCTGAGTGTGCCAAATATATTTCAATTAAGATAACTCCCCCCCCCTTTTTTTTGACTTTGTGAAAGACCACCAGATTTTGATATAAGGACACTTTGAATAATAACCCTATAGATTAAGCCCAGAATTGAATAAATAAAAAAATATATATAGTATGAAGCCAGCGATCCTGGGCACTTGAATAAATTTGAGGATTAAGGAAATCTTCCTTGTAACAACTTCCATTATCTTCTAATAGCATGATTGGATTGGACGAAATAAAATTGAGACAGCAGTTGGCTTTCCTAACACCCCCGTAGTCTACTTTGGGGACTGTTTGTCCCTTGTCCTCATAGTCCTGGTAAGGTGATTGGGCATGAGATTGATCACGTGTCCCAGCTGAGCCAACCATGTCGCTGAATCACTCTGCACTCAGCTATTGAGGCCCAGCAAGCCTGTGGCCAACACCAGGACTGAGGCCAGTTTGGTTCCTCCCTGATGCATTTCTGAGTGAGAGATGGTGACCACGAGCTGAGTCAATAGCCCAAAAGTGACCTAAAGTCATTGGAGGTGGAGTTTCTGTTACATGGATGGAAACAGGCAATGGTGGGGGGGCATGGGTAAGAGAGCAAGAAAATTCTTTCTGATGAAATCATCAAGTCCCTGAGGCCAGCCACATCTGTAGACACCTCAAAAGTGAATATATTCCTTTTATTATTTAAGCTCTTTTGAGTTGTATCAATGTTCCAATGGGCTGAATAACATCACCAATTACTGAGGGAGATCTGACTAATAAAAAATTGTTTGCCACAGAACTGGAAATAGAACGTTACTTTTGGCATTTATAATATCTCCTGTGCAGCTGATGCAATTTGTGGGATTAGTGTTCAATGTCTCCAGCAATATGGAGCTCTCTGGTAGATAAATGCATACCTAGCGGGAAAAATCAGGCTAAGTAAAGGAGCATCTGAGGATGTGCACCATTGTATCAGCCTGGTGGTGACTAGTACATAATAAACTTCCAAAGGCTTCAACAGAGGCTGCAGGATGTTGATAAAAAGTAAGTAGTAAACTCACCAACTAACTTGGAAGTAACCAGTGTCGATGTTCAACCAAACACTTGTCACAATGGAAGTCGGTAACGTTGACTGAAGGACCCCTGGTGTCTTCACTGTGGTGTCACCTGTGTCCTAGCGACATTGGTGTCTTCATTGTGCAGGAAGTGAGTGTTGTCAGGACAAGTAATTTTGCCCAAGGTCATCTACCGCCTGGTTCTCACTCCACACCACACAACCTCTGATAACAAATGACCACCCAATAGCTAAGTTTAATTTGTAGAAATGATAGATGTTGGGAAAAATAAAGAGACTGTCATTTAAAAAGACAGCGCACGACATGTATGAATAGCAATGTGACTTTGGGGTAAGAAAGGAAAAACCCAAGTATTTTCTAAAGGGAAAGATATTGATTTTGGAGCACACAAAAATAAAAATGTCAGGTGATCATAAATATCAGGTACAAAAGGCAATAAACGTTTTAAGAACGTAGGACAAATGGTTAATACTGTTTATATATAAGGAGCTCCTGCCAATCAGTGAGAATGTCAATCCTTCAATAGCTCAGAGAGCAGGAGACATGAGCAGCTAGCTCAAAAAGAAGCACATTAAATAGCAAAACTAAGTTACTAAGATTCATATTAAAATAATGAGAGTGGGGTTTTCCTTTTCCAAAATGGAATGCATATTTTTAAATAACATATTTCACCAAATTACTCTTGAGTGGTACCTGGTACAGCTCTCCAGCAGCGGTATCGGGAGTGTACCTGGTACCCCCGTTGTACAGCACAGCTTCACCGTGTGTGTCGACAGCCTTAAAAAGGTGCCGTACCCTTGACATGGTACACTTTGAGGAGCAACTACTACCAGTAAGTTCATAAGTGAAAATAGCCTAAGACTTAGAGTAAAAGAAGTCTTTGCAATGTTATTTACCATGAACACTTGGACATACATTGGACATCTCATTGTGAGTGAAGACGGGAGTGCCATCTAACCGTCCGCTGTCCCATGATAACTAAGTGGCAAGGCCCCTGCTCTAGGTGACAGAGTCAGGAGCCAGGACTTGCTAGGTGGTGGTGGGCCACAGCCCGCTAGACAGCCTCCTAAGCGCACGCAGCTTGAGCACACAGGCCATTCACTGCGATGCCAAAATAGGACCTCTGGTCTGAGTGACATTCCTAGTTGTCCTCCTACATCAACAACGGGCATTGGGTGACTCCCTCGGACTTGATTTTTGTTTGTTTGCCTGACTAGTAGCCAATCCCGAGGGCCTGCGTGCCCAGGCCCAGAAGAGAGAGGGTCTCTGGGGCTTAAAAATGGACGGTCGGTGTTCTGGGCTGACTTGTGCCCCCCCCCCCCCCCGGTCATAGATGAAGCCAGAGCCTCTCCAGAAGGTGACGGTTTGGAGACAGCGCCTTTGAGGAGGTGGCTAAGCTGGGACGAGGCCATTCGAGGGCACACTGACCCGCTTGACAGGTGTCCTTGTGAGAAGAGCGAACGTGGACGCAGAGACCCCCGGGGTGTGCTGCACCAGGAAGACCTAGTGAGGACACAGGGAGAAGGAGAGGAAGCTGACCTGCCATCACCTTGACCTTGCACGTCCAGGTGCTGGAACTGTGAGAAGATGCGTTCCTTTGGCTGAAGGCCCGTCTGTGGAATTGTGTACGGCCGCCCTAGAAGGTGATGTGTTAGAGGGACAGTCACTCCTTACCTGCCCTTCACACACCTGCCTTTTCTCCTTTCTACTTTTCTTCTTTATGAGTGAGTTTTCTATCACGGAAATATGTTTTATGTATTCTTAAAAAGGCTTTTTAAAACAAACAAATAACCCCTACGTTTAACAAGCTGAAGTTCAGCTAATGTGTCCTCATGCCACACAACAGTGCCTTTGTCTAAAAAATCCTAAGATTCAGTTCAACAATACATAATGCAATCGGTCAGAATACAAATGGGAAATGAAGTTCTCATATGCTTTGCCCAGTTGAAAGTATTCCACACACTTAGGAGCAGCCTTAAGGGTGACTTTTTAGAACAGAATAGGAATAGCTCTGACTTGGACATGGCTCTGCGGCTCCATCAGTTCCATTTTTGATGATTCTTCCTCATCTTCCAAATCTGGTGAGGATGGTAACTTGCACCCTTCCAAGAACATGGCCTCTATTATCTGCTTTTAATAAAATTCTGGCCCAGCTGTTGTGACTCAGTGCTTGAGCGTCAACCCGTGAACCAGGAGGTCACGGCTGGATTCCCGGTCAGGGCACATGCCCGGGTTGTACACTCGATCCCCAGTGGGAAGCATGCAGAAGGCAGCCGATCAGTGATTCTCTCTCATCATTGATGTTTCTCTCTCCCTCTTCCTTCCTCTGTGAAATCCATAAAAGTATATTTTAAAAATAAAAGCAAATAAATAGAATTCTTCTCTGTGCATATGTGTTGGGGTCCCGTGTTGAGAGGCTAACGGGGTTCAGGAGAGGGTAGGACCTGAGGGTGAGTCAGGCGGAGGCGAGCTGCCGGGGACCGAGGCTCCAGAGCGCAGGGGCAGGGGCGGGTGATGAAGGGGACAGTCTGGGAGCCAGGCGTCCAGGTCCCCAGGCAGGAGAAATAAACTCGCGCGGAGGAAACAAACCAAGATTGCTGGGGCTTTTGATCAAATGTCAAAGAACAGGATCCAGACAGTAAGTAAGTGAGCCCACAGCCACTGAAATGTCTCTGTTACTCCCAGCTGACACCCCCAATGGCATGTCCTCGCTCATCATTGGAAAGAAAAGCCACTGAACAATAAAAGCGACTGTAAATCACGGTGCCCTGCGCCAACCAGCACCTACCCTTGCTGCCTCCTTCAGTAAAAAATCACGTTGGAGGTACCAAGCTCTGGGGGGGAGGGGGAGGGGAGGGGAGGGGAGGGGCCGGGTGAGGGGTGGCTGCGGAGAGACTGGGAGAGGGTTTCTCAGAAAAGCTTTCATCCTAAATGGGTGTGAAACACTGTAGACTGAAATGGTTGCTTCCCACAAAGGGCCTGGGGTTGCAGCCGATGCCTTTAGGTGCACATGCGCTGGCTCACCTGCGGAAAGGAAGGAAGTGACCTAATGATCATGATAAGAATGATGGTCATGGTGCTGCCGTAAAACTGGGAATTACTAATTATCACAGCTCAGTCATGTTCAGTTCACAGAGGACAGCCAGGATCACAGAGTGTCTGTGGGTGGCTCGTTGCCTCAGCTCCCGCAAGCGGCAAAGGTGGGGCTCGAACTCGTTAGTTTGGCTGGAGCGCTGACCCGTCTTTCTCCGCATCACTGCATCCGCCTGTGCCCCGGCTTCCGTCTGGTCCCTGAAATACTGACTTCACTCCCTGAATCTTTGTATCCGCTGTTCTTTCTGCCAGAAAGTTCCTCCTCGGGAAGTTCCACTTGTGCCTTGATTTCTGCTTCCTGATCTCGATTCAGATCCCACCTCCCAGCAGGCCTCCCTGCTCACCCGTCTAAAAGCGTCCCATTTCCCACAGGAGGCAGTTTTATTCCCCTCAGGACACTCAGCACCGACGTTTTCTTATTTTTAGTTGTGAGTGTGGTTTTCTCTCCCCATCACCCTCACCACATCCCCTGCAACAGGCCTCAACACATAACGAAGGAGGTGTTCGTTGATGTTGCAGAACGGATGATGGGAGTCATTTAATATTCAAAGGACGCGGGATGGCCCTTGATTGTATTGGCATGTTGAACTTAACTGAGATTACACGGGGAAAATACCTTTCCATGTTTGCAACCAGTGAGCTCCTCTGTCCTGAGAAAGGTGACAGTTCCAGGCATCACCAGCCCGTGTGACTAAGGTGCCTCCCTCAGGAATGTCCTATGACAGAGGAAATGCCTTCAAAAATAGTGCATCTCTAATTATTCGCAAGTCGTTTTGGCTCAGAGATACGATGAAAAGGAAAGAACACCTTCATTGTATTTTACATGGAAGTTTTCACAGCAGAAAGACAAACAGATGAAATTCAAGAAGTAGTATTACTGACGCTTAACTTTGAAAAGTTAAAAGCAGAGCCATACGCTAAGTCTCATGCTCCATTGCCCAGGACTAAGGTGCTCACCGGCACTCTCTCCCCTGTGGTTTGCAGGGCCACGTCCATTTTCACACTATGAAGTGGGTGCTTTCAAGAATGTTATGTGAGCCTGCAGGCAATTAAAAGGTAATACTAGGAAAAAGGGATCACTTTGTTAATCTGTTTATCTGTACTCATGTCTGTCACTAGATCTATCTATCATCCATCTACCTGCCTGCCTACCTGCCTGCCTATACACAGGTATGCATTTTCAGGAAGGAACCCCCAGGAAGGTCAGTGGAAACTGCCAGAAACTAGCTCCAGAGGAGAGCCATCCCTGTCAGAGTCAGAGCACTAAAGGCATTTAGGCCCCAAAGGCTGAGAAAGGATAGAAGGTTACTTGCACACGGAGTGTTGCTTCCAGAAGGAATGACATATGACGTTAAAAACCACCAGGGGTCACTTTCTGAAAGCCGGCTGTCCCCAGTGAGTGTGGGAGATCCTGCCGACCTGCACTCGTGTTTCCCATGTGTCCCCTCGCCGGCGCACAGTAGGGCTATTTTAACCCTGGAAGGGGCAACTCAGGTTTATGTTGCAAGTTGTGCACCTATATCCAGTAGCTCCCACAGTCACACGGTAAATGTGCAGAAAACGTTGTAAACGTCTATGTCCATTCGGTTTTCCTGGGGGAGAAATTCAGACTTAAAAGGGAAGTTTTGGAGATATTTATCTAAAGTCACCATATTCAGTATTTAGAAAACTCCAGTTTTCCTTTTTTTTTTTTCTTCAGTGATTATAATGTTCAGGACTTTTTTTTTCTTAAGTTTTAGTAAAAGGAGTTACACTAAAACATACAGGAGGATAATCATCCAAACAAATCATAGTAAAAGGAAAAGATGCCTGGGTACTGTCATTACACTTATTTGTGGTTGTTCCATTCCTTACGTGTCCGGACCACCTTACAAAGCTACAGTGAATAAAACCATGTGGTGTGTGTAGTGGTAGCAAGGTATGTGGTGTGTTGGCTTGCTGTGTCCCAGGAACTATTTTACATGCTTTTGCATGAATTTCCACAAAATAATGTGTTTATTCTTTCTGTTTGGGTGATGAGGAAACTGAGGCAGAGAGATGTGAGGAAAATTGTACAAAGTGACAGTCGGTAAACATCGGACAAAGGGTTCTGGCCCCAGCTAGTGTCTGGCCCAAAGGCCAGGCTCTGAGACCGAACAGCCAATGCATGAGGAAATATTTATTTCACACTAGAGGCCTGGTGCACGAAATTTGTGCACTTGGGGGTTGGCGGGTCCCTCAGCCCAGATTGCAAGAGGGCACAGGCCAGACCTAGGGACCCCATCGGTGCACAATTGGGGCCGGGAAGGGACGCAGGAGGTTGGCCAGCTGGGGAGAGACTGCAGGAGGGCTCTAGGGTGTGTCGGGTCCATCTCGCTCAGTCCCAATCAGCTGGACCCCAGCAGCAAGCTAACCTACCCGTTGGAGCATCTGCCCCTTGGTGGTCAGTGCATGTTACTCTTTGATTGGTTGCATGAATGTCCAGATGACCAAACACTTAGTATATTAGGCTTTTATTATATAGTATTATTGTCACATAAAGAGGAATCCTATTGCCCAAAGTGCTGGAAAAATGAAGAATTATTTTGGCATCGAACTGCTCCACGTGAGTAAATGTTCCCATTGCTGTAACATGTTCCTTGAAGTAGCCAGGACTTCTGATGGCTAGTCTAAAAGGAATCACATCTTTCCTGATTTTGCCAGCATTCATTAATTAGATTTTTCTAATGCAGATTCTGGAACAGACTAGAACTGTCTTTGATTTTTTAGCTTTATTTTCCAGGTCATCGATTCCCAGCCTGAGGAGCACGGTGTGTGAGGCGGCTTATGCACGCTGATTAGATCGTTTCTAGGTTATCGGCATCTCTTTGGTGGTTGTCTGCATTCTTTACTGTAGACATGATTTCACATGTTACTTATTCCGTTTTCTGTTCATTCTGGGGCATTCCCCACTCCTGATTTATCACTCCACATCTCCCGTGGATTCTTAAAGAAGCTCTGTAGGATGTGTGTTGGATACACAGTAAGGGAAAGTCCTCACAAGAAAATGACTTGTCTTCTTGTAGGTTCATCTTCAATTGGAGGCTGGTCGTCAGCCCCCAGCCTAGAGCTGGCTGGGATCGCCCGGGTCGCTGTGTAGCTGGAAGTGGGAGCCACCTTCTTCCTGAAACTTTCTCCGCCTGGAGGGTCAGATTCATGGTCACCCCTCGTTCCCAGTCTGGCTCTTTCTCTGATCTGCCCAGCTGCGGGCCCCCCCAGAGCCGGTCCTGTCCCTGCTCCATCACCTCCATCCTCCTCACCACCTCTCTGCTTGCAGGGACTCTTCCCGCAGAACCCCATCTCTGAAACGGGGGCCTTCAGCTACATTTTGGGCTGAATACAAGCAGAGCCGTCTTCAGATGCTGCACCAGCTCCTCCCTGACCCGGAAGGTGTGGGCCCAGGTCCTGCTGTCATTTATCAGCTGCCTGAGCTACTTCAGGCTCTCTCTATCCCTTGGGCTCTCTCCTGCAAGAAGGTGACTAATGCTAACAACAAGGGGGGAGGGACAGGACATCCCACCGGGGACTCCAGCTGTGGTCACCCAGCTCCAGGTCACAGCGAGGTCGGTTGGATGTGAGAGGGCGTGTCCTCATCAGCCTTCACCTGGGGGTTGTCTGGCCTCACTCTGGGCTCCAAGACTTCATGCTCGGCACACCTGCAGCCTCTCCACCGCTGCCCTGTGTCCCCCCTGGGGACCCTGCGAACTCCCCAAGTCCTCTCTGGGCGGGCCCAGCAGCTGTTCTTCGGGCTTGGAGCTGCAGGGGTGCAGTCACGGAGCCTGTAGAAGAGCTCCCAGCATCCCAGACTCTCCCCCACCCTCTCCATCCCCAGCTGTCAAGAGCCCCTGAGAGGGACACTGTCAGAACCCTTCCAATGATTGCCCTGAAACAAGAAGATCAGCCCTTTTCATTTCTGCTAGTTCTGACATCACAATCCGCAGTGTGGACGATGGGATCCGTCACTCCCATTTGAATGGGGAAGGCCCACCGAGCCAAGAGGGACCCCAGGCACAGTGTTACCAGTCAGTCCAGCCAGTGCCATGCTGCTGCCAGGTTAATGGCGTGAGTCTGGCTGCCAGTAGGAAGGCTGCTCTCCCTCAGGAACCGGGTGGTGGCCCACACTGAGCTGCCTGGCTCCAACGAGGTGGCCTGATCAGGGCTCCAACAGCCCCATGCAAGCAGCCCTGTACTCCCAGCCTCCCTGTCCCCCCTCATCTCCTCTCCCCACGGTTTTGCTTCATGCAGCCTGACCCTTCCTGTCCTGAAAGACACAGGGGGATGGGGGAGGACAAGGGCCTGAGTGACCGGGGTGGGCAAGGCCCTGAGTGACATGGGGGGGCAAGGGCCTGAGTGACATGGGAGGGGGTGAGGAGGGCCTGAGAGGCTACAGGCCAGGACAAGTCAAGCGTCCTCTATGGCGGTCGAGCCTGGGAAACCCACACGTCACCCATCATAGGCTTACTCTCCACCGCCCCCCCTGCATTATTTCACGCAGTTGCTGGGGAAACTCCCCCTCAGGAACCTCTTTAAATTTGCCGATTGTTCTACAAACACCCAGCGGCTGGGCCCGTCAGGGGCATGTGTGGGAGAGGGCCCCTTGGAGGAAGTTGCTGGGGGGCGAGGGGGGGTAGTCTTCCTTCTGATTCCTCGGGCTGATAGTCTTCCCAGTTGAGAGTCATTTAGGGGCCTCGGCAGTGGGGCGTCCCGCTCCCCGTGTGCCCAGCCGACCTCGGGGCCAGCGTTCTGTGAAACTGGATCCTATAAGGAGGCACGTTATCTCCATCAGCGGGAGGCTCAGAAACCGCCTGCAGAAGTCATATTGCACTTTCTGATCTCGCTGGGAAAATATGCAGACCCTTAGGATAACATCTAGGAGGAGACACGTTCATGCAAAAAAATAAAATAAAATAAAATAAAGCCTTAACTAATGAATCAACTTCAAAGTGTGTGTAGGTCCATTCACCTCCTCGTCTCCGGAGAGCCCGGTTCAGCCAGCATTTCTCCCAGGTCCTCGCTCATCCATCTGCTCCTGACAAGCGAGTCCCCGCCACCTGCCCGCAGGAGCAGCAGTTTCTCCTCAAGAACTGGGACACTTCCTTGTGAGGAGACCACACGCGGCCGATCGGGCTTGACGTTTCGTGCAGGTGTTGGGTTATTAGGCGGCTGATTCACAATGAGCACTCCATCTTCCTTACGGTTTTCATGCTTTCCAAAAGGTCTTTGCTCAGAGCATTACTTTGTAACTATAACCACATTTATCATGCCAATTCTCTTGATTTCATAACCTCATAAGAGAGTGATAATCATTGTTCAAGATAAATTATGATTATTTATTCTTATACCAATGCAAGTCCTCAATTATTTTCCACTGCTGGAGAAAAAAGAGAAGGATTCATTTTAAAACCCTTACTGCTACCAGTGGAGGCATTTAGTAGCATGTCCCTGAAACAGTCAACTTTTAACCACTCTCACAAAACACATTATTCCACAATTATACTGTCCGGCTTCTATAGACTTCGTATCCAAGTAGATAAATAGAAATAAACAAATATTTTTAAATACCCCACAGACAAACAACATTGGAAAGTTAAGTCCATACAGATCCATGTGTTAGCGCTATGTAAACTATAACGCACCATTGGAGAGGCAGTGGAGACGTTTGATAACACTGGACTTAAGGCTCAGCCTTAAGCCTTAAACAATTCTTTCTGGGCTCACAGTCTGCAAATTATGCTTCGGTTCCACGTGTAAGTATATCACTGGGGTTTTTTTTTTTTTCGTTTTGTTTTTATTGATTTTTTACAGAGAGGAAGGGAGAGAGATAGTCAGAAACATCGATGAGAGAGAAACATTGATCAGCTGCCTCCTGCACATCTCCCACTGGGGATGTGCCCGCAACCCAGTACATGCCCTTGACCGGAATTGAACCTGGGACCTCTCAGTCCACAAGCCGACGCTCCATCCACTGAGCCAAACCGGTTTCGGCCACTGGGTTTTTAAGACTACCCTAAAGTCAATGAGGATGCTTATTTTGGGAGGGGGTCTCCATCTCTTTTTTTTAATTTTTAAAAATATGTTTTATTGATTTCAGAGAGGAAGGGAGAGGGAGAGAGAGATAGAAACATCAATGATGAGAGAGAATCATGGATCGGCTGCCTCCTGTACACCCCACACTGGGGATGGAGCCATAACCTAGGCATGTGCCCTGATTCAGAATCAAACCTGGGACCCTTCAGTCCTCAGGCCAACGCTCTATCCACTGAGCAACACCAGCTAAGGCTGGAGTCTCCATCTCTTACAGCATCCACTGCATTTGAGGTGCGCTCCGGGAGACCTGTTTGATTTCCTTTCCCTCTTACCCACGGCCTCGTAGAGGAATGAACAGAGATGCTGTCTGCACAGAAGCACTCAGCAGCCTTGTGTGAGCCGCGGGCAGCGTGGCACTGAGGCCTCCCACTCGTCATTTCTGTGTTCAGGGAAGTGAGGCAGATGTGCACCAGCTGCTTCAAAGGTGCTGGGCCGTGTGCTGTGGCAAAGCTCAGGGCACTAAGCAATAACGAGCACGGATGGCCAATGTGATCTTGTAGTGAAGTCACACTAATGCCAAGTGCTTCTCGCATTTGGGGATCGGCAATTGGGACCTTTTCATCCCCATTTTATATGTAGGAGTTTGTCACAGCATGAGTGATTGTTTTCTTTGTCAGTCAAATGCAATTTCTAAAACTCAGTTTAAGGAAAAACTGGGCTTGAAAATTGAGTATCGGCTTCTTTACTTTCAAATCTTCAGAAATGCAGATATTCATCTAAATGCTACCAGGATTTCAGGAATATAATCTTTTGATATCGAGCTCTAACACAAGAATTTCTCATTTTTGGATTAGCAAGATAAAATTTCCAACCCAGATCTCCCCACAGCTAAAAGCACACACCATATATTCATGAAATAATAGAGAAGGGGGTTGAATTTGAATGAAATTTCAAGGTAAAGAAAATTTAATTTTTTTCTCCGTGTGATGACATCATTTAAATGGAAATAATTTATCTCAGCTGGATGGTTCTGGTATATTTTTCTATGTGGATTTCATTTCTTATTCAGAGAACCAGGGACAATAGACTAAATGAAAGAATCTATGAGAACACGTAGTGAATTAATTGTGACATGAATTTAAATAGTGAATTCGTGAGTTCATAGTGAATGAAATCATTTCACTGAATATAAGTAGTACATTTATAAGAAGTTGCAGCGGCTCAGCTTCTGAAGCTTTGCTCAAATCATCCACTTCGCTTTGTCCGTGCGATGAAATACAGACATCAGTCCTGACGTTTTAATAAGCGGAAATGACCAGCATGCTATCATTCATCAGGTAACTCCAACAACCTCAGAAATCCAAATTCAAGTGGACATACTGGGGGCAAGGGTTGGCTACTGACTTGAAAGGAAGCATAAAGTGTGCTTGGTTCTTACAGATGAGTCTGAGTTCATTGAGGAGAGACAGGCCAGGAGATGGAGGGAAGTGTGTTCGACACCGATTGTGCCTGGTTTGCAGAATGGCATCTGGGGTCCCCTGGCTGTGTTGGCTCCCTTCTTGCCCTTCTCACCAGACACCAAAAGGGAGAATGTAATTTATTATCCTATCTAATAAAACGGTAATATGCAAATTAACCACCACTCCATCACAAAGATGGCAGCGCCCATAGCCACAAGATGGCGGCATCCAGTCCTCTCAGCCCCGCCAGAGTCCCCCAGTCCGGGGGGGGGGGGGGGGGGGCAGGGCAGCTGCTGAGAGCGAGCAGTGTGAGCGGCCTGGTGGAATGCTTGCTTCATCGCCATGGTGATGAGGCAAGCGTTCCACACCTGGCCCCAGAATGCCTCTGGCCAGGCCGTGCATGGAGGGCCTTTGGCCAGGCCGGGCACGGAGCGCTTTCGTCATTGCAGGCCGGGCTGAGGGACCACCTCCCCCCGCCCTCCAGTGCACGAATTTCGTGCACTGGCCTCTAGTGTATTAATAATAAATCCAACCCAAACCCAGGGTTGTAAACATTTAATAAGCTCCTTTTAAAACATAGCAATGGGCCGTTTTTTCCTTGTTTAGAGGAAAGCCATCCGAAAAGCCGAGCTTGCTCACAGGAGTGATGATGGGGTCACAGAACTAACAAAACACTCGGTGCCTTCACCGCGTGCGCCCGTGTCATCAGTGACAATGCTGAGTCGCTATGGCCGGTGATCGCTATTCTCCTTCAGAGGAGACACAGCCCTAGGCACTGAGCTGGCTTGGAGAGGAACCAGAAACGGTACCCGGAGTCGCAGGCCGTGGCAGGAAACGCACACGGTGTGAATCGGGGCTTTGTCGGGGGCCGGACGGCATGAACGAGGCCGGCAAAGCAGAAAGGCTCTCGGGAGTGTGGATCCCAGAGGAATCACATTCATCAAAGCAGCTTCGGGGATGCTCTGTCTCCACCGCTCCCGCGAACAAAGGATGACAAATGGGTTTGCCACGTTCGCTGCGGAGTCCAGAGGAGGTGCCCGCGTCAGGGAAGTGATGTCAGTGCTGCTGTGGTCGGGTCAGCAGCGAAGGGCAAACCTGGCATTGATTTAAAAGGTGGTCCGACAGGCACAGGCTTGGAAAGGCGCGCGGTTTTATAAAAACGAAACGCCTGCCAGTCCTTTTCATGACAAACAAAGAAAACCTGCCTGTTCTCCCCTCTGCGTTGAGCTGTACCCGGCTGTCAGAGCTGGCAGTAAACACGCGCTTTCCCAGCTTCAACTTTGATTGCTCGAACACACTTACCAGAAAATGTATGGAAATATTTTAATAATCATCCTTTTATCTCTCACATTGGAATCTCAGTGGAACCAGGAAGCCTGAGAGACTAAGCCCAGAGCATGTGACTGTGTGTGTGTGTGTGTGTGTGTGTGTGTGTGTGTGTGTTTCCAGCCTCTGACTTACACTTACGAATGCTGAGTCTTATATGTCAGCAAGTGAAATCATCTGGCAGCTGTTTGGGGTGGGGTGAGGGGCCCTAAAGACTTTGCCAGCTTTTTCAGAAAAAAAATAATGACCTGTTTTCAATCTGTTTCATGTGGTCACTTTGGGGTGTGCCAGGGAAGAATGCCCGCAGGGACAAGAGTGGTGGGGACGGGAGTGGAAGGAATGGGAGTGGCGGGGACAGGAGTGGCAGGGGCCAGGGACAAAGTGGGAGGGATGGGAGTGGCAGGGTCTGAGCAGCCAGGAACCAGGGACTAAACCGGGTGCACGTCTCTGGTCTCCTCCGAGGTCGGGATGTGGTGTAGGATGAAGGAGTCAAGCATCGCCCAGGGCAGGGCAGCAGGCTCCCCCGCTTCCCCACAGACACCCTGCGTCCCTCCATGCACAACCTGGCTCCTGCAGACCTGGTCCCCACGCCCCCAGCACTGGGCAGAGGGAGTGGAGGGGAGCACATCTCCTTTTTTCAAGGACAAGACCCAGGAATTGGACATTTCACCTCCACGGGAGCCGGTGGCAGAACTCAGGGCTGCACGTAGCTGCAGAGCACGTTAGAGCAGAGGTTGCAGGCTGGGCCTCAGGCCCCGAGGCAGCAGCTCTGTCCTGAGGGAGGGAGGAGTGTGGGGAGGGACCCTTCAGCCTCTGTCCGCAGCCACCTGCTGACTGCCATGAACTGCAGCTATGGCAGCTCTCCGAGACCTTCCTATGGTTAAAGCTGAAAGGCATTTCTACAAACCTTCACAAGGAGTTTGCATTAGTTGGCTCAGGCTATGTAACAAAATGCCACGAGGTAGCTTGAAAAAAAGGAAATGTCTTTTCTCACAGTTCACGGAGCTTAGGGTGCCATGGTGTACGGGGTGGGGGCATTCCCCACGGGTCAGCAGGTTCTCTGTGTCCCCACGGGGCCTCTCCTCGGTGCCCACAGGCAGGACGGGGTGAGAGCTCGGGGTGAGAGTGTGGGATGTCACTTCTCACAAGGACACCAGTCCTGCTGGGTGGGGCCCCCCCATGCCCTCATTTAACCGTAAAGGCCCGTCTCCAGGTTCAGGCACAGTGGGGGCAAGGGCTTCCAGGTGAGTGTGGGGGAGGCAGGAACACTCAGTCCATAACACAGGTCATTAGAAAGCCACACATCTTTGTGGTAAAACTGGTTAAAATTGGGTGAATCATTCTTCTCTTCGTTGGTGAAATGGGGTTGAACTACAGAGCACCAGGTCGCTCTGCCGACCAACCGCCCACATGAGGAAGCTACAGTCGGCAATGTCGCTTCTTTTTTCCTGTATTTTCATCATCTCATGTGTGTTCCATGTCCTCCATTTTATCAGCTTCCTGTGATTAATCCTAGTGTCACCCATGGCACCAAATGAATATTTGAAAAAGTCCATGGAGGTGATGATACATCTTCAAGGCGTGGCTGGCTGACCCTACGATTGAGTCGCTAGGATTGCATGTGGGCCGGGCACAAAGGACATGTGTGAGCGAAGTTCCTTTTGGCTTCTGCTTATTGGAAACCGTGCTGTCTGAGAGGGAAGGAGAGGAAACAAATAAAAGTAAACTTTGCCGGATCGGAGAGTGTGGTGGCTGAATGTCCATCCATTCCTGCACTCATGACCCAGAGTGGGGAGAGTGGGGGTACAGGAGGCAGCAGGTCAATGACCCAGAACAGATTGCTTCTTCATCACAGTGGAGCACATTCCTCAGTCAGCCTGTAGTCTCCGGCATGTGTTGTACCAGAGAGAATAGCTCTGAACCGTTTTGGAATTGGACTTACCCGCGGCAGGATGACAGGAAGAGGAGGTTCGCTGAGCTGACTGCTGTCTGGTGGGTCTGGACGACAGGAGGGTCTGCCCGAAGCACCTGGTGAGGCTCAGCTGACACACACACACAGGCCTCTGTCTCCAGCAAGGTTCTTCTTTTTAAATATATTTTTATTGACTTCAGACAGGAAGGGAGAGGGAGGGAGAGCTAGGAAACATCAGTGATAAGAGAGAGAATCATTGATCGGCTACCTCCTGCATGCCCCACGCTGGGGATGGAGCCTGCAACCCGGGCATGTGCCCTGACGGGGAATTGAAACATGACCTCCTGGTTCATAGGTCAACGCTCAACCACGGAGCCACACCAGCAAGTTTCTCAATGTCTCTGGACCCCTGGGAGTGCCCAACAAAGTCTGGGGTCACCGTGACCAGGAATTTCTGTGAGGATCAGCTTAGTGAAGTCAGCACTTACCCTGGGCGCTGAGCCTGAGTCCCGCCTGCGGCTCTCCCTCCTCATTTGTTGTTTGTTTGTTGCCCTCGCTGGCCAATCGCCTCCTAGCAGGCTGTCACTGCCTCTGAATTTCCCTCCTGTCCCAACTGGCAGGCTTCTCCCCAGCCTTGTGGGATGGAGGAAGAATCAACGTGTAAATGACTGAAGAACAAAACCGTTACCATGCTTTGCTGGGGTTGATGTTTGAAAGCGTGTCAATGAGGCAGGATTTTAAGCAAAAGCAGAGGAGTTGCAGGGCAGCCAGGACCTGTGAGGACCACCAGCAGGGTCCCAGGACACTGGGGTGTGGCTGTCATCCTGTGGCCGCTGACTCACCTGCACTGTCAGCGTGTCTGCGTTTGCTTGTGGGGATCAAAGCTCCTCAGGGATTATTCTAGCCCTCACAGCTCTGAGGACGCATGTCACCCCTCCAAGGCTCGTGATGCGTGCAGCAGACACAGCGCCTAGCGTGAACGTGAGTCTGACAGCATTTTAGAGTGAAAATGTCAATTGTTTTACATAGACCATTTAGGAAACATTTTCGTTTGAACATCCTCATGCAAAAGCAACATGTTAAAATAATTTGCTCTCCTAAAATTATATCCTTTGTATTTCTTGCCTGTTATGTCATAAAGGAATTTTAAAGGTATGGTTACAGGAAACAGCCCAAGTGCCCATAGGTAGATGAGTGGATAAAAAAGCTGTGGTACATTTACACCATGGGACACTATGCAGCAGTGAAAAGGAAGAATCTCTTACCCGTTGAGACAGCATGGAGAGACCTGGAGGGTATCATGCTGAGTGAAATAAGCCAGTCAGAGAAAGACAAGTATCACATGCTCTCACTCAGATGTGGAATCTAACGAACAAAATAAACTGATGTATGGAGTGGATCCAGAGGCTTGAAGCATGGGACAGAGTGCGGAATCTCGGAGGGAAGGTGGGGGAGGGTGGGTGGGTGGAAGGTAGAAAAAAAAATAAAGGTGTAGTTACATTATAGATGTCTTTATATTAAATCTGAGATTTTCATCCCAAACATATTAAATAAATTTAAATATCTACAATATTGGAAAAAGGACAAAACAGAAACACTTTCTATATAGAAGTAAAGATTTCTCTAAGTTTCAGGAAGTATTTCCAGAGAAGTTATAAAAATCAATGATAAAATGAAATATTTTACAATGTTTAAGTAAATAACCTAAGCATCACCAGGTTTACGAATGCATTTTATTGTTCCAATGATTGTTCTCATGTCCTGGGTCACGTGAATCCAGTTCTTTATGGTGACCTCTGCTGATCAATCACTGTTTTTTGCAGCAGGTACAGTATGGAGGTGGGAGGGGGTGAGAGGAGATTGTGGGAGCAGCGGATGGTCATTGAGCACCAACGGACAGCCAGCCTCCTTCCCTCCCATCAAGGGCAGACCAGGGATGCTGGGAAAGACATGATACACGAAAGAATAAGATAGGGTACAGATGAAGATAGTAAATCACTGAATATTATTGTAGGATGAGGGTGCAAGCATGGAGCTAAAACATTGGAAACAGAAGCTACCACCTGAGAAGGGAACCCAGGATTGTTACACGTCAAGGGAATGTCAATCGAAAGCAGTGTGAGACCATGCTACACCTGCTGGAAAGACTACGACTTACACACTGACAACATCAAGTGTCGGCAAGGACGAAGACCCCCGTGACTCCCATGTGGGCCTGGGGGGAGTGTGAGATGCCCTTACCTGTGTGTTCCAGAAGCACCTGGGCGGTGGTGTTAGGAGTGAAGAGAACTAGTTCTATTCATGTACTGCTCACTTGAACTATGACATGGGAACTACACAATTGTTCCCTCTTGGCCCAAAGAACTGGTTTCCTATTTCCCCTCATCTTATTGCTGGAATAAAATCTTTGGCTACGAAGACTTGACCCTCAAATATGTTTTATGGAATTCGAATGACGACATTCACGTGTCTCTGAAATCCCTGGACGTTATTGAAATTTTCCATGAATACAAATTGACGACAGTCAGTGAACAATCTTTCCCTTGAAGCCTTTGGAGGCAGTCAGCAATGTCGCTTTATGGATCTTGTTCAGGTTAAGATGCGAGGGACTGGTCAACCTTGTTCCTGTGGTCACTCTGAGGCCTGAGCAACCCCAGTTCCCCGTCTTCCCCCGGACGCAGATGTTGGGGTGTCTGTGTAAGGAGGCAGAGTGAGGTGCTGGCTGGAGGTCCCCCAGATGCACAAAAATGCACCTGTAGGGCTTGAGTCTAATGGGCCTGCAATTGCAGAGTTCGGGTTTCATGGGATATATATATATATATATATATATATATATATGCTGCGAATGGCATCTATTATGACTTAGTTTCATGCAATGATTTGCTGGATTGAAATGGGCATCTTTTTGTTAATTTACTCTGAATGGAGGACTGGGTTTGCGATCTCCAGTCCATCCCTGTGAGAACCAATCAGAGACCAGCAATGGGCATGTATAGTGTGCCTTTTCCTGCCTGTTCCTGGAATTATTGTTGGGTGGCCTTGGGAACTGTAGGCGGTCACCCAGCGGAGACCGCTTCCCAATCATTTAGCCAAACTTCTGCCCTCTAAGGTCCAGGGCATGGTGACAGGCACAGCCGCACTCTGGTCCTTCCTCCTGGTTGGCAATTCCTGCCCATCTCAGAGAGTAGGGCCACTGAGCCAAGCCGTGGACACACGGTGCTGACTATGTCCTCCCGTGTTAAATATATCCTCTCATTGTCTCTCTCATTCTGTTCCTCTCAAAGAAAAGCTATCAATGTAACTATTTATGCATTCCAGAAATGCCCATAATCAGGTGTCCAATGCTGAATATTATGTTGCCATAGAATGGCATTCTCTAAAATTAGCAGAAAATGAGATCGGCATTAATACGTTTGTTTCTTCAAGTTCTTCAGTTTTTGGAAACAAAGAATCGGATCTGTGTTTAGGGATTTGCATGATCAAATCATCCTAAGTTATAATGACTTGGAAATTGTAAGCCAAGGCATTTATCTGTCAATACATCTTTGTCCATTTTGAAGTACTTAGTTCCGCTCCAGTCATTGTTTCCAGCCCAGTGGGAGCCGTGGGACATTCCGAGAGCATCTTCTGAGCGTGGTTCTTGGTCACCGGGACCGCGCAGGGAGTCGGAATGGCCGCGGCAGGATGGTCACCAATAAGTCACTCTGTCTCACGGTCCTTGTGGTCATCACTTCGATGATTTTTCTAGAAAAATATTTTCCTTTCCTAATTCTGTCCCTTAGGCCTGACTCCACAGCCTCACATTTGCAGAAACGATTTCTGCTGGAAAAGAAATCAAATTAAAGCATTTATCACCTTTCCTTTCTGCGAAGGGCTAGAGTAACAAATGAGCCCTGTGGCCCACCGCGCTGGGGACAGATGGGAGGTGAAGCT
The DNA here is from genome assembly GCA_036010255.1 of Myotis pilosus. Taxonomy (NCBI): domain Eukaryota; kingdom Metazoa; phylum Chordata; class Mammalia; order Chiroptera; family Vespertilionidae; genus Myotis; species Myotis pilosus. The sequence continues at coordinate 3,095,313 of JASKON010000034.1, forward strand.
GTAGAGCCATTTATTTTAGCTGCGAACTCAGGAGGAAAGCGCCTGCTGGGCTTCAGGCCCGGGGCCTTTAGGTGATGATGGCATCCCCAGCGGCTGGGCCATCCCCCCATCTGTCCAAGGCGGACAGAATGCTGTTTCCCGACTCTTATTCCAGCCATTCACCCAGGCCTGGGGAAACCCAACACTTCGCATCACACGTAAAACACGCTCTGATGGGCTTTGAAAGATAAAGTTAATGTTGCATATAATATCAGATTTCAACCTAATCTTACGAGAGAATGAAATGTGTTGTCCTGGAAGTAGGAAGACAGTAAGCCAAAGAAAAACAGTGCACACGATACAAACACTGTACATTATTTACTGAGAGCTTCAGCTCGTGTTTACAAAATCAGAGACCAAGTGCCACAGCTCGTGTGTGTCTGACGGGTCCTGTGATTACCTGAGAAACAAAGGCAAATGCTCAATGGCTGCTCCAGGGACACAGAAACCTAGCCGCCCCGTTCCTCATTCTCCTATAACATCATCCTCGCTATTCAGAGCCCAAACTCAGGCAGGCGGTGCTTCCTGGCCAAGCACACAACTTCTACATAATTGTTCAATCACCGTTCAGATTCAACAATTCCTCATTTTCTTCCTTTTTTTTGAGTTTGGTTTAGAAATTGCACCCCCCCTCTTTTTTTATGGAGAAAGAAAAATGTTTTCCATCTTTTGACAAGATGTATGAACACTATACTAAATACAAGCCTGGTTGTCTACCTAGAGAGACATACACCAGAAATACACAGTCTGTTAAAATTATAACACACGTCAAAAGCATGCTTGTCTGCAAAGAGTGATAAGCAATCATGCGAAGATTCAGAAGAGAAAATTGTCGCTGAGGGTACCCGTGGTCACAAGGATTCATCAGAGAGAAGACCTGGAACTGAACTGGGAAGAAGTGGAATTGGTGTGAGGGGGTGGGTGGGACACCAGGTGGAAAGAATCATTGTTGTATCTGTGGTCATTTCCGTGGCTTAGCAGCAGGGAAGTGGCAGCACAAAGCTGGTGTTCCCGGTGGCTTTCTACTCTGTGGTCACTCAGAGGCCAAAGGCCCTTCCATGTCATGGCTCTGACATCCTGTAGGCTCCTACCAGTGTTAGAAATAAGGGAGAAGGAGAAAGATTTCAACCAAAAAATCACACACTTGTCTTGAAAGCCTTGATACAGACAGGGCACATGCAACTTCTGCTGATGGCCCATGGATGCAGCCAGTCACCCAGCCCTGCCCAGTGCTTGGACCACGTAATCTCTGCCAACACCCACCTTCAGGGACAGGAACTCCAGGGCATGTGTGTGGACAGAATCCACTGGCTGTTGGTGTTCTGGGGGTCTCTGCTTGGGGTTCTCTCTTCATCTCAATCCGAGGGCTCTTCCCTTAGGAACTGCATCCACACACAGAGATTCCTTAAGCCCTAACTGGCGCCTATGTGTTCTCTTTAGCTCAGAATTTCCTGGAGATCAAGGTCCACAGATCTACTCTTGTTGAACCTGCCTCTCTGCTGCACACCCGTCAGACGTCTAAAATCCAGCTTGTGCACGCGGAAACCCTCAGCTTCTTCAAAGTGTGTTCTCATCCCTGTCTTCTGCCCTGAAGAATGGCTAAATGTCTTGCCAATTGCTTAACCTTGGAGGTACAGGGGTGGGCAACAGTAGGTTTGTAGTTGTGAGGATGTGAAACACAGAGTTTATTCTTGTATTGTTATTTACTTAGTAATTATTGCATTATTTATTATTAATTTACTTTTGCCCACCTCCTCTCAATCACTCACTCTTTTGTACCCATTTGTCTTATCCTTCCCCTCATCCCTATTCCTTCATTTCCCCATGGATTTAAGCACGAACAGCCCACTGGCTCTACAGTGTCATCCCAGCTGCCCTTATGCCCTTCTACTCATCCATCTTCATTTTCGCAGGTGACATATCCCAAATATATATATATATATATAATCTTATTAATCCCTGTTGAATCTGGCTGTGGATGAATGAGAGAGAAGAAACTATTAGAACTATATAATGAAAGAAAAAAGAGAAAGCATATAAGTAAATATTTACTAAATACCAACTCAGTGTTCAGTGTTATATTGTACAATTGAAATATAAGGGATTTTAATAAAAATAAATAATTTGGAGTTTATTCCAACCAATGGGCAAACTTAAATATTTCTTTTTAAAAAAATATGGTTTTATTGATTTTTGAGAGAAAGGGAGAAAGAGAGAGGGAGAGGGAGAGAAATAGAAACACCCATGAGAGGGAAACATCAATCAGCTGCCTCCTGCATGCCCCCTACTGGAGATCGAGCCCACACCAGGCATGTGCCCTGACCAGGTATCCAACCGGTGACCTCTTGGTGCAGGGAAAAGCGCTCAATCAACTGAGCCACACCGGTCAGACCTTAAATACTTCTTGAAAGCCCTTAAATATTACATGGGAGCCATGATTATAGTTTGAATAACACTAATTAGTGATGGTGTGCTAGGTGAACTCAAGTAAGGTGTGAAGGGAGTGAGATCAGTAAAAAGTTAATAATTTAATATTGATATTAATTGAATCAGAAATATTTTGTAGTTTATTTTTATTAATAAATGAATATATTTTCCTCAGTGTACATTTTGCCCATCTTTTAAAAAAAAAACAACATTTTTTAATTGATTTCAGGGAGGAAGGGAGAGGGAGAGGGAGAGAAACATCAATGATGAGAGAGAATCATTGATCAGCTGCCTCCTGCATGCCCCACAATGGAGATCAAGCCCGCAACCTGGGCATGTGCCCTGACCAGGAATCGAACCCTGACCTCCTTGCTCATAGGTCAATGTTCAAGCACTGAGCCACACCAGCCAGGTGCCCAAGTCTTTTAACACTAATTTGCAGGTGTGACTTCACATCACTTCAGGGCGGGTGCCGGTGGGACCTGCTGGTGTTGGTCTCTGAGCTGATCTGCTAGGGTGCAGACAGTGATGGAGCCATGACGTGATTGGCCCATGTGAGCAAGTGAGTGTGGGAGGAGGTGGAGTGGCATACACCTACCCCGAGGAGGGAAATGATGGAACAGGAACAATAAAGAAAGTAAAAATAAAAGGAGAACCATTTTTAAAGTGCTCCTAATTTCAGTGAAGTCTATGATATTTAAATACCACATCTTAAAATTCTGGAAAGGTGATTGGCATTTACTAGTAATATTTGTTGAGTTAATATTTGGAATCTTTCCTACTGTTTTAGTCTGATGAATTTAAAGGTCAAAGAGATCAAGATTGATACGTTCAAACACCAAGCCGGAAGCCAGTGTCCAACAAATTATAAAAGCCCGAGTCGCTCAAAAAGAATGGAGCCGAGATCAGTATGATGAAGAAAGGGCTATAGCGTCTTACCTATAGCTTACTGCTCACTTTTCTCCAAATTCTCTAATTAACAGGAACAAAAACCCTGGGCTTTACTGAGGAGCCACTGGATTAATCAGAGCGGAAAGGCATCCTCCCTCAGGGCTTTCCAGATAAGACAATACAGGCCTACAACTGCCCTGCTGTCCGCCCAACTGTGGTTTGTGATACTTGCTATCCTGTGGTGTCTGGCACATCCTGAATGGATGCCAACCTCGTCATGGCATTGATATTCTCGACAATTACACCTAACTGTGAACCTGGGATCCCTAGCAATCCAAACATCGATGCCTATTTGCCTGTGTAGAGTGCAATGAAGGCATGGCTACTTTATTAAAAGGTAATTAATTTGGCCCTGACTGGTTTGGCTCAGTGAACAGAGTGTCAGCCTGCGGACTGAAGGGTCTCAGGTTCAATTCCGGTCAAGGACATGTACGTTGGTTTCAGGCACATCCCCAGTAGGGAGTGTGCAGGAGGCAGCTGATCGATGTTTCTCTCTCATCAATGTTTCTAACTCTCTATCCTTCTCCCTTCCTCTCTGTAAAAAATCAATAAAATATATATTTTTAAAAAAGGTAATTAATTTGGAAGCTGTCTTATGTTATGTGTTTCCTGAGGCCAGTTCTCAAAGTAAAGGCAGAGACACACTTGCTTTTCCTGTAGTTGATTCAATAACTGAAATATATAAAATCTCAAACAAAAGAAAGACGAAATGCCAGGTTGCATTGATATAAACAATGATGCCAAATAAATAAGAAATATGACGTGTTTGGTGTCCAACCTATTTGTTTACCAAGGAAAGAAGTAAGACAATAGGTATTTGTGTGTGTCACATTCCCCACCCACAGCCCTACTGTTCACCTCCGTGTGGTCACCAGTCCTTGCTTGCAGCAATAGGCCAGGAACGCTACAGAAGTTGGGCAATGAATAAATTTGCATGGGTTTAAAAAAATTCGAGTTTCTATTGACTAAGGAAATGTCTTCCTAATATGTTTCCCAATGATTCTGTGGCTCAGAGTCACAGCCCTCATTTCCCGTAGTTTGGGGACTCGCACATTATACAGTTAAGAATATGTTAGGCCCTAGCCAGCTTTGCTCAATGGATAGAGCATCGGTCTGAAGGGTTCTGGGTTCAATTCCGGTCAAGGTCAGGTACCTCAGTTGCAGGCTCGATCCCCAGGCCCTGTGCAGGAGGCAACCAATCAATGGGTCTCTCTCATATCAATGTTTCTCTCTCCTCCTCCTCCTTTTCACTCTTTAAAAATCAATGAAGAAATATCCTCTGGTGAGGATTGACCAAAAAAAAAAAAAAAAAAAGGAATATCTTAGGATGTATTTCCCGTTTCTCAAGTGGTGTGACATCCAGGGGAAAACAAAGCATTATTGTCTGTGTTCAGCACTCTCACTAAGCCTCAACAACAACAAAAATATTGTCACAAATAAATATAAAATTCCACTTTCATAAATACTTTTAGATTATGTGCACCAGATAGTATCCAAAATAGGAACAGACAATGTTAGCACTTTTTGTGGTTGTTACACACATATTTTTCCTGTGACACGGAAAGTTCACTTCTGCTTAAAAAAGAGGCCAACTGGTTTACCTACCAGTATTTCTGCTCCATCACCCACCTGTTCACTCCATGCCCAGCCTACTGTGCTCACCTGCCTTGCCATGGACATGCAGTATGACTGTATCCACACGTGAGATTTAACTCGGAACACGCCAGCACCTTCCTGAGGCATCAGCCTTGATCTAGGAGCCACGAGAACAGCCAACCGAGGCCGGATTTTAGGGGTACAGTGTGAGGTGGTCGGATCAGGCCCCTCCAAACGCAGCAATCTTGGGTCCCCTTCCTGTTTATCCTGGTGATCAAGGGACTCATCCCTGTACCTTGATAAACAGAAAGAGACTTTTATTTCATAATTTAAGGAGTCCTCCCTCTGGGGGTTTCCTCTGCATGGAAGGCTGCTTCTGAAGGTCTTTGCTTTGCTCACAGTTCTTGTTATCCACGTAGAACCCTCTGGAGCATGTCACTCGCAAGCCCTGTGCCGCAGGTTCTATTCATTACTCCCTGAGGCATCTGTCGCCCATGGTTAGCCTCTGAGATCCATGGGACCAAGGACATCGGCCATCTCTCACCCAGCTGAGCCCCAGGGAGTTGTCCATCTCTCACAGGTGCTCTGTGACCTGCGATGGCCTCCAGTGCCCTATTCAACCACGGCACCCCGGGGGTTAGTGAGAGGGCCGCCTCCCTCCACAGCCACATCTGCTCCTGACTTCTCTGATCTCCCCACATCTGCATCCACAGCTCACCTCCTCTCATCAGCCACGACATCTGCTTCATGAAGTGATCCTTTTCTATTCTCTGCCTTCTCCCTCCCATGAAGACACTTAGAAATAACATGTGCCCCGATTCCCCCTTTCTGGCGGGAGTGCACAGAGGAGGCAGCTCGGTCCAGTTCCTGCCTCAGCCGCCCTCCCCCCCCCACCCCGCTCTCACTGGTGAAAATCCGGTTTAGTTCTAGGGCAGAAAACAGATTCCTACCCAAACCACCCCTCCCACATTGAAGCAAACTTTATATTTAAGGTGCAATTCTTTACACTAAGCACCTACTTCGATTAGTTCCTATGACAATTAAAAGGGATACAATGGAACATCGTTTTCTTATCTTGAATATTATTTTAAATGTAGGGAGGTGCGTTTCTTTCCAGATCCAGTCATAGGATGAGAAAGGAGGACTACACCACGGGGAACATCCATGCCCCGTGGTCCAGACTTTCACTCTCATAAATGGCTGGAATGAGGAGGGTTGTCATGGAAATGAGGGGCCTCTGTGCCATGCAGTTTATATGATAGATGAGTGTGTGTGTGTGGTGTGTGATGATGTCACACACACTCTAAAAGGGCAGCCACAGAGCAGTGTTTGCATACTTGTTGGTGTTAGTGAGCAGCCGTCCATAAGATCTTCCCTCGGGGTCTGCAGTCACGTGTTTATCGAAGGAACAGCAGACCCCAGGGCCAGCTTGGTCACAGCCACGCAGGCTCACACGTGAGAGGGGTTGGGGTTCCTGGGCTGGGGCACATTGATAAATGGAGATAAATGGCTAAAAGCGCTCAGCCTTCCTAAGTCCAAGTGAAATAGGGCAGCATGGGAGCCTCCAAGAGATGTATATTAGCTGGCGCACCAGCTGAGCACGCTGCCTGGTCCCCAGGGAAGGGAGGGGAGTGGGGGGAGCCCTGTGTGCCCATGGATGCCGGGCGTGTCTGCAGCTGGAGGAGATTTAGGGCCCTTTAAAGTGTTGCTGGAGCTACAGAAACCAGTGTTTCCAGGGCCAGTGAGCAGGGCCATCGGTGCTCATAGCTCCCCGCTGCACCTGGCGGCTCACCTGGCCCTGTCCGAGCTGGCTCGCTGGGCCTTCACTGAGGCAGTGGCCAACATTGCAAAACTTCCTTGATGTCATTAACGTGGTGCCCAATATCCCCTGCATGTCCACATGCTGCCACCAGGGCCAGAGATCACAGCCAACAAGAGCATGTCTGTGGACCAGCTCAGTCCCTCCAAGGAAGCCATGAGGCAAAACAATGGCTATGTCATGTGCTGTCAGGAGGGGACGCTGCAGAGGAAGGGGACAGGCAGGAACCTTGTGTGTTGGGCAGCTTTGCGTCCAAATGATCTTGGCTCCCATTTCTGCTTAGACAGAATGAGGGGAGCGTTTCTTTATGGGTTTCACTGGCACTGACTGGGCGCTGTGACCCAGTGGCAAATAGCAGACATCACTCCAGCCCTAGCGAGGCTTCCCAGCTTGGGCCCCAAATGCAGAAGATAAAACTGATTGGCAGCAGCTAAAATGCACGTGAAAGTGTCCCCAGGTACCCAGAGTGCCAGCTGCCAAACCACATGTAAGTTAGGGGAGCGAGACAGGCGCACAATGCACGTGTGTCTACATAATGTACCAAGTTTTTTAATCCACTCATCTACTGATGGGCACTTGGGCTGTTTCCAGATCTTGGCTATTGTAAATTGTGCTGCTATGAACATAGGGGCACACACACTTCTTTCAATTAGTGTTTCAAGTTTCATCAGATATATCCCAGAAGTTGGATCACTGGGTCAAAAGGCAGTTCTATCTTTAATATTCTGAGGAAACTCCATGCCGTTTTCCACAGTGGCTTCACCATTCTGCATTCCCACCAGCAGTGCACAAGGGCTCCCTTTTCTCCACATCCTCGCCAGCCCTTGTCATTTGTGGATTTATTGATGGTAGGTAGCCATTCTGACCCATGTGGGATGGTTACCTCATTGTGGCTTTAATTTTCATCTCTCTGATGCTCAGTGAGAACATGCTTTCCTGTGTCTACTAGCCATCTATATGTCCTCTTTGGAAAGTGTCTGTTCGGGTCCTTTGCCCATTTTTAGTTGGATTGTTTGTCTTGCTGTTGAGTTATAGAAGTTCTTTTTATATAATTTTGGAAATTAACCCCTTATCAGATGTCTCATTGCCAAATACATTCTCCCCTCAGTGGGCTCCCTTTTCATCTTGATGCTGGTTTCCTTTGCTGAGCAGAAGCTAGCTATTCTGATGGAGTCCCATTTGTTTATTTTTTCCCTTTCTTTCCCTTGCTCAAGGGGATATGTCAACAAAATATTGCAATGAGAAATATCTGAGATTTTACTGCCTATGTTTTCTGTAAGGTTTTTTTATGGTTTCATAACTTACATTTAAGTCCTTTATCCATTTTGAGTTTATTCTTATGTATAGTGTAAGTTCGTGGTCTGGTTTCATTTTTTTTTAATGTATCTGTCCAATTTTCCCATCACCATTTATTGAAGAGACTGTCTTGACTCCATTGTATCTTCTTGCCTCCTTTGTCAAATTTTAACTGACAAAACCATAAAGGTGTGGGTTTATTTCTGTGCTCTCTATTCTATTCCGTTGACCTATATGCCTGCCCTTGTGTGAGTAACAGACTGTTTTGATGACTGTGGCTTTGAGGTCCAGCTTGATATCCAAGCATTGTGATCCCTCTAACTTTGTTCTTCTTTCTCAAGATTGCTGAGGTTATTCGGGGTCTTTTGTGATTCCATATAAGTTTTTGGAATATTTGTTTAGTGCTGTGAAATACACCATTGGTATTTTAATAGGAATTGAGTTCAATCTGTGGATTGCTTTGGGTAGTATGGACATTTTAATGGTGTTAATTTTTCCTATCTAGGAACATGGTATATGCTTCCACTGATTTGTAGCTTCCTCAGTTTCTTTCTTCAGCATCTTATAATTTTCTGAGTACAGGTATTTTACCTCCTTGGTTAAATTTATTTCTAGGTGCCTTATTTTTTGGTTGTTGCAATAGTAAGTGGGATGGTTTTCTTAATTTCTCTTTCTCATAGTTCATTATTGATATATAAAAATGCCACCTACTTCTGAATATTAATTTTGCTACTTTGCCAAATTCATTTATTTAGATCTAGTAGTTTTTGTGGAGTCTTTAGGGTTTACTATGTATAATATCATGCCATCTGAATATAATGAGAGTTTTACTTTCTCCTTTCCAATTTGGATGCCTTTTATTTCTTCTTCTTATCTGATCACTGTGGCTAGGGCTTCCAGTGCTATGTTGAATAAGAGCAGTGAAAGCAGAACATCCCTGCCTTGTTCCTGTTCTTAGGGGAAATGGTTTTAGTTTTTGCCCATTGAGTTTGATGTTGGCTTAGTTTGTCAGAATTGGCCTTTATTATGTTGAGGTATGATCCCTCTATTCCCACTTTGCTGAGAGTTTTTATCATAAATGGGCACTGGATTTTGTCAAAAGCTTTTCTGCATCTAGTGATCATGTGATCTTTGTCTTTCGTTTTGTTGATGTGATGTATCACGTTTACTGATTTGTGAATATTATGCCAACAGCGGGGCTTTTATAGATTGCAGGTGAAGCTGGGCTGTGAGCACCCTTCTCCCCCCTCATTCCTGGGTTGGTTTCCTGGTTTCCACATTCACAGCTTTGCCTCTGTGTAGGGTTTCCTTTCATTGTCTGTTTAAGACACTGTCATTCTTTTTAAAAAATATATATATAGTTTTATTTATTTCAGAGAGGAAGGGAGAGGGAGAGATAGAAACATCAATGATGAGAGAGAGTCATTGACCGACTGCTTCCTGCACACCCCCTACTGGGGATTGAGCCCCAACCCACATATGTGCTCTGTCCGGGAATTGAAACATGACCTCCTGGTTCATAGGTTGATGCTCAACCATTGAGCCACACTCAGCAACAAGACAAGACAGGAGGGACTGGGTAAGAGAGGAGGGAACCCCTGTCACTAACTTGTCAGCATCACCAAGCACATCCACAACCACGAGGAACCAGGAGGGAAGTGATGTCTGTTTTCATTTTCTGGAAGGTTTGGGGGAAAGTGCCGTGAACTGGTTGCGTCAGATGAAGACTTTCCCGTTGCCGTATTGGTCTTGTCCTCTGGCCTGAATGGAAACACATGTGGTTTAATGCTCCACCGAGGACTTCCAGGTCCGGGTGGGCGATATCTCAGCCCAGCTGCAGGTTAAAGCCGCCCGGGGAGCTCTCACACGCATGCGTGCTGCCCATATATCCTGACTTATTGTTCTGGGGTGGGGACCTGGGGTTCGATTCCCATAAACACGTGAGTATGCCTCTCTCTATATGTGGACATCACACATACATATGAACATGTGTGTTCTTCTTATACAACACGTATCATCATCTCCTTACTTCCTCCCTGTATAGAGAGGTGTGGCTCTCCCTCTGTCTCACTTATACATTTTCTATATAAATGCACACAGACACTAGAACAGCTGTTTATTGGCACCGGAACTCTGAGCCATTGTTGCTTCATTTTTCATAAAAATTGCCAGGTGTGGGGAATGGCACACTCGTAGGGAACACTCAGAAGCACGTGCAGATGTGGGGCCCCGGGGCACTCAGCGAGGAGCGCAGTCGCTGTCATTAGATGGGGAAAAGGTGGTCGGGTGGAGGGGAAACTCTGAGCTGTGGCTGTGGGTGGATGGCAGTGGTGTCAGAGTCGCTTTCCGGGCCGGGGAAGGGGGTGGTGCGGGTAGCAGCGGGCTCTCCCTGGTGGAGAACACAACCAAGGGGTCCCGGGTTTGAATCCTGGCTGCGATCTTCATGCCGGGGCCCTGATGGTAATGAGACAACCCTCCTGAGCCCCGACTTCCTTCTTGGATGAATTCAGATGCGGGTTGTGAGGGCGATGAAGTGACATGACGGACGTAGACTGTGAGCTCGCCGGGCAGCCCAGTACATCCCGCGGGCCGGCGTCTGGTCCTCTCTCCCCTCGCTCCCAGGACGCCTGTCTGCCCTGCGGCTCTCCGTCCTCCTCAGGTCACTGGGTCTGAGAGGCACGTGCAGAGTCCCCGGGGCAGCGCACAGCCCAGCGCCAGGCCTTTCCTTGTCTCCATCTTTGCCGCGTGTGACACAGGCCTGGCTCACACACGGCGCGTCCCTCTGTCTCCTCGAAGCACATGACGGGTCACCGGGCTGCGTGTTCCCCGGAGAGCCGCCCGCGTGATGCTCAGCAGAACCTGCGGGCAGAGCCACACCGGGCGTCGTCTGAATCTTTGTCGTAGATCTCGGTCCATTTAGAATCACAGGGAACCCACAGGAGAGTGAGGTTGTCTGTGGGCCGCCTCCTGCTCGCCTCCCTGGTCCCAGCCAGACAGGTCACACCAGCCTTGCTGAGAGTTCAGCACCACGGCCTGGTGTGGCTGGAACCCACCAGTGTAAAATCGCCTTTAAAAAGCTTCGCATAAAGACATGCGCTTTCATTTAGAGGAGAAAGGAGGGAAGGAAACGTGCGGCCAGGCGGCTCCCGCAGCACCTGAAGCCTGGCATCGCGGGGCTGTGCGCGGCTCCCCGGGGCCGGCTGCTTGTCTCCTTGTGGGAAAGCTGTTCTGAGCAAAGTGAACACAAGTGGTGTTCCTGGAACTTCTCACCTTGGCAGGAACCACTTCACCACCCACGGCCAAGTGCAAGCCACACGATGCACGATGTCCCCAATGGCCTCTCTCTCCCTCTCCTGCTCACTCTGGCTGCGTGTGTCTCAGAATGCTGCAGCTTTTGATGAAACTGGGAGGACATTTTTCGGGAAGAGCATGTGGTTCCGAGGACTCTGCAGACTCGTGCACATGAGTGGTTGGCGCCCCATGTTCTCCACCCGTGGGGCTCAGGGGCGCAGAGGAGGCCACGTTTTCACGCTCACACTCTGCTCTCCTGGCAGGAGAGACGTGGCTTGTGGATGAAGAGGGGGAGTGTGCGTGGACCGGCACTGACCCATGAGGCCCTCTCCCGGGAGCCCCGCCACTCACTGAGGAAGGAGGACGGAGCACTGGGCGGGGGGTTCAGACCTGGGGACTGGCCCCAGCCGCCCACTAAGGCGCTTTGTGGGACTTGCCGGTCCCAGGCCTGCTCGGGCGGCCCAGCTCCCTCCCTGAGGAGGAATGAGTCTCGGGGGTCCCTCGGCCCTTCCACCTTTAGGAGACCCTGTGCATCATTTATTACATCTCGTTGTCAGGGGCGAGGACACATTAGGGTGAGCCTCCTTATTCTTTCATTATGGCATCCCTGGATATTTTGTGGGGGTTCAGTGTGAGTCTGCTCAGACACCCCAGGGGCAGCACAAGTCCCCCTCTTCCTCCCCTCCCCCGGGTCCTTACAGACCACAGAGTAGGCGGGACTCAGGGTTAGAAGGCAGCGACCCTTGGGTTTAAATCCCTCCCTTCCTACTCCCATGCGCACAGCGGACACTCAGGGAGCTGAATGCGAGACGGGGGCGGAGGCGTGTGGGGGGCAGGTGAGGGGATCCCGGGGACTGGGGTGCTCCAGGGACAAGCATAGCAGGAAGCCGCTTCTGTCTTAGACCGGAAAAGAAGCCAGGTAGGGTGTGGCACCACAGAACCTGCGAGAACTTGGGGCCCGGGGAAAGGGGCCCCAACGGGACTGAAGTCCTAGAGAGAGCAGCTGTGGCCAGAACCCAGGGGGGCGGGAGGGGAGGGGCCAGCCCCAACCTCTGACCTGGTGCTTCCCACCGGCTGGACCCAACTGGAGTCCGAGGGCATGGAGCTGGCGAGGGGTCTTCAGAGTTCTGACTCCCAGGCACAGACCACGGCAGAGGAGGTGGAGGCTGGATTTTGGTGGGAAAACGGAATACAGTCGCCTTCTTGCTCCGGGGGACACAGATCCATCACGGAGCGAAAGGTGACAGCCAAAGCTGAATGCCACCATCTCTCAAGGCCGCATGGCAATTGCAAAGAAAATGCACATGAAAGTGACTCCCTTGTGGAGTTGCTTAGTAAACAAGTAAACGCCACCATTACTTGGTGACTCAATGGACACACAGAGGGCCAGCGCGGGGCAGCTGGTGCACGCGCAGACCATGGCGCTGGCGGTCACACTGCCGTGTCCTCTGGGCACAGGGGGCACGATGCCCCGCAAGAACAGCGTGACACCGTGAATGTGGAGCGGAGGTCATCAGCAGGACTGTGATGGCAGGCTGCCCGGGAGGCGGGCCCGTGGTAGGAGGTTGGGGGGACCTTTGTGCACGTGGCTGCCTGAGGATGCCTGTGGAGGGGTCTGCCTCTCCCCCAAGCCTTCATTCATTGCTAAACACTGAGCACAGTAACTAACAGAAAGAAAACGGATGCCATCAGGTGGGGAGTCACTGTCTAAGGGAAGGAATGGCGGGCGGTGGGGAGGATACGGCTCCACAGGAGAGGGATTTGCTGGCCCTGCCCATGGAGGGAAGGGTGTGAAAATGACATTTATCAGAGACTCGACCTCATTTTGGAAGCCTTAGGCCGTGAGCATCACCAAGCTCTCTGATGGGTCAGGGGTGTCTCATGAGATCTTCTACTTGGAAGCTTTTATTCATTGAAAAATATAACAACAATCAAATGTGTTAAATGAGCAACTATTTCAAAAAATCAGGGTGAGGGATTCTTTTATTCCAGGCATCGCTGCAGTGGAAGAAGTTCTGTTGTTGAAACTTATTTTGATTTACTTTCCATATCTTGAAACAATTACCACTTTTTAAACATAATTTAATTATGGAAGCCAGGGTTGCTCAAACTTAGCCACGTGGCATTTCAGACAAGATGGTACTTGTGTGTCAGTGCAGTTTTGTACTCAGAGCCCAGCTGGAGGGGTAGGTGCGATCACAGCTTTGTTGTGCTGATAACCAAAGTTTACATTTATCCCCTGAAGTGAAGTAGGAAGATGTCTCTCCGCCATGGTGACAGGGGTTCGATTGGTTTTTGTTATTTTGTTTTGATTCTTCCACAGCTCAGCTAAGGACTGTGACGCATCACGGTCTCTGCGTCTCAAACCCAGCGATCTGGTCCCGTGGGCTCTGAGTGGATAGACTCAGATGGCTGCCTCGTCTCACCGCGTCCAGAGGAGATTGACCAGTGAGCCAGGAAGCCCACGTGTACACGTACACAATGTCCAGGACAATCGATGAACCTTGAAGAGTGCGGCCACAGGCCAGCGTCCTAACTCACAGCCTGGTCCCTCCTCCAGGGTCAGGGCCGTGAACAGGGAGGAAAGGTTTCCTCGGAAGATCCTTTCTTGACAAGGGGGAGCAAGGGCAGTGCGATGTGCAGCGGGGCATCAAACTGCAGCGTCATCTTGGAAGTTAGACCTTCGAGTGGCTCCTGGTTCTCTCCAGCCTCTGGACTCAGTGCCCAGGCCTGCAAGGTGCTGGGTTCGAGTGGAGACTCCGGGTCCATGACTGCTTTGTTCCAGATTCAAATGGATGCACCTGGGGTCCGTATCTGTCTATGTTCTGTGCACCGTGCACATGAACACAGCCTGTCTTCATGTGTCCACCACTCTCGTTTCACACACACACACACACACACACACACACGTGATTCAGTTCCCCAGCTCTGCTATGCACCCACACTCACACACACACACACACTCATACACACACTCACACACACATACTCACACACACCCACACTCACACACACACACACACACACACTCACACACGCACATATGATTCAGTTCCCCAGCCCTGCTACACATTCACATTCACACTCACACACACTCACATTCACATACACATGTGGTTCAGTTCCCCAGCACACACATTCACACACACACACACACACACACACACACACACAATTCAGTTCCCCAGCATGCACACACACACACACGTGATTCAGGTTCCAGTCTTCTCTTCCAGCTGCCGCCTGGATGGTGCCTGTCTTGTAAGTTGCCATCTATGGATTCTGATTTCACTCTGTATGTAGCTCATTTCCATAGTTATGGGGAGTCCTCTCTTATTTCCGAGTTCCACTGCCAATGTTACAGAGTAAGCTAAGCAAGTAGTCAATAGCATGAGAGCAAAATCTTATACTTTTTTATTACTCATAATTTCTAGACATTCTGTTTGGAAAGAAAATGATGTCTAAGAAATGCATGCATGCCAGTCACTTTAAATTAAGAGATCGAGTAGCATTAGAATACAAAGTAATATATTAGGGATTGCTATTTTTGTTCTTTTAAAATCAGCATTATAAAGATGGATTAAATGGGTTCCACAGGGCAATATTATATTAATATATATTTGTGTACATGTATATTTATTTATATTACTAGAGGCCCGGTGCACAAAATTCATGCCCAGGGGGGCGGGGGGCTCAGCCCAGCCTGCACCCTCTCCAATGTGGGACCCCTTGGGGGATGTCCAACTGCTGGTTTAGGCCTGATCCCAGGGATTGGGTCTAAACCGGCAGTCGGATATCCCTCTCACAATCTGGGACTGCTGGCTCCTAACTGCTCACCTGCCTGCCAGCCTGATTGCCCCTAACTCCCCCCCCCTTGCCAGCCTGATCACCCCTAACCACCTCTGCCTGCCAGCCTGATTGCCCCTAAATGCCCCCCTGCTGGCCTGGTCACCCCCAACTGCCCCCCTTGCTGGCCTGGTTACCCCACGCAACCTGCTGTTCAGTTGTTTGGTCGTCCCTCACTAACCCCCCTGCTGGCCTTGTCGCCCCACACAGCCTGCTGTTTGGTCATCCAACTGGTTGTTTTGGTCATGACGGCCCCTGGCTTTTTATATATTAGGATATTTTTACATTAAGCATGTATTTAAGAAAATTTTCTATCTCCCCACTTAAATATACACAGAATCTTATTTCTTTTATAGATTTGAAACATTTCATTGGGGTCAAAATGCATTTTCAGAATGCTATTTAACTCTGTGGCTGATTACTGGCTTTTGTCTCTCAAACATACACAGCATCATAAAGGCACCCGAGACCGTCACCTGCAGCTCATCACACACCATCAGGCAGACCCACACCCTGGGGCGCGTCTCTGCCGACATGGACTGGCCCCTTAGATAACTCTGTCCCTCCTGTGTTTCCTTGGGCAAGTGTCAGAAGACGTGCTTTGCATATAAATGCATATGGTGAATATAAAAACGTACATTAACTGTTTTCCCTGAGTGTCATAGCTCCAGGGACGTGCAGATATTCACCACACATTCTGTTGGCCCAGTAGACGTTGTCTATTGATGGGGGCACGTGAATTTAAACTCCTTATCAGGAGAATTGCCAAGTCTGGAGGAGACACGTGGGTCTTCTTTTTCCCTTTTTTTGCCTTGCTCGGGCTCTCTGCCCCTTCATGTGCTGTGAAGTGAAATTCCTCATCAAATACTCTGCAGACTGGAAAAGCAAACGTGAGCGGGAATTACCCCAAATTATCCTAGTGCCCATCGGGGGACAAGCCACGGAGACAAGCAGGCCTGACCTACTTTGCATCGTGCATGGATGAGAAGATTTAAAATTTACATGTTCTTGTCTCAGGGATTTGTATTCCCCAACTGAACACAGTTTAAAATAGGAAAAGTGTGAGCTTATTAGCACAGTAATTCTCTCTAAGTTCTCACTCCCTGGTGAAGGTAGGAAGTGCTAATGAATCAGTTGCTCAACTAGGAGCGGCTCTTCCGGCCCATTGGCCCCGGGAAGCAGGCAGCTGCTGCTGGCTGCCTGGAGAAGCGGCTTGTACTGGAAGTAGCCCCCAAGCGGGGCCTTTGGGGTGCAGCCCTCCAGGTAAAACTGTATTTGTGATGGAGAGGAAGTCTTCAGTTTTGAAGGTTAACTTTCTCCAATTACATATTATACATAGAAAAAAAGAGCCCAGAGTTTATGCTCACTTATTCATTCATTTCCCAATTATTTGTTGAGTATCTGGGTACCTCGCAGAGTTTTGTGAAGATTGGATGATACAGGTAAAGTGCGGAGAGACGGTGATGTCCAGGAAAGAGATGTGTGACTCAGCAGGTAATGTTCCCTAAGGAAGACACGCCTTCAATAACGGTGTGTGGTCATCGCTCCATCCACGTATCTGTGTGAGCTTATTGACACGCAGGCACCGTGTTCGGGATGGAGGACATGTGGACCTTGGTCACAGAGGACATGACAGGCAGCAAGGCCAGGCCAGGCTCATGTGCAGAAATGGATGATGGGAAACAGCCAATTGTTTTAAATTATGGATCAATATGATCAGCCCCAGTTTTGGGGAAAGTGTGAGGTTGATGTGGAACGAGAAGTGTGAGGCCACTGACAGACAGTGGGTCCAGGAAGTCACAGCGATGCTCGGAGGAGAGGCCCTGGGGGCAGGTTAGATTTCCAGAACTCGCATTCACTAGCCATGTGAGTGCCTGAATAACCCAGCCTCCTCCAACTGCAGCTCGCTGACCCCTCCCCTCACAGCTGCACCCGGAGGACCCCTCACAAGGGACCGGGCACTGCGCACAGGGTCCCCTTTGCGGTGTTCTAAGGCCCCTCCGGTTTCAGTGACGCTTCTCCAGCATCTCGCCTTCTGCCCGGATCCTGCCTCTCTCCAGCCACTGAGCAAAGCAGCGGGTTAGCCTGCAGATGGCTTTTCAACCCGCCTCTCTGTCTTGGACTCGCCCTATGTCCCACATCCCTGCTCGGCCCGAAGGGCCTGCCCTTGTCCAGAGTCCTGACCTAGATCCGACTCACTGGGAGCCCAGAAACAATGCAAACTAAAACACTGATATTGGAATGTCATGGTTACTAATGTACCTTGTGATGTCCAGAGGAAAATGGTAAATAAGAATTAGAGATTTTCCTCTGATTCCATTCAAGTGATGCTAATAAACATCATACAACCCCATCAGCCACTTGCCAAATGAACTACACAAATAACAAGACCAAGCCACCGGCTCCCATAGTTACAACTTCCTCTAACGGTCTGCAGTGTTATTAGGACTCAGCAAGCATCGCCCCTTGGAAACCATACTTCCCCTCCCTTTTCCCCTTCAACGTTGAGTCAGTTGGTTACCAGCTGGGCTTGCAAGATATAACTCGTCATCCACAAACTAACCGAGGACTAAGCTGTGTCTGGTGTTGCACGTGACTGCTTTCCCCCCTCCTGGTGTTTCCTTCCCAGGAGGAGGAGCTCCATTAGTGTAACACTTGGTTCTCTGTCTTTACTTAAGGTGCCCTCAGCACTGTGAGCATGACGGGACCCCTGTCTCGGAATTGCCGGGAGCTCCCAGTCCATGGCGTTTGAGACTGATGACCGACCATCGAGTGCGCATGACAATGAGGGAAATGGATCACACGGCGATAAAACCAAGCGAAGGAGCCAAAGGAAGTAAGCGGACACTAGGTCTGCAGGAGAGTGGAGCTCTGGCCAGTATCAATCACACGCTGGGATGACTGTGAGTGTGATGCGCTGGGCTCGGACATGAAGCTCTGAGGTGCCTCTGCCCAGCCAGGTGACAGGGTCACGGACCCCCGAGGCACCTCCACCGACATCTGTTGCCATCTCTGCATATGCACAGATCTGCGCTGTGGCCAAGGATACAAAAAGAGACTCCCATTCGTGTGTTAAGTACCACTGGGAGGAAAATAGAAAGGAAGTCCTGACAAGTTTCTTTCTGTTTTCTCTTTTTCTTTATTTGCATATGATATTGTAAATAGTATAAAAGAATAACACACATTCAAAACAAAAATGATTTCTAGCATGGTGCTGACATCGACAAAGAGTAGAGATGGATAGACTTACCCAGCAAGGAGCAATTCTTTGGACCTATAAACAAAAAATACATTTTGTTCGTTAACAATGCCTTTCTTTCTAATCATTTTCCAATGTTTTTCACTTGCTTTTCATCACCTACTTAAAATACTATCTTCACATTCCAATCTAAAGTGAACTCAAATCTTTGATTTTCAAGATAATTCAACAACACACACATTACAGATAAGTTATATTGTGAGTCACACAAGGTTTGCACGTTGGTATGTAAAATCCAAGAAACAGAGTAACCTAAAGATGGAGTGTGAAATGATGGGGTGAATATTAAAGGTGAGATTGAAAGAGTAAAGATTCAGCCGCCATTTGGGTCATTTGGTGAAGCTGAACTGCACGTGAGGCTGTGGGGCTGCCTGGTTGGGAGGAGTGATTGCAGACACGCAGGCAGAGCGTGCACATAGGTCGGCGATGGACCCGGGATGCTACGTGGCCGAGGACCCAGACCTCGGCTTCTTTCAGCTTCTGGCTGAGAGCAGGGCTGGTCCCATAACCTGGCTGGAGCCAAACTTGTGGCTGGACTGCTGAGACGTGGACCCGGCGGTATTACGAGAATCTTGAAGAATGTGTTGGCCCCACTGTCTGCAATCAGATTGCTCATCGAGTACGACCGCCTTAGGAACTGTGAACACTCCTTCCCAAAGCCAGCACATTCGGCTGATAAGACACAGTATAATGCAGTGATTCTCACACTTCGGATCATCTGGGAGCCTTAACTACATACCAGAGTTCAGATTCCAAGAGGTGATGATTTCATTGTTAGGGGCGGGGCGCAGGCAGTGGTAGTTTCAAGCTCCCCTAGAGACGCAAATGTTCAGCCAACACCGAGGGGCCTTGGACCCCTGGTTACTAGGAGAGGTTAGTGTCACCCTCACTAGGCTCAGCAGTCCCAGCTCACCGTGTTCTCGCCGTGTAACCTGTGGGAAGTTATTCCCATGGCATTCGTCTGCCTGAGCGCCTTCATCATGGAGAGTGGATACACTCGGACCCACCCAGGGACTGATCTAAACTGTGAATCGCATCTTACACAGTTCTGAGTACTTCCTGTAATAAAAAGAATAATAAAGTATTAATGTAAACTTAGGTACAGAAGTAAATTTCTGTTGAGGATGGTAAGGTACCTCCCTGCTAAGTACACATTTATAAAAGCCAACAAAGTGGGAAAACCTAACATAAAATTTTTCTTGGCTGCCTAACAGTTCTCTAGATGACAGGGTGGGGCAAAAGCCAGCTTACAGCTGTTCATAGGTAACACAATCATCCTATCTAATAATAGACAAACATGGTAATTAACCATACCTCCGCTATGCTTCCAAATGGCTAATCAGGGTGATATGTAAATTAACTGCCAACCAAGATGGCAGCCGGCAGCCAGGCAGCTGAAGTGAGCATGAGGCTTGCTTGCTCCAGTGATGGAGGAAGCCAAGGTTACCTGCCTGCCCCGGCCCAGCTCTGAGCTGCACTCTAAACAACAATGTTGCAATTATAGAAGCTAAACAAACCCCAGATACCTGCTTTCAGCCAGCCGGCCTTGGAGCTGGAGCCGCAACAAAGTTTCAATTACAGAAGGTAAATAAATCCCAGAATTAAAAAAAAAAGGAGAGACTGGGAGCTTCAGTTGCAGGCTTGGCATGCCTGAAAACAGCCATCAGCCCCTCATCCAGGCTGGCCAGGCACCTAAACATGACTCCCACCCTGATCCGGGACACCCTTCAAGGCAAACCAGCCGGCCCCCACCCGTGCACCAGGCCTCTATCCTATATAGTGAAAGGGTAATATGCAAACTGACCCTAACAGCAGAAAGACTGGTCACTATGACACACACTGACCACCAGGATGCAAACACTCAATGCAGGAGCTGCCCTCTGGTGGTCAGTGAGCTCCCACATGGAGTAGCTCTGCTCAACCACAAGTCATGCTGATGGCTGCCAGTACAGCGGTGGTGGTGGGAGCCTCTCCTGCCTCCTCAGCAGTGCTAAGGATGTCCAACTGCAGCTTAGGTCTGCTCCTCCCTGGCAAGTGGACATCCCCCGATGGCTGCCGGGCTGCCAGAGGGATGTCTGATTGCCATCTTAGGCCCAATCCCCTGGGGAGCAGGCCTCAGCCAGCAGATGGTCATCCCCCAAGGGGTCCCAGACTGTGAGAGGGCACAGGCCAGGCTGAGAAACCTCCCCCCCCCACCACCAAGTGCACAAATTTTTGTGCACCAGGCCTCTAGTCTATATATATAAAAGCCTAATATGCAAAGTACCTCCTTGGGAGTGGACCAACTGGGAGTTCGATTGCTAGCTATGATGTGCGCTGACCACCAGTGGGTGGCACAGAATGAGGGAAGGCCCCGGCCAGCAGCCAGCAGCCACTAGGGACCCTACCCATGCACAAATTTCATGCACTGTGCCTCTAGTTAATAAATAATAACACACAAATAAACTCTGTGTTTTGTATCCTTACCTCTGTAAACCTAATTTTTCGGTTTTTATGCCCCGCCCTGTATTTTTTCTGTCTTTTTTTTGCCTGCAGACTCCAGGCCCTCTCTTCATATGTCAGGGACTCTGCAATGTCATTTTTTATTGGGACAACATAAAAGAATTCACCGTCCATAGCATGAGCCATCAAAATTTATTTTATTGTTGTTAGTTTAAAAGAGTTTCTTATGCCATCATAACTCTTTATTGTCAATGATAAATATTTAAATATCTAGGGGAATATTTAAGATTGGTATCATAACCAGGACTATGTTCAAAGTTTTTTCAGATAAGAGACACATGCATTCAGGGTATTTGATGTTTTCATCTCTAGTAACTCACTATTTTTAAAATCCTCACCTGAATATATGTTTTTATGATCTTTAAAAGAGAGTAAGGGAGAGAGAAACATCGATGTGAGAGAGAAACATTGATTGGCTGCCTCCCACATGCTCCCTGACTGTGGATCAAACCCACAACCTAGACAGGGCTAATTTTTAAAACTCTGAATAGATGACTCTCTTGAACTGGTTTTCTGGGTTTTATATCATCTTCATAAACATCAGTGTTCCAGGCAATAATTAGCCAAAAGCAGTAGCACTGTGATTAGACAAGGTCACCTCAGGCTGAGGGCACAGAGTTGGGGTGTGTGTGGAGGTGGGGAGCTGAGCTTGTGGCAGCCTGTGACCAGCAGGGCAGCAAGGAGCAGGGGTGAGTGAGGTGAGCTGAAGGAGCCGGCCTGGGGCTGGGGTGCAGTGGCTGCTGCTGACAGGGCTCAGCAGAGATCACTTGCCTTTGCGTTAAGGGGTCAGGCCTGTAAGCAAATCACTGTGCATGAAAGATAACATGGGGTAGGGTCAGATAGTGGCACCCTGAGTCACACAGGCTTGTTTCCCAGCTCAGCACTGCCGCTTCTTTGTGAAACCTTGCTAGGAGTAATTCCACATGGAAGCCATGGCCAATCACGGGCCAAATATGCCATCTCAACTCTTCCCTAGACAGACCCCAAAAATGTGTGGTGGAGCAGATGTCGAGGGGGGAAAAGCGACATTAGTGAATTAATGTTATTTTATATTCTATGTAATGTCTACATGGTGAATTCAGCAAACTCTTCATTTTATACGAGAGGTCTGGTGCACAAATTTGTGCACAGGTGGGGTCCCTCTGCCTAGCTGGCAATTGGGGCTGATTGGGGCCACCCGGGCATGGGAAGGGACCGTCAGGGGGCAGCTCCTGTGTTGAGCATCTGCCCCCTGATGGTCAGTGTGTCATCATAGCAACCAGTCAACTGGTCATTCGGTTGACCAGTCATAATGGTTGCTTAGGCTTTTGTGTATATAGATCATATTTTATTGTATAACAAGTACCTTGACTGTAATTGTATTCTATTTACTACTTAATATCAGTGTCTATTGCATTATATTTACTACTTAATATATTACCCTAAAGTTTTATTCCTTTAGATTGTCAAAGAGAAAATAGCATTTTTTGTCTTTTCGTGAAAAAAGGTTCACACACTCTGGGCTTCCAGACAGGCCTGTGTGCTTGTAGGAAGCCTCCTGCACTTCTCTGGCTGGCACGTACCTCAGCAATGATGCCAGTGCCCCCAAATTCACCCCCCCACTCCGTCTGCGCAGTGAAACCAGCTCCAGGGAGGGGGTGCAGCCTCAACAAAGTGGAGGCTGCAGAGTGGCTGGTGCGACCGCTGCCCTCTGGGCTCTGAGGGGAAAATGTGTGTTTTCCTGAGTCGATACTAGTGGATCAGGTGCCAGGTCGTTGGATGCACATCTCGATGGTTAAACTGTCACTTTGTCTTGGTGTTTATTTTCCCATCTGTATGCAAGACCTAGGCAGCATGTTTGACATTAGCAAGGCAGATGCATAAAATGGGGTCTCCCACTCATTTCCACTGGAACACATTAACAGGTAAATTTTAAATATTTTCCCTCACAGATTTACACACACATCCTATATAATAAAGACACAATATGCAAATTGACCATCCCTCCAACACACAAGATGGCCACCCCAATGTGGACAGAAGATGGCCTGCAGGGGAGGGCAGTTGGGTGGAACAGGTTGGCAAGGGAGGGAAGTTGAGGGTGATTGGGCCTGCAGGGGAGGGCAGTTAGGGGTGACCAGGTTGGCAGGGGAGGGCAGTTGGGGGCAACCAGGCCAGCAGGGGAGGGCAGTTGGGGGGGACCAGGATGGCAAGGGAGGGCAATGGGGGTGATTGGGCCGGCAGGGGAGCAGTTAGGCGTCGATCAGGCTGGCAGGGGATTTGTTAGGGGGTGATCAGGCTGGCAGACAGAAGCAGTTAGGGTCAATCAGGCAGGCAGGCAGGCGAGCAGTTGGGAGCCAGCAGTCCTGGATTGTGAGAGGGAGGTCCGATGGGCAGTTGGACATCCCTTAATAGGTCCCAAATTGGAGAAGGTGCAGGCTGGGCTGAGGGACACCCCCCCCCCCATGCACAAATTTTGTGCACCGGGTGTCTAGTATTAGAATAATATACATCCACAATCTTTCAAACTCCCTTGATCCTTGGGAGGGAAAAAACAAAGTCTCTTCTCTTTGTATTTGCAACTTAATGCCAAGTTTAGCAGCTCATGCAAACTGTGAAACCACACTGGAAGCCCAAAGGTGCCACGAGCAAGGGGGTCAGACCGAGAGCAGGGTGGGAAGCAGGGTCACCCCTCCAATGAAAGCAGGAACTCCGCAGTCCGTCACCTTGTCTCAACTCGAGACATACACGGCCCTTCTCAGGTGGGACCTCCTGAGGCACCAGGAAGGAGATTATCTTCATTATCTCGATGTTTGAAGGATAATTAACATAATGGTTTCCTTCTATAAGCTTTAAAGCAGGAAGATTTCTGTATCAAGGTCCAAAAACTTCCAAAAGTCATCGTATTCCACCTGCCAGTGAGAAATAGGGAGGTAAAGGATTGCTAAATGCAAAATAGCAGTTTACTTTAAAAAACAAAACACACTATATAATTAGCTCTCAGAGACAAGCACCCAGCACATGGGGGCTTCCCGTGTGCTCCTCCTCCACGCCTGCCCAGAAAGCGCGCTGGACCGCGTCCCTGGGAGAGGCCTGAGAGGCAATGTGGGAAGAATCAGAGAGCGGCAGAGGGCAGCCAGCCCTCCATGAGGTCACCGATGCTTTATGCTCTTCAGGAGACTTTCCCAAACTCCAGAGAAGGTCGTATAAACGCGCCGAGAGCACATTAGTCACCCTCTCCCTCCAAGCTCTTGCTAAGAGCTGATTTGCAAAGAAAGCTTTATCACTAACTGTGTCATTCTTGAATCCTGGATTTATCACTTTCCCCTATTTTGAGGCTCTTTTTGTCTTTTAATGCATTAACTTTAAGTATCTTTCTCTCACACACACACACACATGTGCACACACATACATGCACCCATGTACGCACACACACATACTGGCACACACAGCCTAAGACAATAGAAATCCCAGGGAGTTAAAATAAAACCTCATCTTACTCTGTGTTCTCTCTGCTGTGTGTTTGTGTGCACGCGCGTGCGTGTGTGTGTGTGTGTGTGTGTGTGTGTGTGTGTGTGTTTTAAGTAGAAAACTATTAAAATTTAAAAGGAAAGCCCACCACCAGCATTAGCTTTTGAATTAATAATCCCTTTCCAGTTAGTGAAAGTGATGAACCCACACAGGCTGTACCTGCACAGCAAGCAGGGGCGAGTTCGAGTTCCGACACAGAGTGGGCCCCTGTGACCCCAGTGGACACCTGTGAGCCACGGCCGGGAGCCTCCGTGCCCTGGGAGTCAGGGTCCAGACAGCGGACCACATCCGAAGCTGGAAGAGAACATTAGGCGGATGATGTGGCGCCTGAAAATGCCCTGTGAAGGCTGGGCGTTTCCAGCCCGCTCAGATCCCAGGTGGGCCCAGCAGGTCCAGCGTGTCCACACCAGCCCGCGCCTGCTCCTCCCTCTCCTCCAGGTCTTATCCCCCCACCATCCTCCCAACCCCCTCCCCACCACCCAGCCCATCAGGATTCCACCTGCCTTTCAGAAAGGCTTTCTGGATTTTCCCAGGTCTCTATGATCACCACCTTCTTTAAGACGTCATGGCCTTCTGCCCTTTGTCTACATCCCCAGTGGGTGTTGTAGACCTAAGACTACAGAGCTAGAGGTTCAATGACTCTCCACACAGGCAAGTCCGGGAGGACGGGCTGGGTCATCCCCTGGGTTCTGCTGCTAGAAGCTCGCCTTGCACATTCCAGGCTCACAGCGGTATCCGCGTGGATGGATTTCCCAAACTTCAGCAATCCAGCCACACTCCTGAGCATCCGCTCCGTCATTACGGAGAAGGAACATTCTGTCAGGGCTCATGCTGGTGTTAGAACACTCACAGCTCAGGACCAGCCGGTGCAGAGACAGCTGCGCTGGAAGGAATCGGGGAGGGGCGGGCCGGCGGGAGTGTTGGGGGGAAGGCGTGATCGAGGGCTCGCTGTGATGGATGTGTGGCTTACCACGCTGGGAAAAGAAGTGGTAAGAGAAAAGGGCACCATCCCCCTGGCACTCCTTGTTTTTTTGGCTCAACTTCCCCGATGAGTCAGGGAAACATTTCCCGGGTATCTGGCCCTCACCAATTCCAACTCTGGGGAGAGCTTCGGACTTTCGGCTCAGGATTCGGAATCCTGGAGGCAGCAGGTTAACCCGTGAGCAACTGTCATGAAGACTTACTAAATGTGGCAGCTGATAGGTTTGAGATTTTACTAACTCAAAATATTTTAAAATGTGTGTTTGCTGTGTGTGGAGAACCGTGTTGCTAAGATGGAAATCTATAGCTCTGCCGCTAATGAACCTGCAGTTTGGAAGGTCAAGCCTTTCGATGCAACAAGAAATGGTGAAGGTCAAGTGCAAATGAATTGCTGAATATAAAAAGAATATGCTGCAAATCTGAATGACTTTGAGTGATCAAAAATGAGATCACGCAGCCCAACTCTTGCAGAGGCAAATGTGACATATGCAGAACGACGTGGTAAAGGTCGCATAGCTAATAACGGAACCAGAGCTGGGCCTGGGCATCCTGGAGGGTGACATCATCATGGGCTGTGGCGATCAGGGGAGCTTCATGGCACAGGTGACATTCTGGCTCAGCCTTGCGAAAGCAGCTGTGCGAAACGGGGAGTAACACGACGCGTCCCGGCAACAGGACCAGTCACTTCGGGGCCAGACCAACAGTTTGTGTTTAACAATAGAATGTGAAAAATTTAGACATGGAAACACTCATCTGTTTTAGAAAATGCATTCTTCCCGCCACCAAACCTCCAATTCGCATGTTTCTAGCATGTTAGTAAGAAAACGGAATAAACCAAAGAATCTGGGAATGCTTTATTTTTAAGGTGAGAAGTTTACATGGAAGTTTTGTTTTTATCATGTTCTTGGAAATAAATATAACGTAAGTTTTAACAAGTTATATTTTTTTTTCACACTCCAGCCTAGAGTTTGGAGAACTTTTTCAAGCCTTGGAAAGGAACCCTTGGGGGCATCCAGGGCCTTGTGGGACCATTCACCGAGCTGCCTTGCTCTCTCTCGATCACATCTTGGTGTCTGCGGAACCATGGAACTTTCCAGACCTCCCTTGCTCACCTCTCTCATGGTCTAGATGTCTTGGTAGGCAAACAGTGGCTCGCCAGCCACATGTGGCTCTTTGGCCCCTTGAGTGTGGCTCTTCCACAAAACATCATGTGCGGTTGCGCGTAGAGAGTGATTGAAACTTCGTGGCCCATGTGCAGAAGTCAGTTTATTGGCCTGGGCAAGTCTATTTTGAAGAAGTACTGTTGATATTTGGCTCTGTTGACTCAGTTTGCTGACCACTGGCCCTAGAGCAAAGTACTGCTGGGTGAGCTTTCTATAAACTCTCTCATGTTGCTCCCAGGCTCAACATTTTGACTTACTATTGACAAACTAAACTCCCAAATCTGGCTCCAACAGAAGTCACAACCTCACCCCTCCCTCACAGACCTGCTCCAACCGGCATACTTCCCACAGCTCTCCAGACGCGACCATCCCTCCTCCTCCCATCTCTACTCAGGGTGAAGGGCAGAGCGACAGGCGCTGTGTGCCCCTGGGGGAAGAAAATGCTTAAATGACCAGTGTTTGCTTCTCATTTGTTGCTATGGAAACAAGGGGTGTTGCCCCTCGATATTTATTTATGTTCCAGGTCAGCGTTGCATCAAAATACTGAGCCAATGAATAGCAGCGAAGTTTTATGAATAGGAACGAAGCCATCACGGGGAAGCAAGTAATCGCCACAGTTAAAATAGAAATTTATCTTGAGCACCCACAGTCACTGGACATGAGAGAGCAGGATGCAAACAATGCTGGCTGGACACGGAAGTGACTGGGACACGGGGAGTTTGTCTGCGATTTGCTTCACTGGGTGAGTCAGCTTTTCTTCTCCAGTATCTTCGCTGGCTTTTCTGGCACTGAGCGCCTGTCTCTCACTGCTCGGCCTTTCCGAGGTCGCCCCCTGCTCTGACCCCGAGGGTCTGGCTCCTGGGCTGGTCCAGCAGGTGTGCAGAGCCATCCCTCTTCTGGGCACGGGTGCCCCACCCAGCTCCGCCCTGGGAATTGACGAGTGCATGCTGTACGAATGGGGTGATGTGTGCTGTACGGATGGGGTGACTGTGAGCCTGTTTACCAGGATAGCCCTCGTTCATGCCTTTCATCACATAACCTGTCCATTTAGCATGTATCCAGGCTTTCTGCATGTTTGGCGAAGTGCGTATCATTATTAAAACTGCCCTCGAATGGGCCAGGGTAGGTGGACGGCCTTCCATTCACCACCTGCTTCCTTCCGCACGGACTGGTGAGCAGGGAGCAGTGGTCTCTCTACCACAGTCAGATCTGAAAGCCAATCACACTCGTCATCTCTCAATTCCAACCCTCACAAGTGCAACGGGAGGGTCCGTGGCCTCTCTCCTTTAGGAAGAGGGTGTAGGGCACTCGTGGGCAAGATGAACGGCGCTCAGACACAAACTGAGTCCTGGGAGAGGAGTCAGTGGGGTCCCATCAGCTGTGCCATAGAGAGGCAGGGGGGCCCGCCATCTGCAAGGTGAAGAGCGTGGGAATGAAAGGCGAGGGTGTGTGACCCGTGAGGGCAGGGAGGCTGCGTGTGATCCATACCGCAAACACCAGCACTCCCAGCACATTACCACGGAGGTATCATTCATGTTGCAGTCTACAAAAATTTAGTTTCTCCATTGTTTGCTTTTTTTTTTTTTTTTTTTTTTTTTTTTGCCATGAACTGTCTCAGCAGCCAGGATCTCAAAAAAGAGAAGCCTGGCCCAGCCAGCGTGGCTCAGTGGTTGAGTGTGAACCTATGAACTAGGAGGTCACAGTTTGATTCCAGGTCAGGGCACATGCCCGGGTTGTGGGTTGTGGGGTGTGCAGCAGGCAGCCCATCAGTGATTCTCCCTCATCATTGATGTTTCTATCTCCCTCTCCCTCTTCCTTCCTCTCTGAAATCAGTAAAGATATATTTTTAAAAAGAGAAGCATGTTTAATAAAAAAAAAAATTAGTCATGAATTTCTGTCTTTCAAAAAGCTGAGTTATGAACACATGATTTACACAAATATTTTATCAACATTTACCATTTCTAATATCACTGGCCATGAAAAAACCAGAAGATGTAAACCTGCAGAAAAAGTATCAATTTATGCTCCAGACGTTAGTATTATTTCTAGAACATGGTGCCGGAGGAGAACTATGTGACATGGCAGATGAGAACTGTGTGTCTGCATGCTATCTGTGGAGTCTCTTGTTCCAGTTAGAGCAAATGACGGTTATTCTGAGCAAATTCCACTTCTTTTTATTTCAAGTCTTCTTGTGCATGTATAAAATGTGAAGCAATAGTGGGTAGTATGTTGGCTTCAGCAACAGAACTTTGCAAGCATAAAATGATGTCACTTTTCTTCAGATGCTTCAAACAGAAAATTGATTAAATCCAAATATGACTCCATTTTTTTAATGCAATTCTTGGAATCACAGTAAAATTTTGGAAGATTATTCTGTTGAGGTAAACTGTCTGACATGACTGTGAATTCAATACCAGGCTCAGCTTTGAAGGAAACGATAGCTGTGTTCCCTGTGAGAATACAGTTCCACCTGGGATGGAGGACACAGTCATGGGAAAACAACGTTCTAATACATTAAGAAACCAGTGGGGCAGACACTTTGCGCTGGTTGTAGTGCACACATACTTCATAGTTGTATTCACCACAGCCGAAATACTCCACCAATCAAAATAGGCGTTATAGTATTTAACCATAAAAGACCCCAAATGGCCAAAGCAATCCCAAGAAAGAAGAACAAAGTTGGAGGTTTCACACACCTGACTTCAAACTATACTGTGAAGTGATAGTAATTAAAACCGTGGGGTACTAGAATGAGGATAGACGTGTAGACCAAAGGAACAGAACTGAGAGTCCAGAAATATAGCCCCCCATATACAGTCAACTCATATTGGACAAGGGAGCCAAGGATGGCCTCCTTGACAAATGGTGTTGACAAAACTGGATAACCACATGTAGAAAAAATAAAATTGGATCCTATTCACACCACTCACAAAAATTAACCCCAAATGGAGTAAAGACTTAAGCAGAAGACCTGGACCCATAAAACTCCTAGAAGAAACCATAGGAAAGATGCTCCTTGACATTGGACTTAGCAACAAACTTTTGGATGTGGCACCAAAAGCACAGGCAACAAAAGTAAAAATCAGTAAGTGAAACTAAATCAAAAAGCTTCTGTACAACAAAAGAAACGATGAATAAAATGAAAAGGCAACCTATGGAATGAGAAAGAATGTTTGCAAACTACGTATCTGATAAGGGGTCAAAATCCAAAATATAAAAAGAACTCAACTCAGTAACAGAAAAATAAAATCTATAATAATAAAAGTGTACTATGCCAATCAACCCAACAACCAAACAGCAGAACGACCGTCTGGACGACCACACTATGACACACACTGGCACCAGGCCAGCCAAGGTGGGTGTGATGCGATTGGTCAGGGAGCCCCACCATCACCGCACAATCGCCCTGCAGAGGGAGGCCCAGGCCACAGGCCGGCGGGGCAATCGATAGGGGGGTGGGCTCTGTGATCACCCCAAAGAGGGAGACCCAGGCTACCCAGCCGGTGGCACTGCAGTGGGTGGGTGGGGCCTCCCTCTGCAGGGTCATCAATTGTGGGGCTCCTGGACTGTAAGAGGGTGCAGGCTGGGCTGAGGGACCAACTGCCCCCCCCTTCGAGTTCACAAATTTCATGCACCAGGCCTCTAGTCTGATTATAAAATGGGCAGAAGATCTGAATAGGAATTTTTCCAAATAGGACATACAGATGGCCAACAGGTACATGAAAATATGCTCGACATCACTCATCATTAGGGAAATGCAAATCAGAGCCAAATGCCATGTCACCTCTCGCCTGTTAGCATGACTCCCGTCAAGAAGACAAAAGAATGAGTTTTGACAAGGAGGTGGGGGAAAGGGAATCTTTGTGCAAATTCCACTTCTTTTTATTTCAAGTCTTCTTGTGCATGTATAAAACGTGAAGCAATAGTGGGTAGTATGTTGGCTTCAGCAACAGAACTTTGCAAGCATAAAATGATGTCCCTTTGCTTCAGATGCTTCAAACAGAAAATTGGTTAAATCCGAATATGGCTCCATTTTTTTAATGCAATTCTTGGAATCACAGTAAAATTTTGGAAGATTATTCTGTTGAGGTAAACTGTCTGACATGACTGTGAATTCAATACCAGGCTCAGCTTTGAAGGAAACGATAACTGTTATACTTGCTATGGAAAACACAAAGAGGTTCCCTCCAAAATCAAATATTGAACTATTCTGTGGTCCTACTTCTGGATATATATATCAAAAGAAAATTAAAACAGGATATCAAAACGATATCTGCATTTCTATATTAATTCTAGCATTATTCACAAGAGCCAAGATAAGGAAACAAATCAAAATGTCCATCAATGGATGAATAGATAAAGAAGATGTGATGCAGACACACTCACACACACACTCACACACACACACACTCACACACACACTCACACGCGCGAGTATTATTCAGTCATGAAAAAGAAGAAAATTCTGCCATTTTCAACAGCATGGATGAACATGTAAAATATGTTTTTATTAATTTCAGAAAGAGGAAATGAGAGGGAGAGATAGAAACATCAATGATGAGAGAGAATCATTGATTGGCTGCCTTCTGCATGCCCCTCACTGGGAATCAAACCCAAAAACCTAGGCATGTGCCCTGACAGGAAATCAAACCGTGACCTCCTGGTTCATGGGTTGATGCTCAACCACTGAGCCACACTGGCCAGGCAGTGTCTACTTTCTTTGATAACCATCCTCATTTGGGTTTTAGAACTGTGTGAGCTTTGATGAACTGTTTATAAATCATCCTAAGTGTTTTATAATCGTATTAATCTCTTTCATAAACAAAGTTGGTTTGTACTTTTTCAAATAGGTTAGAAATTATTCACTAAAACCATCAGCCAATGGAGAGCTAAGACTACACCCTTTGAAGCATATATGTTGCAATTACTAAGTAATAACTTGAAAATAGAAACATATTAAATATTTTTATTATAAAAGCAAGGGAGTAACTGAGCAAATCATGAGTTCATATGGTATATTTACTTTGGAATATTATAACTTAGGGGGAAATATTTTGATGGAGCTTTGATTTTTAATGGAGCAAGTTTCTATTCTGTACAGATTTAAATAATGTTAAGGTCTAAAATATTATAGTAATTATGGTTCCAAATGAATCATGAATAGACACAACCAATTTAATGAGTTTCTTCTTATGAAATATCTTTCAAAGAAAGACACACTTAATAGAATATGTGTTTATATGAATTTTATATAAGGGAATTAACATTAAACTCTATTTAGCAGAATAATTTTATAGAGACTTTTTCAATTATAAATATTATGGTTTATAGAAAATAAGACAATGAAATTTGTTACCAATGTTTAATTTATTGACCATAATATATTAATTTGAAAAATATTGAAGTCATTTTTATGAAAAAAATTAAAACTATTGAAAAAAATTATTCTTTAGCAAAATTCTGATGACTTGGTATTGGAATCTTTTTCTGATGACATGGTGTCAGATTTGCTAAGTAAAATTAAGATATTAGAAAATATACTAACATTAATGTTTTATAGGGTCATATACATGGTTGCATGCTATTTTAATTTATTAAAACAACTTTATTTTTACAATTGTTTCTGAATAGAGCAATTTTATTTCCACAAATATAGATAAATACTTTTATTATAAAACTTTTTCAAAACTTA
This sequence comes from Myotis pilosus, assembly GCA_036010255.1. Lineage (NCBI taxonomy): Eukaryota > Metazoa > Chordata > Mammalia > Chiroptera > Vespertilionidae > Myotis > Myotis pilosus. The sequence continues at coordinate 3,127,685 of JASKON010000034.1, forward strand.
TAAATTTATCACTTACTTTCAATCTCAAATGTATCCAAGTGTAGAAGCTAGATTATATATTTCTCCTAATCATGTGACCAAAGTGAGGAGGGGTCGTGGCTAAAATTAGTCCAATCAGAGGAGCCCCCCCGCCCCACCATGTGGGCAGAGAGAGGCATCATGGGTTTGATCCTGTCTGTATATAGTCTGGCAACTTATTTATACTCTGCCTCCATTTCCTCAGGTATATAATAGGCCAGTTATGGTGTCTGCCTGTGTTGTAAAGATTGCACTAATTAAACACGTAAAAACTTAGATCCTGGTCCTTAGTAGGCACCCAATACAATAAGTTAACAATGTTTAAGTAAACTGCGTGGACACGTACAGAAACAGCCATAAACAGTTACAGGCATTGAGCAGCTGCATAGCATTTCAACACCTACTTATTTCTGATGTTTGAATTGTCATTTAAACCCCCAAAATAGCTATGAATCCTTGCCAGTAAAGAAAAAGAAAATAAGAGAATAAAGGGACAGATATTTATTTTTATAGTCAAAGTTACATAAATAACAGAAAAAGCTTTTCCAACTATACTAATGGGTTTCAATGCCCAAAGCCCACACTAAACATAGTCCCCTCATCCCCTTTCTTCACCCCTGAGATCCTATAAATACCAATAATTCAAGCAAATCTCCCAACGTGTCACCCACAAAACTAAACTAATAGGAAACACGGGGAGAATGTGCTTGAGGGCTGCACGCACAGGTCAGAGCATCACGATATCCATAAGCGATGCATGGCTGCCAGCATTCATCAGCGTCGGCGGCCAGGTGGACCACTGCGGGGGGTTGCATTTGGCGTGGTTTCTAAACATGCTTTTGTGAGCAGTACGAAGGCTAAACATGTTATTAAAGCACTTGGTCTGATGAATATACTGGCATTTCTCATTTTTCAGGAAGTTACCAGTGAACTACAAAGTTAATGTTTGCTATATTCTAGTTGACATTAAAGCACTGAGAAGAAAAGGCTGGATTTTTTAAATGACGTTTCCAATAGAAAGCCGTAAGAGTAATGAAATGGCTTAATAAGTCAGTGCCTGTGAGCTTGAAGTCCGTCATTATTTCATATGTAGCACCCAGTTCAGGTGATTCAGTTGTATAAATACATAACCTTTTTGATGTTTTTACATATCGAACAACTCGGATAGATCTCTGCACTTGATGAAGAAAGAAGAGCATAGGTTTCTACCCCAGACTCTTATGAGTGCATTACCAGGGTGAAAAATCAGTGATCATTCCCCAGCTTTTAGGATTTAGTAATTTTACTTTATTTAGGAAAAAACGGACTGTTTCTCTGTGAGTAGTAAACAAAACAGCTATGTCACTTGGAGGGCAGGATAACGTCGAGGTTTAGAAGAACCCAGAGGCACAGGGTACCAGCCAGAGCTGGTCCGTGATGGAAACTGCCAAGTTCCAGACTTAGAAATTCTCCTCTTTGTTGCTGATGTTTTTCCTCAGGGTATGTTCTCCCACCAGATTTTGCATATGGTTTTCATTTATGGTCACACAACAAAATGCGGCTGCATTGTGAAGCATTAGGCAAGAGCAACCTGAATCATTTCTGAAGGGGACCATTCAATTTGGGGACCAGATGAAGTATGAGTAATGACAGACAGCACACAAAAAATCTAGAGCATTTTATTATAAATAAATACAGATGGGTATAAAGATATATTAGTCAAACAAGTTTACACTCAGAAAATTGTATTCATCTACAGAAACGAGAAAAAGTTGTTAGATTCCTGTGGGTTATTGGAAGCCACTTAAATTCCAATATTTCAAGGTAGCCTCCAAAAAACACAGAAATCCTTGATTGGAACATGTAAACCAATTGATGGTTCATGGCCCATACATAGAAAAACCAGGAAGCATATCAGAGCCTATTAAAATTTTTATATTACGTACTAGAGTCCCAGCGCACGATTAAGTCACACGTGTGTAGGGTCCCCCAGGCCTAACCTGCCACCAGGGCCATGTCCACCATCCCACAAAGCCTCGCACACTCTGCAGACGCTGCCAGCGGCCTGTGATGCTCCAGAAGGCCCACCTGCCACGGCCATAGCCGGACCCATCAATGCACCTCCTGGTGAGTCCAGTGGTTGGTCGTGATGGACCATAGGCCTTTTATGATATAGATAAGTAGGCAGATAAACACCTAAATCCAGAAAGCCATCTCTAGAACCCACCCACACCAGATTTTAAAAAATCAGCAAAGATTGTGTGGGAAAGGGGATAGGAAAGTGGCGAAGGATCTACCAAACATAGTGTAGCAGTGTTCCAGAGAGAGGAAGTCCCAACCTGAGTGTTACTAAGAATAAGAATGAGACCTGGTACATCAGAGCACTTGGTGTATTCAAAAAGGAGGAGATAAGAGGGAATCCAACAAGGGGCAGTAGTCTAGAGAAGAATGGAGGACTTGGGAGAGGGTGTTGCCCTCGGAGATTTTGTGATAAAGGGCAAGAAGGAAGAAAAATATGGAAATCACATATCCTGAAGAAGAAAAAGAAAATCACAAAATATACCCATAATATCCCTCTTCTTCCTATCCTGTAAAAAAAAAAATGCAATCTATTAAAGAATACACATTTCACTAAACTAACAGTAGAGGGTATTCCCAAAGCAAGGGTCACAGTACACCAAACAAGATCTTACCCCCTGGTTTGTACACAATCTTATTGCTAATCTAAGAAAATAAGACTTAATGAAATAAGCAGTTAATGGCAGATGATATTCATACAAAATTATCATCGAGAGAATACAGAAAATGAGAAACAAAACGATTTAGCTAAGAATTATATTTTCAATAGTAAGGCAGATACAAAAAAAATTGAAACATAACATCAAAAACTGAATCAAGGTGTTTGAATAAGAATGAGTACCCATAAAAAAAACTCAAGTCAGATAGTTAAACAGCCAGAAAACAAACAAACAAACACAGAGAAACAAGTAAATGGCAAATAAATTTTGATTGACTTTAAGGAAAAAAGAACAGTAGAAATATTAAAAATCTAAAATTTATACTGCATTGGATGATGCTCAGGAGAGAATAAATTTGATTGAAAATGCAGGCAGAATTTTTAAAGGAAGGCATGAAAACTGACAAGATTATGACAATAAAATAGAAGAGGCAGAGTAATCAGAGCATATGATTGATGTAGAAGACAAAGAAGACCCCTTTATATAGTTGGAGTATCCAAAGAAGAAAAACATAATGGTGCAACATAATTGATATGTAAAACTATAATTTAATAAAATTTTCCAGAAATGAGTCAAAGTATGAATGCACACAATTAAACGTTAATCGTGTAGTTAGGAAAATTGGCCAGAAATAGTCAGCTAGAGACTTTAAAGACAGAAAAAATAATTAGAAACTTCAGGCAAAAAAGACCAAGTCACTTACAGATAAAAAAGAAAACACGTTGGCATAAAATTTCTCAACAGCAACATACAAATCAAAACCATAGTGTAGCAGTGTTTCTTAAAAATCAAGAAAATAGTTAACCTAGGATTTTATGCCCAGTTTGTTTTTCCAGTGTTCAGGCTATGGAAAACCAGTTTCAAATGTGCAAGAACTCAAAGAAAACTGAGCTCATCCTGACAGACCTACTAGGACATGAGCTTTATTCAACCAGAGGATAATGAGAAAAACTTTGGCCAAAGGACTATTGGTAATTATTAGATACTAGAGGCCCAACGCACGAATTCATGCACTGGTGGGGTCCCTCGGCATGGCCTGTGGGATCGGCGAAACCGGCCATCCAATGCCGCCTGCTGCTCCTGTCTGCTGCTCCCATTCATCCTGGCCCCACTGTGCCTGCCGCCACTGCTGGGTAGTGCTGCCGCAGAGGCGGGAAAGGCTCGTGCCACCACAGCTGCACTCGCCAGCGGTGAGCCCAGTGTCTGGCACCCCTCGGTCAGCTGAGTGGCACTCCCGCTGTGGGAGCACACTGACCATCAGGGGGAAGCTCCTGCATTGAGCACCTGCCCCCTGGTGGTCAGTGTGCGTCATAGTGATTGGTCGTCTGGTCATTCGGTTATTCGATCGCTTCAAGTTTTATATATATAGACCAGAGGCCTGGTGCACAAAATTTATGCATGGGGGGTGGCAGATGAGGAGGTCCCTCAGCCCGACCTGTACCCTCTTCTATTCGGGAACCCTCAAGGGATGTGCTACTGACGGCTTGGGCCCACTCCTTGTGGTTCTCTGCTCTCTGCGGGACCTGCTTGCTCCACACCACAGGAATGGGCAAGCAGGTCCTGCTGGGTGCTGCCTTGGGGCCCCGATTACATGCTCCTCGGTCACTGCCACCACCGCCCAACAGGCTCTGCTGGGTGCTGCCAGCAGACCCCGATTGCCTGCTCCCTGGTCACTGTGGCTACTGCCCAACAGGCCCTGCTGGGTGCTGCCTGTGGCCCCACTTTCCTGCTGGGCTCATGTTGCCAGGGTGACGCCACCAGCGTCCTGCCCAGCCGCTTTGGGCGCCACCATCTTTGTCATGGTGTGACAGTTAATTTGCATACTACTCTTTTATTAGATAGGATGGGTAATTGTAAATTATTTTAAGAATAACCACCTGTCACCCTTTACTCTAGTTATTTTCATTGAAAACTTTTGTAAAATATGTATTTTAGAAAATATATTTTTATTGATTTCAGAAAGGAAAGGAGAGGGAGAGAGAGAGAGAAACATCAATGATGAAAGAGAATCATTGAATGGCTGCTTCCTGCACACCCCCCACTGGGGAATGGCACCCACAATCTGGACATGTGCCTGACCTAGAATCAAACCCTGATCTCCTGGTTCATAGGTTGATGCTCAACCACGGAGCTACACGGGCTGGGCTTGTAAAATATTTAATGAGTTAAAAGGAAGAGAATTAGCATGTTTAGTTTAATTTAGTTGAGTTTAGTTAACCCTATAAGATGATTGGTTATTTCTTTGGTTTTATGCTTTCCAGGTCAGAAAAAAATTACACAAAAATATGTAAAAACTGTACCTCTACCTTATACTTAAACTTCAAATACACAATATGTATTAATGATATCAAAGTGCATAAAAGGATTCATTGTGCGGGTGAAATTATGCAGTTAAATCCTTTCTTCCAAGTCTATATAGTATGACTTGGGAACCCTTACTGAACAAAGATATTCTCATACCGTTATTAAAATGCATGTTCACAAATGAAAGTAGTCAAAAAGCAGCTCTTAATCTTCTTTTTATATTTAGTATGAAAGGTCTTAACCAAAGTAACTTGATAAGATATACAGGAAATGATTAGGCAAGAGTAAGATGTTTGTGACCAAAATGAATCGGTTCCAATAACTCTGAAAGGAGGAAGGAAAGGAAATGTATGTACTGAAATGCGTAGGTTTTCCTTTGCATTGCTCAGCACCAACAGATTGAAGTGAATAAGGGCAGGGAGAAATAATTTACTGCCACTTCAAAGAAATATGACTTGAGTGCAAGAAGAAAAATATGGCTGACACATTAAGAGTAGTTATTAGAAAAACAACATTGGTCAAATTGCAGTTTGCACATAATTCAGCCAGCTTCCTTCTTTCATCATAAGATATGCATGCTTTAACATTGCAGCTTTGTGGGATGATGAAGTTTTTTCACTATTCATCTTTGCCACTGTCTCAGAATAAAAGGCTTGTTGGTGACAAAAAGCCAATTAATCACATTTATGGTGACAACCATGACTGTTACAAAACAGACATTCTTAGAAAGCGTGTCCTTTTCTCGACACCCAAACCTGTTGAATGTCCTCTTCCATCCCTTAGGCTCAGAAACTTAGTTGCTGTTCTTCAAGGAGAGGAATAAAGAACGCACATCTATAGCAGCCATTGTCCATGGCAGATACGAACCTACGTCCAAATTCTACATTCTGGTTGTTTCGCCAATTATTGTTTCTGCTACCTATTTCATCATTTGTAAAAGATATCTTATATAGCCCTAGCTGGTTTGGCTGACTGGATAGAGTGTCGGCCTGGGTACTGAAGGGTCCTAGGTTCGATTCCTGTCAAGGGCATGTACCTTGGTTACAGGCACATCCCCAGTAGGGGGTATGCAGGAGGCAGATGATTGATGCTTCTCTCTCATCGATGTTTCTAACTCTCTATCCCTCTCCCTTCCTCTCTATAAAAATTCAATAAAAAATATATATTAAAAAAAGATATCCTATATAATAAAAGCCTAATATGCTAAGTGTCCAGCTGTTCATTTGACCATTCGACCAGTCGCTATGACACGCACTGACCACCAGGGGGCAGACATTCCAACTGGTAGGTTAGATTGCTGCTGGGGTCTGGTGGATTGGGACTGGGCAAGAGGGGCCAGACATGCCCTGGAGCCCTCCTGTGGTCCATCCCCAGCCTCTAAAATATTTCTTCTAATTAATTTCCTTTCAACGTGCACGAAGCCATGCACCGGGCCTCTAGTATGGATATAATTCATTCTCCAATAATTCATTCACTCAATCACATTCTAACTAACACTGTGGATTGTTTCCTATGGGCTTAGAGAAAGAAACTCAAAAGAAGACAACATTGGGACAAATGTTGAGTTTATGCATTAACTGATGTTTGAAACTAAATATAGTCAAGAGATAGGAAGTTATCATCTGAATCACATTCGTGAAAACCTTCAGAAACCCACATCATGGGTTTAGTTCAGTGTTTAGAGTTGTCTTTTTATTTTATACAGCAGGCTTAGAAATGGGTCTTACCAGTTGCAGAGTTCTTACTTTTTTAGTCAAATATAATTTCTACGTGGTGAATTTAGGGCAGATATTTTAGATCTTCATATATTAGAAGACCTGTTGAGTTTAGTGCAGGGACTTTCACCTCTTTCCTGCCCATACCCCTTCGTTGTCTGAAGGAGATGATGGCTCAACCACCCCCCGCCCCCCCCCAATAAGATAAAATTCAGAGGCTTACAAAGAAAACAAATAATACTGAAATAGTTTTTAAAATAGATTTGTGACATAGTACTATATTAACTTATTTTTAATACATTCTTGGCACCGTGCACTTCATAGGTATTTAGTTTCAGAACAACTCTTCGAATTGGGTAATATCACTACCATTTTCAGACGAGGAAACTAGCAGGTGGGAAGGCTAATCCAAGGACTGGGTTCTAAAGGTAGCAACCACAGAGCCAGGATTCAAATCAACTCTATGCACCCAGGACGCCCAGGGTTTAAGGAGAAAGAAAGGAGGCGGGGAGGACCAGGAAGAGGGATGATGAAGGCATGAGCATGAACACAGGCTCAGACTACCATTAGGCAATTCTAACAAGTTACCTGGGATTCCTATGCTCTACACAAAAGGGATTTGTACTGGTATGTATGGATTAGACCAGTAGTTCTCAACCTGTGGGTCCCAACCCCTTTGGCTGTCAAATGACCCTTTCACAGGGGTCGCCTAAGACCATCCTGCATATCAGATATTTACATGACAATTCATAACAGTAGCAACATTACAGTGATGAAGTAGCAACAAAAATAATTTTATGGTTGGGTCACAACAATGAGAAACTGTATTTAAAGGGCCAGAAGGTTGAGAACCACTGGATTAGACTAATCAACCCAGGGCAGGGGGGGTGTGGGGGGGAGTGGTGGCATAGGAAACCAGTGCCTTGTGGGAAATGGGAAGGGGAGGCAGGAGAAAAGGTCTAGAGCAGGGGTGGGCAAACTTTTTGACTCGAGGGCCACAATGGGTTCTTAAACTGGACCGGAGGGCCGGAACAAAAGCATGGATGGAGTGTTTGTGTGAACTAATATAAATTCAAAGTAAACATCATTACATAAAAGGGTACGGTCTTTTTTTTTTTTTAGTTTTATTCATTTCAAATGGGCCGCATCCGGCCCGCGGACCGTAGTTTGCCCACAGCTGATCTAGAGGCAGCTCTCACCAAGTTTTCTTTAGTGATTCAGAGGTCAATCTGGCATTTATTATTTTCATTCCACGTATGGGGTTTTTTCTTGTGTTGTGTGATATTTAATATTAGGCTACAGATTACACTTTAAGCACCTTAAGCATTTTTTACTTCATAAGATGCTCAACTAGAGGAACTTTAATGAATTTTCTATAGGAAATTACACAACTGAAATTGTTGGGACCTATTATATCAGATGGAAAAAAAAGAGATTGAAATCATTTTTAATTTATTTATAGGTTTTGCATTAAGTGGAATTCTGTGGATTCTGATAGGTTAATATTGCTGTCAAGTGAGCAGCTCATTAAAATAATTCACCAAGCAGCATCTCCACGCCCAAGCTATGCAGAGTTCACCTACCATCTTCGAAGCTGCTCGCTGCCAGCTCTGAGTTAGTCATAATTGATGCACACTTTTTGAGTTGGAGACACGTTTATGACTAACAGTGTATTTTTTATATTAAGACCAATTTGCTGTGTTTCTTGGAAGGCTGGTTGAGAGGAGCAAAGGGAATAGTGCCTGTCCACTGCTTGGCAAGGATATACATTCAATTCCTCGAAACTTTGTGAACTGGCACTTCATTATTCAACATGAACCACATGAGAAATGTTGGCTCAAGTGAGGCCAGTGCCACGATTTTAAATCCATTCTGTGGGCCACGGCCAAAAATGCAATCATGGCCAGGACTGAGAAAGCAGAACACTTGCTGATAGGTTGGCTGCAAAATCATAAAATACAGTGTTCGTGGCAGAGAGATGTCTTGGACGGTTCTGGGGCAGCCCGATGTGGTTGGCAAAGACACCCCCTCCAATGAATGGCTGATTAACCTCTCGACCATCTTAATAAAAGTAGGAGACTTGCAAGTTCCGAGTTTCGAATGCTTCGTCAGGGTCAGTGAGACAAACGCTCAACGTCTGGGTTTCTCACTCGGTCACTGTTGGTTGCCTCTATGCAGACGTCATTGCTGCCAGAATCTGGACTTTGGCCCTGAATTCGGGGTCATGTGTTTTAGGAGAAACTGGGCACCTCTATGGTTCCAAGCTGGAAGTCCTGATTAGTTGTGTTGTCATTGTAATCCCTGTCATCTTGCCCGTGATTCATCCCATTATTGTCCTGTGACCCTATTCTAGCCAATGAAGTATGAAGGGGATGTTGTCAAATATCTTTTGGGAAAGGAAATAATATATATAATATTGAAGAAAATTGCTTCTTCCTCACTCTGGAAGTTATTCTATGAAGATGAGGTGTTTGGCATTCGTATATCCATCTTGTCGCCAAGAAGGAACAAGCTTGTAGCAAAAACTCAAGACACTGAGAGTGTCAGAACTCAGTGTAACCCTTGGTGAACTATTTATGCACTAAACACCTTGAAGGAGTCCTGTCTCCTAACTCCTTCATATGTCAGATATATTTATATTATTAAAGTCAAACTTCAGAGCTAATAATGTTAATATCATTGCAACTCAATACATCCATCTCCTGATAATCTCAGATTCCTAAGAGTGATAGCAGAAGAAGTTTGCTAGACATAGGCAAGGTATTGCTAACTTGGGTTTCTGTCCCAGAATGCGTTCTGCCTTTCCTACCTGTGCTTGACCTCTTAGACTAAAACATAAAGAGTCACCGTTTTGCTCTTCATAAATCATTTCCTACTCCATCTTGCCTCTTCAAACACAGATAATCTAATTCATTCATTCATGGAACCATCTATTGAATACTCATTCCATTAGAAGTCCTAAACTAGGTAAGGTGATAGAGGCACAAATGAATTAGATGCAACCTTCCTTCATTCTGAAGGGCTCACACTAGTGCAGGAACAAATGGATAGTCCATATGAACAATATGCCACAAAGTGTACACCAGGTTGCTTGTGAGTAATCTACACTAATAAAAGAGAAAGATGCAAATTGACCATACCTTTGTGACGCCCACCAGCCAATCAGGAATGAGTATGCAAATTAACCCAACAAACATGGCAGGTTGATTTGCATATGCAGGCACCCAGCGGCCGGGGGTGGGGCAACACAGGTGTTTCGAACTGCCCCAGCCGCTCCGGGCCTCTGGGCAGCGTGGGGAGGTGTAAAGGCGGCTCTGGCCAGAGCAAAGGCAGTGCTGGCAGCCAGGAGAAGGAAGGCCCATTCTTGCACGAATCTTCAGGTATCAGGCTTCTAGTATGTAATAAAGAGAATAGGAACTTCAGAATGGGTGGGTGTGAGGAAAGGACTTCAGGGTAACACCAACCCAGGCAAAAGCCTATGAATGTACATTATTAATGCCATCAGGCACTGAGTTCCACCTTTCTTCTCTGCCTCATCCCTAAATTGCTCCAGAATCACATTTGCTTCCTACCGGCAGCACCCATGAACAGCATAAACCCTCTTGCTCAAAAAAGTAATGTAGGGCATCTAAAGGAAGAAAGAGGGAGGAATATGATTTATTTACCTAAGAAGGCTCTCCAGAATTCTTCCACTAGAAGCACACTACCTCATATTTTCCTGCTTAGTCCTTGCTCTCTCCTCCTTAGCTTTCTTCAGTGTGGGGCCTCTGCACACACCAGGAGCTTGAGGAAGCCTGTGGCATTCCATCTGCCTTTGAGATGGTTACCCTCCAGAGCGATTACACTCCCCCTTTTCTTTTGCAAATGATAAAAAGAAGGCCAAGCTGCATTAACGACTTCTCCATTCTCACATAATTGGTGAGAGGCCCTCACGCCCCTCGGTTTTTCCACTCTGTCATTCTACTACCCAACTATTGTTTCAGCAAAATAGGACATCTGTGCCTCTACTGGACATGCCGAGCAAGAATCATGGGATAATATTTTCTTGAATATCCAAGTTTAAGACAATAGTCATATAAAACTCACTCATGCTGTAGACTGTAACATGTTGGTAATTAAATAGTATGTCTCCTGAACAAACCAAAAACGTCATATACTCGGGTTCTGCAATCAAAGAAGATGTGTTCCTGCGCATTCTCTCTCTCTCTCTCTCTCTCTCTCTCTCTCTCTCTCTCTCTCTCTCTCCCTCCCTCCCATACCTTTCCACCTCTCCATCCCCGAGCACATATTCTGTGTGTTCTTTGCGCCTTTCTTCTCTCAAGCTCCAAGGGCCCTTCTTTTGCCTCTGTAACTTGTTTCCTGAGTCTATGCAGTCCAGCTGGCTGACTTCTTCTAGCTCTGTGACTTTCTAAATAAACTTTTGCTTGTATTTGAGTCTTGGCTCTGAAAAAAGAAGAAGATGAAGAAGAATAACAAGGAGGAGGAGGAAGAAGAAGAAGAAGAAGAAGAACAACAACAACAACAACAACAACAAAATAATCTATAATTGGAGAATGACTGCTCATCTGAACATATATTTATGCAATACTTTTATTTGGCACAGGATGGATTCTACTTGAACTTAAAAGACAATGAGGTAGCATTGATAATAGTTTAATAATTGAATGAAATCATCAGAACATTCTGATTTTTACTCCTATTATTAATATTTCAGAATTTACTTGCATAAAGTCTACCTGCCTAATTATGCTGATAAGTGATAAATCCTGAGCACACATGAGCTTTAGTTAAATTTTATTCTTTGAAAAGGAAGTGATTGGTGACCTTCTCTAATGTTTTAGTGGCTCTAACCTACGACATTGTGAGGATCAGAACACAAATCCAACAGGATACTGTGGCTATTGTATTAGAGTGAAAAAAAAAACACATTCAAAGAGCTGGGGACCACCTACTTTGTTACTTGGATCAGTTATACCTTTGATGGAATCTATATATATAAAAGCCTAAGCAACCGTGATGACCAGATGACTGGGTGGCCAGATGTCTGGCCAGTAGCTATGATGCACACTGACTACCAGGGGTCAGAGCTGCCCCCTGGTGGTCAGTGTTCCCACAGCCAACCTCCTGTGGCTGGCCAACTTCCTGTGGTCCCTCACCCTGGCCTGCAGGCTCTGATCAGCTTCGATAGCTGGCCAGGTCGAGGGACCCCACCCATGCACGAATTGGTGCACCAGGCCTCTAGTTTGTACATAATGAACATTAAGAAGTAACAATTGCCATGCAAATGAGACATGTCTCATGCAAACCTCACTGAATAGCTCATACCCACCAAGTGTGGTTATAGGTGTTCCAGAGTCCAACAGCCTGACTTCCAACTTCACCATGCCCTAGGTCACCTGAAAAAATTACTCCCCTCAGCCTTTTGCTCCCCTCCCCTTCAAAATGGGTACAATATCAGTGCCTCCCATATGACTGCTGTGAATGCTAAGTGACGTGGTGCAGGCAAAGTGCTTAGACTAGTGCCTGGCACTGTGTTCAGTATTCATTTGTTCTTCTTATACTGTTCATAGTAAATATACATTTTATATTTAAAATGACACCCATGAATGACACTTATAAAATTAGTCCTTAGTCCCTGGCTGGTCTGGCTCAGTGAACAGAGCATTGGCCTGAGGACTGAAGGGTCTTGGGTTCAATTCCAGTCAAGGGCACATGCCTGGGTTGCAGGCTCAATCCCCAGTAGGGAACATGCAGGAGGCAGCCAATCAATGATTCTCTCTCATCATTGATGTTTCTATCTCCTTCTCCTTCTCCCTTCCTCTCTGAAATCAATAAAAATAGTCCTTGGTAACCATAGGGATGTACGTAGCAGTCCTGCCTAAATACCTTTGACATGCAAGTCACAGCTCATTTGGAAACTTAGCACATTGGCTTGGTCCAAGGACTGCCATGGATTTGCATGGTAATATTATAGGCGATGGATTTAAGTAAGCCATTTGGGATAATCCAAGCAAATTACCCACAGCTGAGGGAGGGCGCCTGCTCGCATGGCTGCGTTTGCTCTCGCTTTCCTGCCTGTAGGTAGCAGCAAAATATCATCCTAACTTCACCCTTCTGGCGAGCACCTGGCCTCCTCGCCCAGACTTCCAATGATGTCACCCTTTGATCTTTATTCCTAATGTCCATCTGCTGCGTGCCTTTCCCTTCCAGCCCGAAGCACAGCTCTGCGAGAAAGAGCAACCCCCCATTTAACATGAAAAACCGATTACTTCTATTAAATAATGTTTAAAAATAGACACGGCCTAATAATTTCAAGAGATTTGGAATAGATTCATTACAACTTCAAAAATCCATTTGTTCTCTTGCCTATGGTTGACCCAACAGAAAAAATGTAGCGTAATACCCCTCCATTTGTCATTGCCTCCATTTAAAAAACAAAAATACATTTCAAACGCCACAATTAATCCCCAGCTCTCATGTTTTGTGAACACCGAGGAGAGAAACGACTCGTGGGTCGGGCGGAAAAGCGGTTATGTAACAGCAGAGCTCGGAGGGAAAGGGCAGCACGTGGGTGACAAGATGAAAGAGGAGCGAGAAGAGCGGCTGAGCGTCCTTGTGCTCGAGGGCCGGGCCCGCCCCCAGCCAGTTGTGGTGAGTGCCGCGGGCAGCACAGCAGGCCGCGTGGGCAGCGGCGCACATCTGGCGCGCAGGTGTCCCAGGGGAATTGGCCATCACGCCGAGAAGCAGTCGGATGCTCTCTCTAAGTGGAGACGGTGTGAGGACTGGCGGGATTCGCTGTTAGATGTCAAGCGAACAACATTTTCATTGGCGTCAGGGTTGCAGCCAGAGTTGCTGTTTGACATCCTTTTGAGTTACTTTTGCTCCGTTGAACATGTTTCATGAACGCGAGGCCAAAACCAATTCCTTGCTCGCCCCTCAGACTCACATCTTCCGAGGAAAGCAGGGAAAAGCAGGCTGTTTCTAATTTCCAGCATTGAAAACCTAACTCAGCTCTACGTAGAGATTGGATGCTCTTCTGGCTTGAAAGAGACAAAAAGATGACCAGAAAGATATTGTTCAGAGCTTTAACACAGACTTCCAAGAACCGCTTTATTCTTGACACAGAAACGGACCTTTTGGACAAGGGTTTCCGTGTGCTGGCTGCTTGATCCCTCCCCGCCCTCTCTGGTTTCCTGGTGTCGGCCTTCGGTTCCCCTCTGGGAGACAGCTGGCCGTACAGGGCTGGTCTTAACGCTGGGCTCTCCCCGGGGAAACCACGGGAACAGAAGCAGTGACAGTGGCCAGTCCTTGCGGGCACGGGGACCTGGTAATCTTGTGCGCTGGCACCTTGAGAGCAGCCCCGTGGTCTTTTCTCCTCCTACAGCTAAGCCGGGGCTGAGCCTGGAGCAGTGATGGCGAACCTATGACACGCGTGTCAGAGGTGACACGCGAACTCATTTTTTTGGTTGATTTTTCTTTGTTAAATGGCACTTAAATATATAAAATAAATATCAAAAATATGTCTTTGTTTTACTATGGTTGCAAAGATCAAAAAATGTCTCTATGTGACACGCACCAGAGTTAAGTTAGGGTTTTTCAAAATGCGGACAGGCCGAGCTCCAAAGGATCGCCATCGCCGGCCTAGAGGGTGGTGTGGGGTCCAGGACGGAGGCGCCCGCTCCTGGTGTTCAGGAAACTCAGTCACCAACGTGAAGCAGCCTCTGCTACCGGGACTCCGGCCGAGGACTCTGCTGACCGGTGGCCGGCAGCGTTCGCACAGACGGCCAGGGGCGGCGAGATGCTTGGCCAACACGCTGGGCTCCCTGCCTTTCTCGGCTCTCCCCTTAGACCAGGCTGAGGCTCGCTCCCTGGGTCTCCGGTGTGCCCTCTGGCAAGGGACGGTAGCGGGGGACGGTGCTTCCGCTCTGAGCACGGACGCTCAGCCCCTTAACCTAAGCCCCTGCTCTGGGGCTCCTCTGAGATGACATGGGCCACTCAGGCTTCCCATAGCAGACGGTGATTGCTACCCACAGTGGCACGCGTGTGTGTGCGTGTGCATGTGTTGTGTGCGTGTGTATGTGTGTGTGCACGTGTGCATGTGTGTGTGCGTGTGCATGTGTGTGTGCGTGTGCATGTGTGTGTGTACACGTGTGTGTGTGCGTGTGTGTGTGTTGTGTGTGTGTGTGTGTGTGATGTTTAAAAATACAGCTGAGTCCCTGGGTCTCACAGTACATCCGGGTATCAGGGCATTGTCTGGAGTGTGGGCTGTCGATCGATCCTTAGTTGTTTGTCCTCAGAGATCTGCACCCCATCATCCCTCACTGTCCCCTGCAGGGCCCCTCAGTCCCAGTGTCTCGGACCCTCTGCTATTTTGGTTCTAAATCGGAGGGACTGAGACTCATTCTACTCCGATCCACCCTGGGGCCCCCAACGTTCTGAGATGCCATCTATGCTTTGATTGACTGGACACCTTTTACAGCTATAACCTGTCCAGGGTCATTTCTTTAAATGATCCTATGGTTGTTTTTAGTTCGGTTAAGGCGGTGGATTTCAGTGACTGATAGGTAAATGCTAAACCAACCTTGCATTTCTAGGGTAAACCCTACTGGAGATGATGTATCATCTTTGTATGTATTGCTGAGTTGGATTTGCTAGTATTTTGTTAAGGATCTTTGAATATGTGTTTATGAGGTATATTGGTCAGTAACTCTTTTAGTTATAATATCGGTATCTGATTTGCTATCGCAAGGCTTGTGTAGAGAGTGAGTTGAACCATGTACCTCCTCTATTTCCTGAAAGCGTGTTTTCAAGATTGGTAGTGTTTCTTTCTCAAAAGTTTATTAGGATTCACCAGTGTAATCATTTGGACATGAAATTATTTTTTGAGAAAAACCTTTAATAACAAATCTAATCTACTTACAACATAAAGAGGTATTCATATTTTCTATTTCTTTTTGAATTGGTTTTGTAATTTGCACCTTTCACTGGCTTTTTTCCATTTCAGGCATGTTGTGAAATTCATTAATATGAAGTTAGTCACAATATTCCTTACTGGTCTTTTAATGACTATAGAGATCCCTTAATTCATTATTGATATTAGTAGTTTTTTATCAATATTGCTAGATTTTTAACAATTACATTATTTTTCAAAGAAAATTTGCTTTCAATGCTATTGTTTTCTTCTGCTTACCTTGGGTTTAATTTGCTGGGGATTTTGTTTTACTTCTTAAGGTGGAAATACCTATGGTTATTTTATACTTTCCTTATTTATAACATAACCATTTAAAATTATAACTATTTAAAAACACTAGTTAGCTGTATCCTGCATAATTTGCTATATGCTTCCATCATCATTTAATTATAATTTAGTTCAAAATATCTTCCAGTTACCTGTATGATATTTTTAATTGCCTCATTTGTTATTTTTAAGTGTGTTGCTTAATTTAAAAGTTTTTGGAGATTTATAGATAATCTATTGTTTATAATTTCTAATTAATTGCCATTGCAAGAAGGAAACATAACTCTGTATGTCTGCCATTCTTTGGAATGTATTAGGACATGTTTATAATCTATCATATGGCCCATCTTGGTGAATGTTTCATGTTCATTAGGAAATGCTACTAAAAATGCCTACATATTATCTATAAATATGAGTTAGTTAAATTTATTGTTAATTTTTTCTAGTCTTCTGCCTGCATCCCATCATTCTTGCTGTAGTCTATGGTTTAAAGCAAATCACCACCCTTAAAAAGAGGGGATCACATGTATGTGTGAACACCAGGAGGTGGGGCTTTTAAGACTACTTTAAGAGTCTGTGTGCCACAGTCTATATCTAAATATTTTTTGAAAATATTATATATTTGGTTTTTGTGCCTTTATCAAGGCTGCGAATCTCTACCTTTTAGTTGAAGTAATTGGTCCATTTACATTGAACATAGTATTGCTATCATTTGTCTACCTTCTCTTTTAAAATTCTCTTTGTTCTTTCTTTCTTTGTTCTTTTCCTAGAATCATTTAGGTGACACACATAACCTTTGTATTCTATCTTATCTCATATCAACTTTTAGATACATCTCTTTAAGTCTTTATGCTATTTTGTATTGCTCTATGATTATAACATATGTTTGTAATTATCACAGGCTGCCTTCTAATAACATACTATTTATACTTCAAGTAATGTACTCTGCATTATATATGTTATATATTATATACTTCCAATAACATACTATTTCATGCTATTTCACAACCATTTTAAGAACTTGATAACAGTTCATTACATTTATTTTCCTACTTTTTGTGCTCTTCTCGTCCTATATTTTAATTCTGTACACTCCAAAATTCTTTAGAAATTCCTCGTCCAAACCACAGTTTTCAAATGTTTTATTTGAAACATTTGTATTTTGTGATGAACTGGTGGACCTCGAATGATTTCACTCAGGTCTCCTGGCTTCTCTTCTTTCAGCAGGCTGTATCACATTTGGCAAATATCGAGTGTGCATCAAGGGCAAAGTTGCATATTCATGGCCTGTTTCCAATCTTTGGATAACAAGCTCCATTGACTTGCTTGACCAATAAGAGAGTATGGTTGGTGGGTCCATACCTTCTCTGTGCCTGGGATTCTCTAGGGTTCCAATCTTTCCATCGAGCACATGCATACCCATTAGAATTTCTGCTAATTTCTCCTCAACCCACCTATGAAGGGCTTCCCTGATCCCATTTTTGCTCTTCTAAAGATAATTGCAGTTGTTGGCTTTTCTTTCCTAGGAAGAGTTAATTATGTTCTGGAAATCAGCTTAGTGTGCTTTCTTTGCATCCTAAACTAGCTGATAGTGTAGAAAAACCTATGATTTTCTAGATTATCTAACTTTTGCATTTCAGGGTGGGAGCAGTCATCTCTTGGGACTGTCTATAACCTAACTGGGAAAGGAAGTCCAAGAAGTTAGACTTTTTAAGAAAAATAAAGCCAGGAAATTCTTTTTCTTAATCTACATTCAGCCTTGTTATAATTTCCCCATGGGCAAGATCAAGGAAGCAAAAGCAGCATATGTTAATGTTTCAAAAGTATGATTCTGGCCCAAAGATTAAAGATCCAAAGAAACGCTCTCTTCTAATTAGTGAAGTTCATAGAAGTTTATATTCTTAGAAAATATGAACTTTAGAGTGGTTTGCTTGAATGGAGAGGGGAACTGCTGGACTTGTTATAAAGAGGACAAGTGGGAGCAAGTAAAATACAGATTTCTGAGAGCCTTACATGCAAAGTACTAAACATGTGGCATGTGGGTCATAGAATTTTTTCAATTAATAAAGTCTCAATCCATGTTTACTAAGAATATGTATGCTGTTTACTAAAAAGTATGTGAAACCAGATATAAATATAATAATTATAATAATTACATTGGCTGAACTGAGAAACATTTTTTCTACATTTGGCTTTTCATACCACACTAAATAACCAGAGAAAATAATCATGTTCCTAGGTATCTACACTAATAAAAGGGTAATATGCTAATTAGACTGGACATCTTCTGGACTTTCTTCCAGACAAAGCCACAGTGGTGGGCCGAGGCAGAGATGGTTAGGGGTGATCAGGCCAGTAAGGGAGAGCAGTTAGGGGCAATCAGGCCAGCAGGGGAGAGTGGTTAGGGGTAATCAGGCAGTCAGGCAGGTGAGTGGTTAGGAGCCAGCAGTTCCGGTTGCAAGAGGGATCCCAGATTGGAGAGGGTTCAGGCTGGGCTGAAGGACACACCCACCCATGCACAAATTTCATGTACGGGGCCTCTAGTATATAACTCCTCCCATTTTAAGCAAAGGGATTAATCTCCTTTTGGCCTAAGTTCACTTAAGTTCTTATACTTTTAGCCATGATGATTCCCAGTTAATAGTTTATGTTCGTTTGTTATTTTTAGATGATACTCCATGAAGATCACTGCAATTAAAAATAATGTCTATATGATTCAGCAAATGTTATTCAGACTCATTTTATAATTATAGAAGATATAATGCAGAAAGAAACTAAAATCTGAAAACTGCCTCACCTCTCACGAATTTGTTTTGCTTGATTTTTAACTCTTTTATTTCTGCAGTCTTTCAGAATAAAATCAGAATCTAATCTCTGTGCTTAAAAGAGGAAATTGATACATGAGGGCAGCAGAATAATAGAGTGTGGCATATTAATTCTTTCTTAGACTGTTTTGTACATCTATATTTTGTATTTTCCCTTATTTTTGGAAAAATTTAAATGAGTATTTAATTAATGGCGTAGGTCTAAATAAATAAATAAATACTTACCACACCATTTCTAATGACTTCACATTGAACAACAATTATTCTAATATTAGTAAACTAGAGGCCCAGTGAACATAATTTGTGCATGGGGAGGCATCCCTCAGCCTGACCTGTAGCCTCTTCAATCCAGGACCCCTCAGGGGATGTCCAACTGCTGGTTTAGGCCCAATCCCATATTGGGCCTAAACCAGCAGTCAGACAAACCTCTCGCAATCTGGGACATCTGGCTCCTAATTGCTTGCCTGCCTGCCTGATAATCCCTAACCCCTCTGCCTGCCTGTCTGATTGCCCCTAACTGCTCCCCTGGTGGCCTGATCACCTCTAACATCATCTGCCTTGGCCCTGCACCCAGGACCCAGGCTTCCCTCCCTCTGGCTGGCCGCAGGCACCCAGGACCTGGGCTGGCTTCGCCTGGGCTGGCTGCAGCCGCAGGTGCCTAGGACCACAGGCAGACGGCTTCGCCCAGGCCACAGCCATAGCTGCTGTCACCTGGGACTGCAGGCAGGCAGCTTCTCCTAGGCCACAGACACAGCCGCTGGCACCCAGGACTGCAGGTGGGCAGCTTCGCTCGGGCCCGGCTTTGTCAGGAAGGACATCTGGTTTAATTAGCATATTACCCTTTTATTAGTATAGAGTAATCAGATATAATGCTTCACAAAGAATGGTTGTATTTTGCTATTAATTCAAGGAGAAAAAAAATAAGTGTAAAATGATTTAGAATCCTCACTCTTTTCTCCTTAAATCTGAAGTCTCTTTCACACCCATAAGTAACTCCAAAACTATCTGGAGGAACATGTATCCAGTGCCACTACCCTAATAGCATTTCACAACATGAAATTCATGTTTCTGAGCAGGCTTGCTGAATCAGCTTCATCAGCTCATCTCATCCTGTTTATGTAAAAACTAGGGGCCCAGTGCACAAAATTGTGCACCTTGAAAGGAACTGTGGGCCGTGAGGCTGCGGTAGGCACAGGGGCAGGCCTTGGCCCATCCCCCGTGACCCTGCCCGGCCCCTTCCGCCATGGCTCCTGTCCCCTGTCTGCCTGCAGCCCTACTGCCGCTGCCACCACTCCCACACACTGACTGCACTGGCCCAGCTCGCACCTGCTGATGATGCAGGGATATTGGAGCCAGTGCCAGCAGCAGGTGCAAGTGGCGGCTGCTGCCCTGATCACCCCTCAGGAGAAGAGGGAGATGGAGAAGCCCTCAGGGGCAATTAGGGCCGGCAGCCACTGCTCACACCTGTTGATGGCTCCAAGTGATTGGGACCAGAGCTGGGCACTGGCTGCAGGTGTGAGCAGGGCCAGTGCTGGCAGTGGGAGGGAGCAGCAACTCCGGTGCCGGCTGTGGGTGCGATCTGGGCCAGCAGCAGGTGCAAGCACCGGGCAGGACCGCTGCGCGGGGGAGCAAAGAATTTTCAATAACCACCAGATGCTCGCCCTGATGACAGTGACTGGCACCCCACCTTGGTCTGGCGCCCACACTCACCTGCTCCACCATTCCGCTACAGCCAACGCCTGCCATGTTCTGCATACGCCCCCTGGTGGTCAGCACACGTCATAGCGACCAATTGTTCGGTTGTTCGGATGTTCCGGTTGTTCCGCTGTTTGGTCTTTTGCATATTAGCCTTTTATTCTATAGGATTCTTCTAGGAAGTATGGTTTTCCCGATGGAGACTGTTTCTCTCCTTGAAGTCTGTCTGTGCTATGGTGAGGCAACATTATGATGTTATTTTCACTCATGAGGCCTCTCACCTGTGAAGGTTTTAGTTGTTGTCAGATTGGAACCTGCTCACATCCCGCTTCACTCCCCACACACCTCCTTCTCCTGTCCACCCCCAGCGCCTTGGCCTGAGAGACGGATGGGAGCCCCTCCTTCCTCCTCGGCCCCTCCCTCCCTCACACTGTCAGACGCCTCGTATCAAAAATACACAAAAAACCAAACAAGCGTAGCTGAGGATGGGAGGAAAGGAGCCTGGGCACGCTCATGGAGAGGAAGTGGTGCGGCCGCTGTGGAAAGCCGTGTGGAAAGTCTTCCCTCAAAAAATTAAAAGTAGGGAAATCTCACCTCTGGGTGTTTACCCAAAGAAAGTGAAAACACTAATTGAAAGAGATATATGCAGCCTTATGTTCAGTGCAGCATTCTTTACGACAGCCAGGATATGGGATCAACCTAAGTGACCACAGATAGATGAATGGAGAAAGAAGATGTGAGAACATGTGTGTGTGTGCTCCCCTTGGTCTTGAGTGATCATTTTGTTGGCTGTAAATTATGAATTCATTTCTTTTCAATCCAAGCAGAGAACATATTTCTTTTTTTATTTCTTTTTATTTTTAATTCTCACCCAACCATATGTTTATTGATTGGAGAAAGAGAGAGAGAGAGAGAGAGAGAGAGAGAGAGAGAGAGAGAGAGATGTGAGAAAGAAACATTGATTGGTTGTCTCCCGACCCAAGCAGGGATGGAACCCACAACATTTTGGTGTGTGGGATGGTGCTCCAACCAATGAACCACCTGGCCAGGGCTATTTTTTTATTATTTTTAAATGTCTGTTTGTTTATTTATTTGTTTGTTTATTTGTTTGTTTGTTTTTTTATTTATTTTGCCAGCTGACCTTTTCACTGAGGATGTAGTTACTGAAAAGTTTCACCGTCATGTTTTCGTCCCAGTTTCAATCCCACTGTGACCCGCCCCCTTTCCTATTGGACGGTTGGAACTTCAGGCTTTGGGGTTGTGGTAGCCACAGTGGACTGGGCTCCCCGCCATCCTAGCATTCTGCTTCCAGCTCACTCTTCAGTTCTAGCTCCACGGATTGTCTAGTCATCTTGTGAGCACAGTTTTGCATTTTAAAAATGGTTCTATTATCTCCCCCGGACTTTCAGGTGGTGTTAGCAGGAGGATTTTTCAGCTATGAAGGCCCTGTTGCCCGACGCAGTAATTTCTTCTCCTGCCCCTCTTCTCCTTTCCTCTGGGGCTGGGAGGGGCTCCCTCACCAGGCACAGGGACCCCTCTGGCACACACACCTCACCCTCCTTACTCCCCTTGCTCTCCATCACGCTGCGGTGGCAAAACCCAGACCTTGCTCCACAATCTCATCTGCCTCATGAGCTCTATGTTCCTCTACCATCCTGCTGACTGGGGTGCTTTCAATCCAGGACGGTGGACCTGCCGTGGTTCACCAGGGCTCAGCGATCTGTCCGTCTATCCACAGGCAGTTGTCTGTTCTGTTCTCTGGGAAGACACCTCACACCTTCCTTTTCCTTAACCATCAGTCACTGGGAGCTGATGCCCTTGCCTGTCCTCCCACGGAATAAACAGAAGAGGGAAGAATGGCCTCGTCCCCCACCCCGCCCCGCCCCCCTGATGTCCAGATCCCTTCAGCCAGCCCGCGCTGCCCAGGTGTGCACTCCCTTCTAGTAACAATAATGCTTCCCCTTGTGCATTGGGTCCCAACTGTGCACCTACTCGGAGCCCGTCCGTCAATCATCTCCTCTGTCCGGCAGCATCAGGACCCTGTCCCTCTCCCAGCGGCCTGGGGCCATCTGTGAAGCACTCTGCTTCCTGTCACGCTGGCCACCTGTTAGCATAGCTGAGCAGCGACAGCACGGGGCCGGGGGTCACTGAGGCATGAGCCTGCCCGTGCGCCCCTGACAACTGTAGGGCATGAAGGAGAAAATGGTCAGAAAGGCTTCAATGTGCTTGGCTTTTCTTTCTAAAAATCTTGACCAGTGGTTGGCAAACTGCTGCTCGCGAGTCACATGTGGCTCTTTGGCTCCTTGGGTGTGGCCACGAAGTTTCAATCGCACTGTATGTGCGCACCCGCACGTGGTATTTTGTGGAAGAGCCACACTCACGGGGCCGCAGTTTGCCGACCACTGGTTTAGAATTACAGGAAAGAATCATCCTTCCAACAAATGGAACTGATCCAACTGGACACCCACAAAACAGAAACCACCTTTACAAAGGGCCTTGCTCCCTCACCCTTTTGAGCTGTTCTGGTGCTTTGGTCAAACCGAGTGATGACAAATGCCAGGATTTATTTTGGACTCTCGGTTCGTTTCACTGACCTAAGTGCCATACCACGTTGTCTTAATTACTGTGACTTGTGGGAAGTTTGAAATCGGGGAGCATAATTCCTCCAACTTTGTTCTCCTCCCAAATCATTTCACCTACACGTCCTTCGTCTTTCCAGACGTGTTAGGATCAGTTGGTGTATTTTGACCCAAAAAAGGGAAAAGCAAAACCACTAGACCATGTAGCTTTTTGGTAGGGATTGTGTTAAATGTGTGTATTAAGTTTGGTAGAATTGATATCTTGGTAATATTTCTCATCTATTTAGATATTCTTTAATTTATCTCAGCAACATTTTGTAGTTTTCAGTATAAAAGTGTTTTACTTCCTCTATTAAATTTATCCCTAAATTTTGTTAATGCTATAGGAATGGAATTATTTTCTCAATATTATTTTTAGATTTTTGTTAGTACTAGGATATAGAAATACAATGAATTTTTGTATGTGGATCATGTATCCCACAACCTTGCAAGATCTACATTTTTTTTTCTAGTGCGTGTGTGTGTGTGTGTGTCTCTGTGTGTGTTAAATTCCTTGGGGGTTAACTAATAGTATCATGTCATCTGCAAATAAAGTTTTTCTTCTAACTTGTACGTCTTTCGTTTTTTTCCTTTTCTCTCTTCCCCCTTCCCTTTCTTTCTTTCTTTCTTTTTTTGTTTAATTACACTGCTGGTGCTTGAATCCTGGCTTCCCCGCCTACAGGCCAACCTGGGACAGTTACTTTATGTCTTGGGACCTCCATTTCCCCGTCTATAAATGAGGTTAAGTGTTAGTAACACCTCCTTTCGGTGGTGTTAGGCGGATCAAATGGCAAAACACACATGACGTGTTAGAAGAATGCGTGCTCTCTGTACATTCTCAATAAATATTAGTTGCTATCAGGTAACAGCAAACATGTCTTTAATTCTGTCTGTAGTTCTCTTAAACGCCTTTGGCCTTGACTCTAAAGCCTTCGTGGCGGCCTTGCTCACCCCTCCCCTAAGACGAGGCTTCAGGGTTCAGCCAGGGCCAAAGTCAGTGCGTGGGAGACCCATCTTTTCCAGCTAGAAAGGCAACCGACACGGGCAGTCAAATACCATTTCTTATGAATATTCGTAGTGTATAGCAATTCAAAAATCCCTTGTATTTATGAATAAAGTCCACGGGTAAACTCCGAGAGGAAAAAACTGAAGTTTACTTAGAAATTCAATAAACTTTGTTTATTACTCATAGCAATAAAAGTAATACAACAAAAATATAAGTGTGTCTAATAGCATATAGAAAATAACAGACATTACATCACGGTAGCACGTGAATTAATGGCCCAGGAAAATTTAATCTTAATTAGGAAAACCAACTGAGCTTGAGAATTTGGCTTACCTTTTTCTTATTTTTACTTAATTTTGAGTATATATAAAATATGATGACAACATGTCAGGTTGTTTGTAAGTAATACAAGACTATAGCCCTCGGTGTAACTTCAAAAACGTAGTGAAAGTGTTAATTTTATCTCCCAACAATAATGCTACCGTGGGTGATGCACATCTGAGGCAGGTGACACTGTTATGTATATGTTTTTAAGAGAACGGGTCTGCTTGGTGGAATTACTGCAAACAAAATGCTGGCTGAGATGGGTCGGGACAGCCGTCCATGCTGCTGCATCCCGTGGCTAGTCTACAGCGTGATTAGAAACCACATGTTACTCGATCAGTGACTGAATCGGGCTCCTGCTGTGACTTGCAGAGTAGAAGTTCCAGCGTGATTATTGCAGCTGATTGACAGGGACTAATGGTACAGCAAGACGAGCTCCGCTGCAGCAAAGAGTGTGCCCAGTGCCCAGGTAAACACAGGGCAGCGCCTGTGCTTCCTGCTCCCCCTGCCCCCCAGCTCTGTAAAAAGGGGAGGTTCCCCCACTCTCTCTGGGAGGAAAGTGAGTCCATCGGGCCTGGCCCCGCCGCGGGCCCACGACTCCTTGGGAGACGCAGACGATGGATCTGCTCGCTGCGTTTGGGAGCAGGGACCAGGGTGCTCAGCTAACCTGCCCACGGCCGTCTCTCTGGAGTCACCTCTGCTGCTCAGCTGTCCCCCCTCCCCGGGCTGCTGGTCACACAGACTGCGCAGCCGCACCACCGCCAACAGCACAGGGGGCCCAGGCGGACAGCACCTCGGAGTCCTGAGCCACACCTGGCCGCCCCGGTGGCCGAGCCCAGCTGGGCCTGGCGGGTGCAACGCCCACAGAGGGAGGCCCAGCTACTGAGTGAAAGTCGTCAATTAAGAGGGTGACAGGACCCTGTGTTTCCACCACCTTCCACTTCGCCGTGTGCAGGACTCTTCGTCTTGACTGCATTCAAACCATGTCTCATTTCTGATGCTTCCTGATAAAAACAAGCAGAGCCAGGCAAGCCCCTCTGTTCTATGAACATAGAGAATGTGAACCCACATCAAGGAGTCCTCCCCACAGAGGTCAGGGGAGTCCTCTCTGTAGAGGTCAGGGGAGTCCTCTCTGCGGAGGTCAGGGGAGTCCTATCTGCAGAGGTGAGGGGAGTGCCCCCTGCAGAGGTCAGGGGAGTCCTCTCTGTGGAGGTCAGGGGGGTCCTCTCTGCAGAGGTCAGGGGGTCCTCTCTGTAGAGGTCAGGGGGGTCCTATCTGCGGAGGTCAGGGGAGCGCCCGTGGAGCTCAGGGGAGTCCTAGGTCAGGTAAGTCTTACCCGCAGACCTCATTAAGGTCTGGCTGTGCAGGCAGCATGCAAAGACGTACAGGTGGAGCACCTGCAAGGGGCCAGGTGCTGCGTACACATAAGACATCATCATTGTTATTCAGCCTTTGTTCATAAAAGGCTGGACCTTTTATGACCATTATTTGGACCATTTTTCATTCAAAATAGCTGCTTAACTGTGCTGTTTTGAGCTGGCGTCTCCCGGGGACTTAGTGCTGGCGGGAAAGGCCCGCTGGCCCGGAGGCTGTGCTGTGGGGCTTGGACATGGTCAGGCGGGTTGAATCGGAGCCTCCACTGGACTCAGCGCCCGGGGCCCTCACGTCCTGGCTCCGCTCGGGTTCAGAGATGTGTCAGGCAGCAGAACTGGCAATCCTAGCGCAGGAACCGTCCCAAACTAAACTGAACTGGGAATCTCGCAGGGTTTCATGGCCAGGACTTGCTGGAAAGGGAACAAGACCAAAAGCACAAAAACAAAAAAGGGCGAAAGAGCAGCTTTCACTCCTGGGCAGAGCCAGCCTTCTCCCACCCCTTCCCCCCACCACCCCCGCGCACACGCCTTCAACACGAGTGCATTGCTTGATCATTTATTCTCTCTGGATCATGAGCAACCCAACAAGAATAATGCAGTTAAGTACAGAGACTGAACGCCAATGCGTATGATTCCACTGGGGTGATATGTGAAGGGAAACCTTTTTTAAATAAATAGATCGCACGAGACAGCTCTGAGACACACTGCATGGAGGGGCCAGTGTGCTGTCCATGAAGGCTCAAGCCCTGTAGGTTTTGCTCTGGTGGAAGCAATGCGGGCCGGATTCTCAGCGTGGACATGTGGGATGTGACCTGCTGAGCACAGGGCACAGACCCAGCCATGCTGATCACAACCTTGAACCCGGCAGCGGTGGCTGTTACAGACCCAAGGAGACTCCCAGGGAGTGAGCTGTGGCCCTCGGCCCTCTGCCGGAGTGGGCGTAGGGTGAGGGCATCCCCTCCTGCACCCCTCACCGAGTTCTCTCTGTGGGTGTGTTGGGTGCGGAGCCTCTCTGTCCATCTCTGCAGAGGACATGGAACGGAGTGGCTGGGGGCACAGCAGCCTCGAGGAGCCCAACGGTTTCTTACAAAAGACGCTCAGGGACCAAGTGTGTGCCATGTCACAGTCTCCGCTGCCTCTGGTATAGAGCCAATGAGATGCAGGAGGTTTGGGCCCGCTCTCCAGGGGCCCACCTGCTTCTGAGGTGCAGGCCGTGCCTTAGGGAGACCCCCAGTCAGCCCCGGGGAGGATAGGGCCTCCCTACCCGCACAGCTGGCCATCAGACCCGTCCTGCGAGCCCGCTGCTCTCCAGGAGCCACGTCACTGTGCTTGGGGCAGTCACCCCCATGACAGTCACATGCCACTTTACGTGGCCTTTCAGTGAATACTTGTCCCCCCTGTTCCCTTTCTCTCCCGTGAGTGCTCCCCTTGCTCCCATGAATGCTCCCCTCTCTCCTGCAGTCTCCAACAGGTACAGGCGCACCCCTGTGCAAAGCTTCGTGACAGCAGGCTCTGTCTGCATGTGCCCACCACTGTCGCCCAAGTGCATGGCATGTGCCAGGTGTTCTGTGAACACTTGACGCGTATTGAGTCATTCATTCAGTGCACGTGTTATCTAGCCTCATGACCATCTTCTTTCACCACCAGGAAGTTTCTGCCCTTCCTACCGGATTCATTCTCCGCTCCCCCGGTGGCGGCACCTGGCACTCCGGGTGGGCAGGCCTGTGGGAACCCAGGTGGGCTCGCTCCCCTCAGCTCTGCTAGCGCACCTGGCCTAGCCGGTTCTAAGGGGCACTTATGTACAAAGACCGACCCTTATCCTTTTCTACAAATATTTATCAATGACAAAGCAGTATTTGAAATAAACTAAATGAACTTTTGTAACTGGGAGAATGTTAGGCGTCATCTAATTCAAAACCGTCCTATGGATGAAGAAGTCAGGTATGGAGAGCTTTAAAATGTGATCGAAGGTCACACCACTGCTGGAAACTGTTCAATGAATAATTGTTGCCTAACTGACCCTAGAAATAGAGAAGCGCCTCCCTTTTCTATGTTTCCACATATTCCAAAACATTTGTGAAAACCTATCCTAAATTGATACATAATCTCTGTCTAATTTAGCTGAGGAATGCTAAGAACTAAATGTTTTATATTACCTGCCTGTTATGTGTTGTAAGAATACTAGAGGCCTGTTGCATGAGATTTGTGCACTCGGGTGGGGGGTGGGGGTCCCCCAGCCCGGGCCTTGGGGGATGTTCAACTAACAGCTTGCAGGGAGGGAGCCTAAGCCTTCAGTCAGACAAACTTAGCACTGCCACCAAGGAAGGACAGGGAGGAAGGAGAAGCTCCCGCCACTGCTGCTGCGCTTGCCAGCTGTGAGTCCAGCCTCTGGCTGAGCAGCGCTCCCCCTGTGGGAGTGCACTGACCACTAGGGGGAAGCTCCTACATTGAGCATCTGCCCCCTGGTGGTCAGTGCGCATCATAGCGACCAGTTATTCTGCCGTTTGGTCTATTTGCATATTAGCCTTTTATTATATAGGATAGGAGTTGAGTTCAGAAAAATTCAGTGAAAACCTCTCAGCGCCTGACTCTCTACCTCTGGCTTTAAGGCTGCTGGCCGTTTCCCTTCCCCTGGGGAGACAAATGGTTACTAAACCTCTGCAATTAGGTGTAACATGAGGATTTAAGTGGACGCGAATTTTCAAAGTTGTGCCTTAATTTTTTTGTTGGTAAGAATGTGCCTCAATTCAATAGCACCACATGTAGCTAGCAGAAGGAACAGGAGAGTGAAGGTGAGGGCAATTCAATCTATATTTAAGAGGAGTTTCTGTGCACTAAATCTTATGTCAGGCTCTAAAAGAATATGGAGATGAACATGTGAAACTCTGTTTCCGGAAGCTTAGAATCTATTAGCTCAGATAAAGAACACCCACAATGACATATAAAACAGAAAGTTGAGCTGTGTATGGCTTGTGTGGCTCTAGTTTCATGGTGAGCTAAGAATAAGTCTGGGCACATGGAAGGCCAGGTTCAGCAGACAGAAAGGAGAAAGGAGAGGGAAGAGGGGAAGCCCAGTTAGTGGCAAGGGCATGACCAGCAGCTACTCACAGGGCTTCTGCTCACGCTCCATTGGCAGGAACGTAGTCCTGTGGCTGCTCCTGCCAGGGCCACTGGAAATGCATCTCCACCTGGCAGACCAGTGGCTGGCCAGCAGGGCAGGATTAAGTTGAGTTTTAACTGAGGATTTCTCTGCCTCAATTGAAATGTACACATTTGTCTTGTAATGTGGTTGCAGTGAATTGAATGAACAGGTATGCTACTTGGAGCGATTACACATGTCTGCAATAAAACCCAGGAGATCATAAAAGTCTATTGCGGTATCACAAGTAGTTATACTCAGTTAACCCAACAATTATTACTCTAGTGCTGTGATGGCAAACTTTTTGAGCTCAGCGTGTCAGCATTTTGAAAAACCCTAACTTAACTTTGGTGCCGTGTCACATATAGAATTTTTTTGATATTTGCAACCATAGTAAAACAAAGATTTATATTTTTGTTATTTATTTTATACTAGAGGCCTGTTGTATGAAAATATTCATGCAATAGGCCTTCCCTTCCCCTGGCTGCCGGCACCGGTTTTCCTCCAGCACCCGGGACCCAGGCCTTTGCTCCAACAAGAGCCGCCTTCAGTCTTCACTGCTCTGGCTGGAGCCGCCTTCAAGCCTTCACTGCTCTGGCCAGAGCCACCTTCAAGCCTTCGTTCTGCCGCTTTGTGCCTATGTATGAAAATTAACTGCCATCTTTGTTGGTGGTTAATTTGCATATCTTGCTGATTAAGCAATGGGAGGCATAGCAAAGGTACAGTCAATTACCATGTTTGTCTATTATTAGATAGGATATTTAAATGCCATTTAACAGAGAAAAATCAACCAAAAAAATGAGTTGGCATGTCACCTCTGACATGCATGTCATAGGTTCGCCATCACTGCTATAGTGACTATTCTGTACCGAGCTCTGTGCCAATTCTGTCCTCAGCCAGTTGGTAGTTAGATGGAGACTTTTACAATAAACCCCATATTATCTGTCATAGATATGTCTGGATTTGGCTTGCTAATATTTTAGAATTTTGCATTTCTGCTGATGCTTTTGATCAGTTAGATATATACTTTTTCTTGTTGGCATCAGCAGACTAAAGAAAAGGGCAGGCCTTTCCCACTTGCTGCTCCTGCCGAGGCCAAGGCAGAGGCTGCATACCACGTTTCCCCCTAAAATATAGACTTACACAGTGAGTGTCCGTCTCACCCAGGGCGCATGCTCTCACTTCTGTCTGATGACTTTTGTCCAGCATTCTTTCTTGTACTTCCAATGGAACTTTTTGTAAGTTTTCCATGATATAGGCACACATTTGGGACATCTCCAAATATTTGGTTAAACCACCTACAAAAGTAACTTTTTTCTACAAGAGATAACACCATCGATGGCATCAGCTTCACACATTAAAGGAACCAGAGGTGTGTACACATTTTTACTCCTTTCAAAACTCAGTTATTACTCTGATTATTTATTGGTCTTCAATCCTCTTATATTCATAATTTTTAGCTCTCACTTTTCCAAAGTTTTATGTTTGTACTAGAGGCCCAGTGCATGAAATTCATGCACTAGTAGGGACCCTAGTGGCTGCTGCTGTCAGGGCCTCCCTCCCTTCCCTGCTGGCCCCACCCCCTGGTCAAACTCCCAGACAACCTCCCAGTCTAGGGGACAATTTGCATACTATGCTTTTATTATATAGGATTCACACTTTTGGCGCTGAAATCCTTCTCAGATAAACTAATAAATCTCTCCATCCAACAACCAACTGGTTGAGGACAGAATTGACACAGAGCTTGGTACAGAGTAGGCAGTAGAGTAGTAATTGTTGGGTTAACTGAGTATAACTACTTGTGATACCGCAATAGACTTTTACAATTAGTATCACAGAGCCCCCCGCAGAACCATGTCTGCTTACACTGACTCTGTGGGGATAGTCAGGTGACCACACCATCTCTGGGAAAGTGAGGGATCTGGGGGGAAATTACCATGAGCTTTGACTCTATTTTTTCATACAAGTGATTTTCACACAAATTTTTATTTTTTCATACAGATCTTCTAAACATGCATCTCAATGGTAACACTGAACAAAACATGAAAGCTACCACAGAACAAGCCTCTGCAGGCCCTGGGGGTGGGAGCCAGGCGGGGCCACAGCGGACCTGGTAGGAAAATCATTTTTCATTGCCGGCTGGCGACAATAGGCGTTCTGCCTCTCTCTCTCCCTCATTCAGCTCCACCATTCCATCCCAGCCCCAGATTCCCGGTCCTTTTAGGGGTTTGAGAATGGGGGGCAAAGAGCACGACCCAGGGCACTCGCTGCCATTCGTCATCCCCTGGCCCATCTGAGGGCGATTCCCACGGAAGGAATGAATGAAGGTGGAGAGAAAGGGTCAGAGTGTTGGTTTCCCCCCATTTGATTCAAATTGAGTCCTTAGCGCTCTCACGCTCAGCCCAGCTCATTCTGTGGCACAGTGAGAAGGGAGTTCTGGGCCCGCCCTGGGCCATGATGGACAGCAGGAGGCTGAGCTTTTCTACAGCGCCTCCTTTTCTGGTCCCTGAGGCCATGACGTGTCTGTGGGGAGGGCACCCTCACCTTTGCACACCCCTCCGAGAGTCCAGAATCCTTTGGTTTTAGCAACTCCTCTCCCTCAGCAGGGAAGGAACCCCTGAGAACCAGCTAAAGAATAAACAAACCGCCAAGGTGAGAGCTGCTAGTGGCCCTGCACTCCCTTCTGGTTGGGGAAGGTGCGGGTTCTGTGAGGGGCCTCATGAATGTTCACACAATCACGGAGGAAGGTGCTCTCCTCTCATTCCCAGGGAGGTCCCTGCCTGGGCTGCCACGGGGCTGCCAGGCTGCAGCTCCGCTCATCCCTCTCATCCCTCAGGTCAGCACCGATGCTCGCCCTGGGACTCCCCGAGTTCAATCCATGTGAAATGCTGTTCATTTTCCTGCTGTTTGAAATAGAGACGTTTTCCATTCGCATGAGAACACAGCGCTTCACTAAGACGTCAGCTTGACATGGTCACCTCTTGCCTTGGTGGCTGCCTTGGACTGACTTTGCCGACCTAGCATTTTGGTGGGTAATTTGAAAGCCAGCAAACGGTTGCATTTTGAGCAGCCCATGTAGCAAAGCTTGACAACCCTGCACAGGCCTGCTTTCCTCAGGATGAGTCCGCACACACGCTTCCTCTGTCATACCTTAGTGACCACACATGCTCCTCACTCACATGTCCATGACGCTCGTGCCCTAAGAACCTTCGTCCCTCCCCCAAATGAAACTCAGTGCGCGCTTCTCATCACTAACCCATGCGCTGCCTTTTCCGGTCAGTCACCGCTCCAGCTGCAAAGGCCCTGGTCTGCCTGCCTGCCTCCCACCCAGCTCCTCCCTAAGGGCCTGGGGGAGGGAGGATGCCAGTGGTGGGCGGGCTCTTTGTTGCTGCTGCTTTCCTTTCCTGTTCATTGGAGGGCACTGTGACCTGCTTCAGAGAGAGGGGTGGGAGCAGCCAAGCCCCTTTTCCGCCCCTTGGGCTGCGGCCTGAGCTGGAGGTCACTGGTGCAGCTTTCCCCCACCCACCCTCCCTGAGGTCACCTGGGGGTCGCCGACAGCATGGGCGATGGTGTTGGGTGCTCTACGCAGTACCTCCCTGCCTGTGCCCACCCTGTACCCACCGGACTGCGGACACCAGCAAACCTGAAGCAGGGAAGCCAGAACGAGTGTGCACCGTGGAACAGCCAACGCTCTCTTTAAGCATCAGGTGTTAACGAATCGGTGACGGATCCATGTTTCACCATTGGCCCCTGCTCTTCTCTCCCTCTCGCTGTGCACAGATGCGTCACTGAGTGTGTGGAGCCCATTTGGAAATGGCCTTTGTTCTGACCATGGTACGTGGGGAGGGTAGACCATGGTTTATAACCTCACCAGCCGTCATTGGCTCCTGGGATAAATAAACAAACAGGAAAAGCCAGACTGTGTCTCACCCACTCTTCACAGAAGTCAGAGCAGTGAGGCGAGGAGAAGAGAAAACGTGAGGCGTACCCCAGCGCCTGCTGCTGATTGAAATACACACACTTCCCATCGTACCTGACCAGGCGAGTGCTCCCTGGGCAAAGGCAGGAGAAGGAACGGTGCCCATGGTTCTGCTGGGAGTTGTTCCCAGCAAGAACGACGCTTCTCACACAGCCACATGCCCTGGGAGAGAATAGGGTACAACTTGCAGGATGTACCCTTAGTGTTAATGCTTGCGAGAATTGAAGGACAGACTGCTAGACCCTGGATTTCAGCTCCTTGCCGCTGATTCTAGCTACAAGTTTAAGCAGCATTTGAACATCTGTAACGTGAAATGATGAAGGACAGTGAGCATCCTGGGCAAATTGCCACACCAGCGTGTTCATACCCCCTCTGCAGTTTGCAGATGTTCAGGGTTTTTATTTTAACACTAGAGGCCAGTGCATGAAATTCATGCAAGGGGCTCGGCCCTCGCAGCCTCAGCTTCGTCTGGAAGGTTGTCCGGAAGGACACCCGGAAGGTCATTTGGCTGTCTGATCTAATTAGCATATTGGCTGTTTATTATATAGGATACCAGGTGTGTTGTTTTTTTCCTGATTCATCAAGGGCAGGCAAGTAAGTTACTATGTTATTTTAATGTGAAAATTGTTCAACTACTTCATGTAAAATAATAAAAATCCTAAAAATATTAGCTAATGTTATTGATGACTCACCGTGGCTAGGCACTGTGCTAAGTACCTCATTCCTGTTATCTTACTCAGAGAACTGAGAGCACCCCATGTTCTCATCTTATCTCCATATAACGGGGGAGGAGCTTAAGATGCTGGTCCGGGGCACACCCGTGGTGTAAAACCCAGTTTCCAGTGCAGCCCGGGACACGCACTTGCTACATAACTGGTACCAACTGTGCACGGCTATGCTTGGCCTCACTCAGGTTCTGGCTTCTGATAATAGTCTCTGCATCTCGTTAAAATGCTTGTCAAGCCAAACTGAAATCGACCTCCCAACTTCACGACCGTAACTTGGAGAAGGGCTGACGTGAACTCAGAGGCTGTGTCTGCTTCGAAAGGACATTGAGAAGAGTGTTCTTTGCAAGCAATGACACTCTTTCCTGCCAGATGGGACCTAAGAAGGAGCCGCGTGGATGGAGTCTTGTAGGTTTATGTTTAATCGCTGTAGGGGGTAAACTAGGAGGCCTGACACATTCGTGCTCCCCGGGGCCCCAGATTCTGCCCCCAAGGTCACACAGACATGGCCAGTGGGCCTCCCAACCCCACCTGCCTTCCGACACTGCCCGCCTCTCTGCTGGTCCTCATTCTAAAACTGCATCGCTGAGTGCTGTCCACTCACGGGTATTTCCCAGCCATTCACCAACAGTTACCTCCTGCACCCCTCCTGGCCCCCGTCTAGGCTAACACATGCTGTTTCCCTTTCTTTCCTGTTCACAAATGCTCGTCTAATAAGTGATTCCCTGCAACCCAAGCCTCCCTTTTAATCAGCACTTTGGGAGTATTTAACTTCATGATTATTATATCACACTAGAGGCCCAGTGCATGAAATTTAGTGCACTGGGGGGGGGAGGGCTGTCCCTCAGCCCAGCCTGCACCCTCTCCAATCTGGGACCCCTCAGGGAATGTCCCACAGGGATCAGGCCTAAACCAGCAGTCGGACATCCCTCTCACAATCTGGGACTGCTGGTTCTTAACCACTCTCATGCCTGCCTGCCTGATTTCCCCTAACTGCTTCTGCCTGCCAGCCTGCTCAACCCCTAACCATTCCCCTGACAGCCTGATCGACGCCTAACCTCTCCTGCTGGCCCAGTTGCCCCTAACTGCCCTCCCCTGCTGGCCTGATCACCCACAACTGCCCTCCCCTGCCGGCCATCTTATGCCCACGTGGGGGCGGCCATCTTGTGCGAAGGCATGGTGGTCAATTTGCATATTACCTCTTTACTATATAGGATTAGAGGCCCAATGCATGAAATTTGTGCAAGGGGCTCGGCCCTCGAAGCCCCGACTGCCCCAGCCGGCCCTCACAGCCCCTCACAGCCTGGGTTGGCCCTCACATCCCCTCGCATCCCCAGCTTCATCCATAAAGTCATCTGGACAGTTGTCTGGAAGGTCATCCAGATGGTCATTCTGCTGTTCTGTCTAATTAGCATATTAGCTCTTTATTATACAGGATTTTTTATTTTCTCAAAATTGTATTCAGTTTAAGCTCATCACCTTATCAAATGCTTCCTAGTCTTTAAGTATTACAGCATTTGTATAACATATCTTCATTCATTCATTTTTATTGATTGATTTAAGCTAGAGAGAAGGGGGGGGGGAGAGAGAGAGAAACATTGATTTGTTTTTCCACTTATTGATGCATTCATTGGTTGATTCTTTAACGTGCCCTGACAGGGGATCAAACCCACAACCTTAGTGTATTGGGAAGATGCTCTAACCAACTGAGCACCCGGCCAGGGCAGCATCTGTATAATTTAAACCAGGAACATTTACAGAGCGAGTTTATGGCATTTGTCATATTGTATCCTTACAGCATTTTTAATATTTTTCCTCAGAGAGGCAATTTTTTTCCCATTTCCCCATATCAATTATAGTATATGTTACTTAGAGTATCACCAATCACAAAACAGAATTTGGGGATGCTGGAAGCAGAAGTATATTCAAAGCATATTCATTGCAATCCTCTGTGTTTAAAAAGGAAAGAAACTCAGTGTAAGATCTGTCGCAACCAACTTCCAGTGTAATTTTACAAGAGCTTCTTCTCCCATTGACATGTGTGTTTATTGTGTGTTTTTCAAGTGATAGTTAACGAATTCATGGGGTTTTGAAACCCTCATTGCTATCCATTTTCAGGTTATCGTCATCATTCCAAAAAAGAAGCCCAATGCTTACCGGCGGCCACTCCCCACCCCCTGCCTCTCCAGCCCCTGGCAAACACAAATCTAATTTCTGTCTTTACTGAGTGGCCTGGGGTGGATAGTTTCTATAGTGAAACTACACAATGTGTGTCCTCTGGCGGCTTCTTTCACTTTGCATGTTTTCAAGGTTCATTTACTCTATAGCTTGTATCGGTACTTCATTCCTTTTCGTGACTGAATAGTATTCCATTGTGTGGATCTACCACATTGTTTATCTGTTCTTCAGTTGATGGACATTTGAGTTGTTCACACTTTTTAGTTATCCTATATAATAAAAGCCTAATATGCTAAGTGTCCAGTCGACCAGCTGGCCATTCAACCAATCAAAGCATAACATGCTAATGATATGCTAAGGCCGCTCAACCACTCGCTATGATGTGCACTGACCACCAGGGGGCAGACAGTTGACTGGTCAACCAGTCACTATGACATGCCCTGACCACCAGGGGGCAGATGCTCCAACCGGCAGGTTAGCTTGCTGCTGGAGTCCGGCCAATCAGGACTGAATGAGATGGGCCAGACATGCCCTGGAGCCCTCCTGAGGTCCCTCCCTGGCTGGCCAACCTCCCATGTTCTCCCTGGCCCTGATGGTGCACTGGTGGGGTCCCTTGGCCTGGCCTGCACCCTCTCACAATTCTGACTGAGGGACGCCGCCCCCGCTCTGCCAAGTGCACAAATTTTGTGCACCAGGCCTCTAGTTATAAATAATGTTGCTGTGAACACTCGTGTACAAGTTTTTCCTTGTATATATTTTCAACTTTCTCGAGTGAATATGCCAAGTGAAATCACTGTTACGTAGTAGCACCATGCTTCGCCTTTTGAGGAACTGCCAAACTGTCTTCCAAAGGGCTCCACCAGGTTATAATCCCACCCGATGGCTCCATGTTTCTGGGCCTCTTGTTTTCACACAGAAACACGGAATTGGATACCAATACCACCGCTGGTACAAGTAAACTGTGCAATTGGAGGGCACGTATCCTTCCATTCCCATTCACTATAAGCAGTGCCATTCTAGCACAGCCTTTATAAATCTGAGCCTAGTCTTCTTTCATTTTCTCTAACTCCCCCAGTTTTCAATCCAAAACTTTCCCTGCCACTATTTTATTTTTAGCATCATAACCTTGGTGCAGTGTTGATCAGCTGGGACCCTTCTTGTAGAGGCGTGTCCCTAATCCCTAAGTTACACCAAAGGTAGAACATTCCTCCATGAATCAGTGTGAGAGTTAAACACCAAGGCGCTGGCCCCGGCTGCCCCACGGGGCTTGTATATTGCCAGCCATAAATATAGACATTAAAGTGATGTATGGGCCTTGCTTCCAACTCAAAGTGAAAGTAACAGAAGGGGAGTGAGGGAATTGATGTGGAAATTATAACCTCTCTTCCTTACATTTAGATTTTACTATTTAGGTAATTACTTAGAGTAACAATAAGGAGAGAAAAAAATTACCTAAAATTCAAAGGATGTCTCTACTTTAATATTTTAAAAGACTAATCATTTGAACACTCTTCACAGATTCTTTCTGTTATATTTTTTTAACTGAAGTTCCAGGCATAACATGATATCCAGAAGACAAAAATATTTAACCAGCTTTCTCACCCACACACTCCCTAGAATTTTTCTGGTTTCCAATAACTCAAGTAGTAAGATTTTACCTTTTTCAATTGGTGGAAACTCTGCAGTTTGGTGAGTCTACTGGGTAGAAGACGTTTTTGGTCTGATGTTCAGTTAGACTAGGTATTGATAGGAACAGTTTCATTTTGTTTCTTTAACTCTTTTTATTAAAAATCACATAACTACCTGGCCAGCATGGCTCAGTGGTGGAGTATCGACCTGCGAGCCAGGAGACCACAGATCAATTCCTGGTCAGGGCACATGTCCAGGTTGTGGACTCAATCCCCAGTAACAGGCGGCGGGGGGGGGGGGGCGGGTGCAGAAGGCAGTGATCAATGATTCTCTCTCATCACTGATGTTTCCACCTCCCTCTCTCTTCCTCTCTGAACTCAATAAAAATATATATTTAAAAATCACATAATTGCACATGTGTATTCCTCCGTTTTAGCTGATATACATGCTTTTCTTTCTTTTTCCTTCCTCACATATCTCAGGATTTCCTCAGACGGTAGCTTTAAGATCGGCGAAGTAAAGAACAAACCAGGAAGGAAATCTACCTGCCGAGGTCCCGGCGTGTGGGAGGCATTGCCCGGCCGGTGCGACCCGGCAGGCATGTGGGGCCATGTGGTCCAGGCCTGCCCCACGGAGCTGCCCCGGTGTCAGGGGCGAGTTCCAATTCGGAGATGCTGCCCTGGAGGTGCTGTGGGTGGACACGAGGGGAATTTCAGCCAGAGCTTCGTTAAACACTGAGAATGACAGCCTTCCTCCCTGCTCACTCTCCACAGCTGCTCTGCGCCCAGCATCACGTTATGCGCCCCCAAGCACAGCCTGGGTGCTGCCCAGGCATCTATGGATTTGGGGGGAGGGGAGCTGGCATTTGTAAAAGTGAAAACCGTGCAGATATTCACCACGAGGGGCCTGTCCCCTCCTCGGTGCATTTGGAGATGTGTAGACGCCACCAGCCCACAGGCCGCATGTCTGTGTGTCGGGCTCCCATCGGGTGGTTCATTGCCAAGTGGAGGTAACAGAAAACAGAAACATAAACAAAACAACACAAAATTCAAGATCACCTGGTTAGGAAACACTGTTTGGAAATAATGACGAACAGGCAATTAATGTTTCAGTCTCTCACAATGATGCAACTAGAGGGGACTTTTTTTAAAATATATTTTTTATTGACTTCAGAGAGGATAAGATAGGGAGAGAGAGAGGGAGAGAGAGAGAGAGAGAGAGAGAGAGAGAGAGAAACATCAATGATGAGAGAGAATCATTGATCGACTGCCTCCTGCACACCCCCTACTGGGGATTGAGCCCACAACCCCGGGCATGAGCCCTTGACTGGAATCATACCCGGAGCCCTTCAGTCCGCAGCCGACATGCTATCCACTGAGCCAAACTGGCTAGGACTAGAGAAGAATTTTAGAAAACTAGTTTCTAGAACAAGTGAATATGATGTAATAATTGTGCTTTGTTTATTTCTTTTTATAACAGATTGAGATTAAGCTTTTTATTTTATCCCTAATGAAGTATGATTATCATAGTTAACACTTTCTAAAAGTTTCAGTTTAATCATTTAATTTTTAAGTGTAAGTATATAAAAATACTGGTATATATACTAAGTATATATTCTAAGCAGGTCCATGTGATTAACCTAGAAAAAATCAGAATAGAAGGTGTTATTTAATCCCCTGTTGTCCCAGAAAAGTACATACATTTTCGATGTAAGTGAGGATTTGTATCCATTATAATGTACTAAGTGCTCTCCTTCATCATCATTCACACATCAATCAATGTTTATGTTGGTTATAAAGTGAGAAAAGAACCCCTGCACAGTGTAATCCTATATAATAAAAGCCTAATATGCAAATCAACCCAACAGAGGAACCACCGGTTGCTATGACATGCACTGACCACCAGGGGCCAGATGCTCAATGCAGGAGCTGCCCCCTGGTGGTCAGTGCGTTCCCACAGGGGGAGTGCTGCTCAGCCACAAGCCGGGCTGATGGCTGGTGAGCAGTAAGGATGTCCGACTGGTGGCTTAGGCCCGTCAGTCGGATAACCCCCAAGGACTCCCGGACTACAAAAGGACACAGGCCAGGCTGAGAGACCCCTCCCCCAAGTGCACCAATGTCATGCACTGGGCCTCTAGTATTTAATATGTGTATATTCAGCAGGTTTCTGGATCCAAGCATGTTGAGTGTTCACTGACTTCCCATATCTCTTCATACAATGAGTTCTCCCATCCGATCTGGATTTAGTAATAAAGTTGAAGTCATGCTCTTCCAACCACCACATATCACCCACTCCATCATGTTTTTATGAGAATTCGAGAAAATACTGATGACACAGCGTTCCTGGGACAGGGTCTGACCGAAGGCGGGGAGGGTGCTTCCCACCGCGTTTGTCAAGAGAAACACGATTTTATCGCCCAGGATCCATCTGTTAATGTTCCTACTTTTCCTAAGTTCAACAACAAGCACACAGAGGAAACCCCTGTACTGGCCAGGTTTTCCGGAAGCATCGTTCCTGTGTTCGCATTTCTACACGACAGCCACGATGTCACACATTCACAGGACGCAGAGAGCGCGTGCACTTGGGACCAACGCGTGGCTGCCCCGCCCACCCCCGACCCCCAGTTTTGCTTTCTGTCTGTCACATGAGTGGGTGTTACTCATAAAGGATCTGAACCCCCTGAGCACATGCGTCTCCTTCCACCCTTAGCGTGAGCTCAGGGGCTTGGCACGGGGTCTCCGGGGGGCCTCTAAATAATTAATGGCTGGGTCTCCTGCCCCTCGCACTCTCTCTGGACACACTCCTGTTTCTTACAGCTCCCCGGTTTCCACGTGGGAAGCATCTGTCCATTCCTTTTATTAATATAAACTATTTTCACTTTCTCCGGTGACAAATTGCCCGAAATGAGGTTTTTTACGCCTATTGTGACTGCGCAGGATGAGAACTGCCCCTGGAGGCCGCAGCTGTGTGTTGACCGCAGGCCTCGTGCGCCTCCCTGTGCGGGGGAGGGGGGCTCCATGGCGAGGGCCGAGCGGAAAGAGAGAGTCGTTATTTGGGGTGAGACAGACATCGTAGTTTTTGAAATTTTCAAAAAATTTAAACGATTATTTGTTGCGATTCGAAATGCCATTTTAAACTCTACCCCAAAGTATAGTGTTTCAATCTGGTACAGCAGGGTGTTTAAAGCCTTCTGCTGAGGTCCCACATTCAAACAGAAACATGTCCCGCTCTTCCCTCAGGACCGGAATCCCAGGCACACGGCAAGCCTTGCACGTCGGTGGGGGATGGGCCTTCACCTGCCGCAGGGACGTGGGCCTCGGCGAGAGGGCGGGAACGGGACCCACGCACACGATGACCCCGGCTCCCAGGGGTGCACGATGCTCTGGTTCCATTACTCTCACTGGGCAGAGCTCATGTTGCCCGTGCCTCGCCACCGATGACAGCTGCCCACCTTCAAAAGCCACCAAAGTGCGTCATGGTCCGATGTGTGGAAAGCTGATGACAAGGCACAAAATCACATTCAAAACGCAAGCGCAATAGTAACATCAAGTCAGAGCGTTGGGGTCACGATGGGGAAGCTCTGAGAACCAGAGCGACATGCCATACATTGAAGGAGAGTCTGCCCCCCACCCTTCTCGGCCGTTAGCGGTTGCCTCGGGAGCAGGACTGCCTGCTGTTGGTACGCGTCTCACAAATCCAGGGAAAAGGCAACGTCTAACTTCATGACTTGTGGCCACCACCTTTTCACATCAAGAATAATATAAGTAGCCCGACCGGCACGGTTCAGTGGTTGAGCACCGACCTATGAACCAGGAGGTCACAGTTTGAATCTCAGTCAAGGCACAAGCCCTGGTTGCGGACTCAATCCCCTGTGTAGGATATGCAGGAGGCAGCCGATCCATGATTCTCTCTCATCATTGACATTTCTATCTCTCTCTCCCTTTCTCTGAAATCAATAAAAATATATTTTTTTAAAAAGAATAGCATGAGACACTGAGGGTTCAATGTGTGAGATACAATAAAAAAAAATGATGACTAGTCCATGACATTGTCACAGTGCAGTGAGGTTGTGCTCACGGAGTCAACACTTAGGAGAATGAGGTCGCACTCTGTAATTTCAGGTGCAGCAACGTGGCCCTGGCAGTTGAGACCATATTCCCATAAAAAATAAAAGATTTAGGATAAAGTGTATTTGTAGACATTCTCACATCTTTCCCTTAGTCACAGTCCAGGACAGCATCAGTCAGGATAGAACACATCACAATACATACAGAATGAGTTAGCTTTGTTGACATACGTACAGAGAGAACACTGGTTCCCATAACTTTCTCGTCTGTCGCGTTTCAGGGGCACAGTATGCAGTGTTTGATACTAAAGGCCCATACTCACTGTCCTTAAAACCTTTAAAACTGTTTAATTGTTAGATTGGTTCACAGACTGTCTCAACACAATTACAATTTATTAAATCTATTTCATGATTCAAATTCCTCCTTTTGAAATTAACATACCAGAAACATTTAAAATCCAACACAATACTATGTTTCAAAAAATGTGCAAAATGGTTATTGAATGGTGTCTGATAATGGACCTAATAATGAATTAGCAAAATGAAAAGTTTTTCTCACGAATTATTCATTTCAAAATCAGCCTTTTCCATGAAAATTATAATTTTTAAAATTAATTTAATTATCTCTGTCAAAATATAAGAGGAACAGGAAGTTGAAACTATTAAGTTAAAAAAAAAAACCATAATTTTGTTAAGGTATTTTTTAGGGCCAGAATATAAAATGCTTTTTAGATTGTAATTCTCTCAGAATAATGGAGAATTAGACCCCCCA
The DNA here is from genome assembly GCA_036010255.1 of Myotis pilosus. Taxonomy (NCBI): domain Eukaryota; kingdom Metazoa; phylum Chordata; class Mammalia; order Chiroptera; family Vespertilionidae; genus Myotis; species Myotis pilosus. The sequence goes on from JASKON010000034.1 coordinate 3,170,006, forward strand.
AAAATCTTTGAGAATGTCAGATTTCTTAAGTTATCTTTTAGAATAAGATGGATATAAGCAAACTAACCAAAACACCATGTTCTTTAAACACAGTTACACGGGTTTCCTTCAGAACATAAATAACAGTGGGAAGAAAGCATTCCTACAGATGTTCCTTGGGTTAAGTAATGCCAAATGCTCAGTAAATATCCCTTGAATAGCAAACCAGGACCAAGTGTTGAAAATAAGAATCCGAGGAATAAAAATATAATCACCTTAAAATGCATTTCAGAGGCCAGTCTGCTTTGTTGTGATGGCTCCTTATAAAATGACCCTATATAATAAAGAGCTAATATGCTGATTAGACCGAACAGCAGAACGACCGTCCAGACAACCTTCAAGGGTTGCAAAGGCCGAGAGAGGCAGCTGGGGCTGCAAAGACAGAGCCAATTGTGTGAACCTCTAGTTCAGTGGTTCTCAACCTTCTGGTCCTTTAAATGCAGTTCCTCATGTTGTGACCCAACCATAAAATTATTTTCATTGCTGCTTCATAACTGTCATGTTGCTACTGTTAGGAATCGTCATGTAAATATCTGATATGCAGGATGGCCTTAGGCGACCCCTGTGAAAGGGTCGTTCGACCCCCAAAGGGGTCGCAACCCACAGGTTGAGAACCGCGGCTCTAGTTAGACATAAAGGACAACACTAAAACATTCTCAGCTAGAAAGTTTTCAGTGAGGGCAAATATTTCTCTCCCCTAAAGAAATGTAAGTCTAATTCTTAGAACACTTAAAAATCATACCAACAGGAAGTCTGTCACACGAGTTCTGGAAATGTCGGATCACCGCAGATGCTCTTTTGCCATGTGGACAGTGAGCCTTTATTTGGACATAACATGTATTAAAACACATTAAGATGTATGTGCAAGGTCCTTTGTGATCTTGGCTGTCAGCTGACGGAGCTTTCAATTCAGAATAATCTCATAAAATCGGAGCGAGGCCAGAGTCACGGTGACGTGGGCCGGGCTGACTCGGGAGTTTCCCCGCTGCCTGCCGGCCCCTGCTGCTTTGTCTCAAAACTTGTAGCTTCAGGTGCGGCTTGTCACCTGGTGTACGACCCAGGCCTGCCTGTTATTCATCCCAAGACGCGCTCCGAGGGGAGTGACCCCGAGCAGAGGACAACCAAATGCCCTTTGCCCCGAGGACTCGCAATTTATGGCTGTAACACTTTCTAGTTTATAGGGTCATCAGCCCCTTCGCTTCTGAGATGCTTGTCAAGCTTGGCTTTGAATCGAAGGTACAACTGATTTATGTCACAGAATTGAGAAGAAATGTGACCCTCAGTGTTAGCTTTTATAAAGGCCTTACCTCATCGGGAAGTGTAACAGCAATGAAGGCGGTAATACAGTAACGTTTTCCTTCCCTTATCCATCTCATCTCCGCCAGGAATAACAGCACGTTCCTTCGATGGTGAAGTTTCTACACCGGAGAAAAGACATTTTAACATTAATGTCGTCGGGTTTTGAATAACTGCCTTACAATTTCAATTTCATTCTCTAAGTCCCAATCAATGCGCCTTAAAGTTATTTCTGAAGAATGAAATAGTAAACAGAACATATTGGTAAATACTATAGAATTCTCACCAACTGCAACCACTACCATTTCCTTCTGAACATGCAGGGACTTAACTTTAAAACAATTGCCATTTGCCAAGAGTGTGTGTACTTTAACTTGAGATCTGGGATTTAAATTAATCATTGATTTGAAGGTAAATATTTTTAAGCAAAAAAAAAAAATTGAAATTTTTCTAATAAGAAAAAAGAATGAATGAAAATAGGTCGTACTGACTCACTAACCGAACCTTACAGATAACACAGGCAGGCAATTTGCACGTATTATATATGTTACATGTGTCATATGCTGCATTGTGTAAAGAAAGCTAGAGGGGAAATTTATTAAGAAAATCTTAAGGAGGAGAAAATACATTTACCATATTTATTGAAAAAAACCCATGGAAGTGGCCTGCACAGGTCACACCCTGCGGCTCATGGAGGACTGTGGCCCTTGATGCCCCTGCGCCAGCGCGAAGATTCACTCCAGCCCAGAATCTACAGACCGCGCCCCTCGCTGGCCTCCACGAGTGTGAGGAACTGAAGTGAACCCCGTTTTTTGCTTAGAGTAACATAGACAGTAGGACCAGGGGTTCTAGGATTCTGCCCTACATTTGGCCCCACCAGGGATGCCCCCACAGCAAAGCCACATGCAAGCCTCCTCCTCCCAGCGGATGTGGCCTCTCTGCGGGATCCAGGCCTGGTCACGGGTTCGTGTCCCTGTCGCTCTACAAGCTGCCTACCCCCGCCCCCCACTCACTCATTCTCGGAGGCTGAGTTGCCCTTCCCACAGCCGCTGCCCCGCGCCCCGAAGAGACACTCACTGGCCCCGTCAACACTTCAGGTCCGACTTTGGAGTCAAGACGTTCGGTGTCAATCCCGTTGCGCTTGCACCTGAGTTCTCCGCCGTGAAATCTCCGCTGCTGACACGGGAATGAAGCCCGTGTCCTCCCGGTGCTTCTCGCCTTTTGTGGAGCATTTTTAAGTCTTAAGTCTTCTCGGGAAGTGTGGCCAGGCACACTGGCCAAAGTTTTACCGCCTCTTGCCCATCTGAAAGGGCCATGGCAACCCCAGCCACCGTAGGAAGGCAGGTTCATTTGTGAGATTGATCTGCTGAGAAACGAAAGGTTTGTGTTTTTTTGTGGGTTTTTTTAAAAGGGGGGTGTGAGGGGGGGCTGATCCTCAGAAAGAACAGTATTGGGAGTTCCCCGCTCGGCGAGGGTCCTAGAGTCCTCGCGGCTTCTCTCCCAGGTGGTAGCAATTGTGTTTTAATAACGGAGCTGAGCGGGTGCTGAGAGAGGGAGGGAGGACTCGGGGTCCCGTGGGGCTACCCTGGCCCGGAATCTCCGCTTACCATTTACCCGCAGGCCCGTGCTCACCAGCAGATGCCGCGGCTTGAGTGTCATCTGAGCTGTGACGGAGCACCATCAGGGTGAAGTCTAAGCTTGCGACTGTTTGTCTTTCTGCAGCCTTGGCATCTCAAGTTCCGGAAACTCAGCCTTGGGCTCAGCAAAGCTCGGGGACCGTGAAGTCAGTCCCGGCAGGCGCTGGGGGTGCTCGGGCCCAGCTGCCAGCAGCGCTGTGCGGCTCCTGAGGGCCTGTGGGGTGCCCTGGAGTCACCCCCCGACACAGAAAACTTCCAGCCAGAGATTGGACCTCTGATGGTGCAATAGGGTCAATAATCAAAGGACCTCTATCAATAATATAATTATTTGTGGACTTTAATCCACCACTTTTAATGTTGTGGCAGAATAGTCACAGGGCCATCTTCTCTGAACTGTTAAGAATTGTTGCCCGGCTGTCATAGCTCAGTTGGACATCGACCTGTGAACCAGGAGGTCAGGGTTCGATTCTCATTCAGGGAACATGCAGGCTCCATCCCCAGTGTGGGGCGTGCAGGAGGCAGCCTATCAATGATTCTCATTGTTGATGTTTCCATCTCTCTCTTCCTCTCCCTTCCTCTCTGAAATCAATAAAAATATATCTAAAAAGAAAAGAATTGTCTAGAAGGAAATTAATTCCCGCTCCTCACTCAGACTCCTGTTAAAGGCAAGCCCACTCCCCCGTCCCCTCTTCTGCACCTGCTCAGCATGGCGCCAAGTGGGCAAACTGCATGGTTCCCTCTGCTCTGTGGAATGGGGGCCAGCGGGTGGAGGAATCCAAGCCAAGCTCGCCTGACATCAGTCTCCCATTCTCTCCTCCAGAGCAGGCTGCCTCATTCTTCTCATTCTCCTAAGATGGGAGAGCAGGAGCGGGTTAATTCCACACACACTGCATTTTGCTCCCATTGCAATCGCATTTGGAGGGAAGTTCCAAGTTTCATCCCCTTATAAGCCTGCCCTGGACCAGAGGGAAGGTAGGCTTCCCAGGTACCTTCCACAATCATGCCCACACAGTGCTTGGACTGCATGTACAGAAACCGTATTTTGCAACTTACTGATGCCAAGAGAGGTCACGAATGGCCTCCATGCACCTACCATCGTAGGTGTGCCTTTGAGTGACTGTGGAAACACGATTGAACTCGCTGTGGCAAGATCTCCTCAAATATCTATTCCTGCCCAGCCGGCATGGCTCGGTGGTTGAACAGCAACCTGCGAACCAGGAGCTTATAGTTCAACTCCTGGTTAAAACACACGCCCGGTTGCAGGCTCGATCCCTAGTGGGGGGGCGTGCAGGAGGCAGCCGGCCAATGCTTCTCTCTCATCATTGATGTTTCTATCCCTCTCCCCCTCTTCCTTCCTCTCTGAAATCAATTTTAGAAAATCTATTTCTTCTCTTCATGTTTTCCCCTGTTTAAAAGAAAGACACATCTACTTCAAATGCATGCTGAGGCTCCTCATGAGTGAAAGGATGGGCATGGGGTGGCCCACCTCCTTTTCATCCCTCCTTCGCTTGATGTCTATCTTCCAAAAGACAGAATTCAGGTCTAATTACTTATTTATCACTAGAGGCCCGGTGCACAAAAATTTGTGCACTTGGGGGGTGGGGGGGGGTCCCTCAGCCTGGCCTGTACCCTCTTGCAGTCTGGGAACCCTTGGGGGATGTCCACCTGCTGGCTTAGGCCTGCTCCCTGGGGGATTGGGCCCAAGCTGGCAATCAGACATCCCTCTGGCAGCCTGGGAGCTCCCGGGGGATGTCCACTTGCCAGCGGGGAGCAGGCCTAAGCTGCAGTCGGACATCCTTAGTGCTGCTGAAGAGGCAGGAGAGGTTCCCACCACCACTGCTGTACTGGCAGCCATCAGCCTGGCTTGTGACTGAGCAGAGCTCCCCCTGTGGGAGTGCACTGACCACCAGGGGGCAGCTCCTGCATTGAGCGTCTGCCCCCTGGTGGTCAGTGTGTGTCATAGTGACCAGTCATTCCCAGTCATTCTGCTGTTAGGGTCAATTTGCATATTACCCTTTTATTATATAGGATAGAGGCCTGGTGCATGGGTGGGAGCTGGCTGGTTTGCCCTGAGTGAGGGGCTGAGGGCCGTTTTCAGACTGGCCACACCCCCTTCAGGTAGGGGGGTCCTGCTGGGGTATCTGGCCAGCCTGAGTGAGTGGCTGATAGCTGTTTGCAGTCTGGTCACAGCCCCTTTAGGCTGGGGGTCCCTGCTGGGGTGCCTGGCCAGCCTGGGTGAGGGGCTGATGGCTGTTTGCAGGCTGGTCACAGCCCCTTAAGGGTGGGGGTCCCCGCTGGGGTGCCTGGCCAGCCTGGGTGAGGGGATAATGGGTGTTTGCAGGCTGGCGACCGCTCCTTCAGTGTGGTGGTCCCCCCTGGGGTGCCTGACAGCCTGGGTGAGGGGCTGATGACTGTTTGCAGGCTGGCCATGGCCCCCAGCCACCCAAGCTCTGAGTGGAGGCTGGCTGGAAGCTGGTATCTGCGGTTTATTTATCTTCTATAATTGAAACTTTGTTGCCTTCAGCAGAGGCCAGAGCTGGCCAGGGCAGGTGGGAAACTTGGCTTCCTCCATCGTCAGGACAACCAAGCCTCCTGCTTGCTCCAGCTCCATAGCTGCCGGCCGCCATCTTGGTTGGGTTAATTTGCATATAGTCGCTCTGATTGGCTGGTGGGCATGGCTTGAGGTGTAGCAAAAGTATGGTCAATTTGCATGTTTCTCTTTTATTAGATTAGATTTTGCACCTTTATAACATGAGTGAGCACACCTATCACTTCCCCTTGGGCTAAGCGACACCACCCAGCCCTTGAACACATCCTAGGAAGAATGAGTAGAAGAACCTCCCATTCACATTGTACGTCACGAGCGTGTAAAGATCAGATCCACTTTGAGGCTGTGGCTTTCCTGCCACCTGACATTACCTCAAATCTGTGGAAATAAGAGTGAAAGTTCACCCCCACGTGGTTGTAGAAAACAGTGGAAACCCTTATGGGCTCTTCAACATGAAACTGAACTCTTGGTCTCTAGGGGCGATTCCATCTAGAATAGGCGCCCCCATGAGGACGGGAGTGGAAATCACTATTTCTGAGGCTTCTCTGTGACACTTGGTGTGACAGCACCTGGACTTCCCCATAAGATTGGTGGAGATTCTACTTTAACAGTAAATGCCGAATCCCTCCCTCCGTGTCTCTTCTTGAGGCGCTAGCGTGCAGTTGTGCTTCCTGGGAGTCACTGAGGAAAAGGAAGAGCCCTGGTCCCCTCGGGGCCTTCGTGCCGAGACACACAAAGCCGGGAGAAACAGGAAATGCCCCTGAACTCGACACGAGCAAGGTCTGGACGAGAGGCTCCTGCTCGGATTCCCTGGGAGGGTGAGTGTGTCCTACAGACTATGTTTAACCAGCATCTTCCCCAGCCACCTTCCGAGTGTGTCTGTATGATCAAAACTGTCCCGAGAGGTAAGTGTGCTTCTGAGGTACATGCATCCTAACATCGCCTTCTGGGCTTATTGCCTCTGCCAGTAGCACCAGTTTCTAGCAAAGACACACACACGTGTGTACACACACATATGCACATACATGCACATACACACATGTACACACACATGCACACACAGCAAACAATTGTAAGGAGATCTGTGGGAAGCATCCGTGTTCAAATGGCCTCCGTGTACTTGCTCTTTGAATTATTTCTGTTTCAGCAGCTCCCAGAAGCTGTTTGCAAGTAGAGTCTGACTTAGATTGGCCGGGAAAGGCAGCTCTGCCAGGCTGAGGAGCCCGGGGCAGGGCCAGGTGGTGCAGGGGGTGCCCAACGGAGGGAGAGGCGCAGGTGCCAGGGACCCAGTCCTCCCAGGCTGAGCGAGGTGGGCAAGGCTCTGTGTGTGTCCATCCCGAAGGGAAAGTGCGCGGGTAAGGTCCTCTGAAGGGGCCACAGCTCTTGGACCCGGGGGAGCAGTCTCCTTTCCGAGCAGGAGAGAAGGCGGCCAAGGCTCTGGTTCCCCTCTCTGCACCTCCTTCCCCAGCAGCCAGCATGCACCCCACCCTCCAGGTGGCTTCTCGCTGCCAGAACGTGGCTACTGTTCAGATACAGAGGCAGCAAGTATCCCGCTTCACACGCAGGGCGGCGAGGTAGCGGCCTGGGAACGCGCTTTGCCCATCACAGGGAGGCCTGGGCTCACCTGTCTACACTCACCCCTGGGCCCTGAGGGCTGAGGGCGCAGCTCAGCTGAGCCGGCACTTTCAGAATGTCTACGAATAGCGCCATAGTCATACAGCATGGACTCTCTTCTGTCTGAGTGGATAACGGGATGGATAGGTGGGTAGAGATGGGATAGAACAAATTCTAGCAACATAGGAGTGGTGTCCTCTTGGTGTGAGTAATCGGGTGTTCACTGTGAAATGTTTTAAATTGTGATGTCTTTTTGAAAATTGTCATCATGAAATATTAGAAAATTATGTTGCCCTCTGATCCTCATCTTCTAGAAAAAAGAGAGGTTAGAAGAGGAAGGATTTATCCATTTGCCTCAGCAGCCTGCAGTGCCTGGGAAATACTGCTCCGTAGCTGAGGGGTGGTCACAGCTCGCTGGGCCATTCTGAACAGTGCAACTCAATTAAAAAAATACACAGTTTACATAGTCAGGGACATTAGGTATACGTTTCTTTGCATTTAGCAATCTGTATTCAATAAAAATATGTTTTGCAAAAGCCGTGGATACATGTTTTAGGGTGCACTTAATCTTCCCCAAAATGAAACAGAAAAGTAAATTGCTAACTTTAAATATTTTCCCTGAAGTTCTTTGGGGAGCTATTGAGATCGCGCAGGGACCACAGGAGCCCTAGACTCTCTCTGTTATAATGACTAAGACGCTCGACCGCAGTTAAACCGAATGAAATTACCTTTCGATCCTCTTTTAATAGAAAAGCCACAGGCGGTCACGCACTTCCTTTGCAAAATTACACTTTTCTCCTTTTGGTGGAATTTAAGAACTGATGTTCCCACATTCTTGCCTGAGTGCTGGAAATGGAAACACACTTGAGTAGCAGGCGGCGTGCTGTATTTCAGTTTAGGAAAACCCCAAATTCCTGTCCTTAGCTACCATATGTGTACTCTCTAAGTTCTTTTAGCTCTGTGTTCACTGTTCTTTTAAAAAAATATTTTTTATTGATTTCAAAGAGGAAGGGAGAGGAAGAGAGAGAGATAGGAACATCAATGATGAGAGAGAATCATTGTTTGGCTGCCTCCTGCACTCCCCCAACTAGGGATTGAGGCCACAATCTGGACATGTGCCCTGACCAGGAATCGAACCATGACCTCCTGGTTCATAGGTCAATGCTCAACCACTGAGTCATACCAGCAGGGGCATCGCTCATTATCTCAATGAGTGCAAATCTCAAGTAAAAGCACAGGCAAATAATCACAGGAATAAGTCAACGGCTAATAAGTACGAGGCTATTGAGGACACGGACCTGCACACTGTCTACCTTGCCAGTTGGGTCCAGGTGGGAGGGAAACTGGCTGTGCTGCATCCTCATAATCGAGAACAGAAGTTGTTCAACCTAGAGTTACATCCAATTGCGGTCTTTCAAGCTACAGCCAGGAGGCTTGCACATTTGTCAACAAACACTTCAAAAGCTCTAATGGAACTAATGTTTGAAGATGTGGAGGTTGGAGGATGAGGAGAGATAAATCAAAGATTTATGTACTTACCAGAGCCCCAGTGCATGAATTCATGCATGGGTGGGATCCCTCGGCTTGGCTGACCATCGGGGCTGATCAGGAGTTCGGAGGGAGGGACCGTGGGAAGTTGGCTGTGGGAGGGCACTGACCACCAGGAGGCAGCTCCTGCATTGAGCATCTGCCCCCTGGTGATCAGGTGATCATTGCGCATCATAGCAATATATATATATATACACTAGAGGCCCAGTGCACAAAAATTTGTGCACTCTGTGGGGGAGGGAGGGTGTCCCTCAGCCCAGCCTGTGCCTTCTTGCAGTCTGGGACCCCTCGGGGGATGTCCTTTTGCTGGCTTAGGCCCACTCCCCAGGGGATCAGGCCTAAGCTGGCAGTCAGACATCCCTCTGGCAGCCCAGGAGCCCTCGGGGGATGTCCACTTGCCAGCGGGGAACAGGCCTAAGCTGCAGTCAGACATCCTTAGCGCTGCTGAGGAGGCGGCAGAGCCTCCTGCCAACACCACTGTGCTGGCAGCCATCAGCCTGGCTTGTGGCTGAGCAGAGCTCCTCCTGTGGGAGCACACTGACCACCAGGGGGCAGCTCCTACATTGAGCGTCTGCCCCTTGGTGGTCAGTGTGTGTCATAGTGACCAGTCATTCCCAGTTGTTCTGCTGTTAGGGTTAATTTGCATATTACCCTTTTATTATATAGGATATACTGGAAGCCCAGTGCACGAAATTCATGCGGGGGGGTGGGGGGCTCAGCCAAGCCTACACCCTTTCACATTCCAGAAGCCCTCAGGGGATGTCCGACTACATTTTTAAAAATCACCTTTTACTTAATTTTCTTACTAACTCCTCCTTTAAAACTTCCCTCACTCTCACATTCTGTTTCTTCTTTTTATTTAACCATTTTCCTGGCCTCACCCCATTTTAGCATCCTTCTCTTTCCTGCTTTCTTTCCCTCCTTCCCTCTGAACCTCCCATGGTCCCTCTCCCTCCCCCCCTCCTCTCTTCTCTCCCTTCATTCTCTCCTTCTTTCTCCTCTCACCCTCCCCCACATTCACCTTTCGCTTGTGAGCCTGAACCCTGCCTCCCTCCCTCCTTCCCTATTATTACCCCCCTTCTCTATAATAGAAGTGTCAACCAATTCACGCTCATCAATGATAGATTGAAACACACACATGGGATTGGCGTCAGCAAGAGCTTTACATGTATCATGCATGCGCTAGTCAACTTAGCCTTTTATAGATATAGAACAAACTTGCTTAATTAGACCTGCTTTCTGATGTAGCTAAACTTTCTCCAGCCCAGTGAAGCATCCCAACTTTTCTTTCAGGTACTTGTCAGCAACACAGCAGTAAATATCAACATGAAGCAGGTTATTACTATGGATCACGCAGGGAGAACAAAGGGTAAAATATTTAACTGCATCAGTGTTTGACTATATTCTGTGCAGTGAGAAAACCTGAAGTTGTTTTCAAGATCCACCATTTCTTACTTCTTTTCAGTCGGGCCAAGTTTATAAGCTTTCTAAATCTCCATTTTCCAGCTAATGAAAAGAAAATAGGATTCTACCGAGTCTTCTATCTACTTACTCCAGGACTTCTGTGAGGATCAAATAAGATGAGGCACGGGAAAATGCTTCACAGACATTTGGTTAAAGTGTGAAATGTTTGCACCTGGCTATAAAGCAAGTAGTGTTACTGGGCTGAAGAAACTCCAAGGAGGCTAATCGCTAGGGAGAGGAAGCTGGGTGTTGCTATGTGATGTATTACCCAGAGCCCACAGCAACCATTTCCAGACTGGGCTGGGCTGTGGGTCGCATTTTGGGCAATAGGGTCTTGGCAGCGTTGGCTGTGATTTGGCAGGCTGTTGCTCCAGGGTGGTGGCGGGGCCTGTGTCCCACTTGGGGGAAGCCAAGTGTTGGTTTGTTGGCACCAGGTCCTTGGTCCCGGCCAGTGCACATCACAGGAGCTCCTGTGTTGAGCATCTGCCCCCTGGTGGTCAGTGCACATCATAACAACTGGTTGGATGGTAGGAGGGACACTTAGCATATTAGCCTTCTTTATATATATAGACTAGAGGCCCAGTGCACAAAAATTTGTGCACTCGGGGGGTGGGGGGTCCCTGAGCCCGGCCTGTGCCCTCTCGCAGTCTGGGACCCCTCGGGAGATAACACCCTGCTGGCTTAGGCCTGCTCCCGGGTGGCAGAGGGCAGGCCCAATCCCTAGGTGCAGCCCCTGTTCGGGCTCAGAGCAGGGCCTATTGGGGAGTTGGGGCGCCGCCCCCTGTCATGCACAGAGCAGGGAGGTTGGGAGGTTGCGATGCCACCCTCAGTCACGAACAGGGTAGGGCCAATTGGGGGGTTGGGGCACCGTCCCCTGTCACACTCAAGGCAGGGTCGATGGGGAGGTTGCGGCGTCACCCCCTGTCACACACAGAGCAGGGCCCATCAGGGGGTTGGGGCACTGCCCCGTCACTCACAAGGCAGGGCTCATCAGAGGTTTTGGGGCTCTGTACCCTGTCACGCACAGAGCAGGGCAAATAAGGGGGTTGGGGTGCTGCCCCCATCACACACAGAGCAGGGCCCATCAGGGGGTTGGGGCACCGCCCTCTATCACCCACAGAGCAGGGCCAATCAGGGGGTTGGGGCGCCGCCACTCTCACACTCAGGGCAGGGCCGATGGGGAGGTTATGGCTCTACCCCGTCACACACAGAGCAGGGCCCGTGGGGGGAGGGGGTTGGGGAGCTCCCCCCTATCAGGCACAGAGCAGGGCTGATCAGGGGGTTGGGGCACCTTCCCCTGTCACGAACAGAGCAGGGTGGATAGGGAGGTTGTGGCCCCACCCCCGTCACACACAGAGCTGCAGGGCGATCAGGGGTTTTAGGCCCTGCCCCCTGTCACGCTGATCCTGGTGCCAGGAGGCCTCATGGCTCTGCTGATCCCAGTTCTGGGAGGCATATTACCCTTTTACTATATAGGGTAGAGGCCTGGTGCATGGGTGGGGTGGGCTGGTTTGCCCTGAAGGGTGTCCTGGATCAGGGTGGGGGTCCCCACTGGGGTGCCTGGCCAGTCTGTGTGAGGGGATGATGGCTGTTTGCAGCTGGTCACACACCCTTCAGGGTGGGGGTCCCCACTGGGGTGCCTGGCCAGCCTGGGTGAGCGGATGATGGCTGTTTGCAGCTGGTCACACACCCTTCAGGTTGGGGGTCCCCACTGGGGTGCCTGGCCAGTCTGGGTGAGGGGCTGAGGTCTGTTTTCAGGCTGGCGGGTGACTGAAGCTCCCAACCGCTCCTTTTTTTCTTTTTCTTTTTTTTTTTATTCTGGGCCATCTTTAGCTTTGAGGCTTGGCTCCAGCTCTTAGGCCTCCGTGGCTGAAAGTAGATTTCTGGCCTTTGCTTACAATGTTGCGAATCTGCTGGCTGAAGTCCGGTGGTATTTGTTACAGAGTTTTTAAACTGCAGGCTCAGAGGCCTGCAGCGGCAGGCGGGGAACGTTGGAGTCCTCCGTCACTGAAGCAAGCAAGCCTCATGTTAGTTTCAAGCTGCCTGGCTGCCGGCCACCATCTTGGCTGACAGTTAATTTGCATATCTCGCTGATTAGCCAATGAAAAGGGTAGCGGTCGTACGCCAATTACCATGTTTCTCTTTTATTAGTGTAGATAGCTTTTCAGATTCCATGTAAAGAGCAAGACTCAGAAACGATTAAAAATGGAAGCAACTCGTTGAATTGTTTTATATTTTGTTTTCATTTGTATGAAAAAAATGACATTTTAAAAGATATTTTAAAACAAAATAGAAAATCTTAATCGCCACCAATTTTGAAGTTTATAAGCTGATATTAAGAGATTACATGTCATAAGAGATTAAACAAAGGAAAAATAATTCGAAGGTTCATTTTATCTTATGGGAGTATAATTTCTAAATGCCGATGTGATTCCCTCTAAAAGGCACTCATTTCTAAAGAAAGAGACATTCTATGTCAATTGTGCTTTACAGAAACCCTTCCATGGTAGGAAGGAACTTGTGTGGAACAGTAAATGCATTTATATTGAAACCACTACCGTCATCTAATGAAGTGCTTGTTATGAGATGTATCAGGTCAACAAAGTGCCCTCGCATCCCCAATCTCCCTAGTGCTGCTCTGCGGTGATTATCTGTGCCAGCGCTGCCAGGAGCAGCTGCCAGGGTGATGCCCCCTCCACCCCCAATTGCAGGGTTCAACTATGTAACCGCCCAACCCCACTTAACCTCACAATTACCCAGGCCAGTAAGTGACAACATCCTGGAAACGCTTTCATTTAAAATCGGAGCAATCTCCCCGGGATGCCCCCTTCACTGACCACACTGAGGGTGGGAAACACCGAGCTGCCTCTGAGTGTGCAGCTGGACCACACGCAGCACGAGGAAGCCGGGCAGGAGCGGCAGGAGGTGTTTCTACGTGAGGAAGGCGAGGCTCCGTGTGCATGTGAAAGAGAGGAACATGCGGGAATGCCGGGTACTGTGTTTTATCTTGATAAATGTTACCAAGCAGGAACCTTCACTAAGGAAACTATCAGCCTGGAAAGAATGATAACACTGTGGTGGCACCACAGGCAGGGAAGGGAACTGCTAACTACGCAGCATAAATGAGCTGGTGCCACCGGCAGCCTCCTGAGAGGCAGCTGGCACCCATCTCCTTTCGGGCAGCGAACCCCGTTTCTCCCGTCACAGCGGCGATGGACAGTGGATCTCTCCTGCTCCAAACGCCAACGGGTTCAAAGAGCCGAGTGTCTGGGGGCATGTGGGCACCTGTGTGTGCAGGACCCTCCCCGGGCGGGCAGATGGGACCCAGGACTCGGAGCTCCTGCTCCATGTCTGACACTGTTCAGCCCCAGAGAACTTGCTCATGTCTTGGTCCCTGTGTCCTTGTCACAAAAGGGACTGCGTCTCAGCGCCATGAGGATTCGTGGGTCGTGCCTTCGCTGTCGGGAGTGGATGATGCTTGTTGGTTTGGAGAGGGTTTGGAGGGACACTGATTAAATGGAAACGCTCCTCTGACACGGGGCACTGAAGAACTGAAGTGCCCTCCGCAGTGTCAGCACCTCCGTTCCTGCTTCTGTCCGTGTTTGATGGCGGTCGGGGAAGGGCTCGGCAGTTAGCACGGCACTCGTGGCAGGTGGCTCTCAAGACTCCACAACGCACATGCCTCTCAAGTGCAAATACACATGGCAGTAGCCACAACACACACACAAGGAATCCGTCCTCCGGGGCAGCTGGGTGGACAGCAAATGCTAGAGTTGGGTGCAGTGTGACTTCAATCAAAATATTTAAACCTTCCAAGCAAATCCATGGCAGCTTTATTTAAAGGATTTTATGTACATTTTTTTTAACCATTTAGATCAGGGGTCCTCAAACTTTTTAAACAGGGGGCCAGTTCACTGTCCCTCAGACTGTTGGAGGGCCGGACTAGAGTTAAAAAAAACCAAACAAACTATGAACAAATTCCTATGCACACGGCACATATCTTATTTTGAAGTAAAAAAACAAAACGGGAACAAATACAATATTTGTATTTGCATGTGGCCCGCCGGCCGTAGTTTGAGGACCCCTGATTTAGATCACTTTAATTTCTACATAAACATAGCTTACATAAACATAGCTTCTTCCCTGGGTGGTGGCTTGATTGGTTGGGTGTCATCCCAGCCACCAAAAGAGGGCGGGTTCAATCCCCGGGCAGGGCACACACCTAGGATGCAGGTTCAATCCCTGGTTTGGAGCACATATGGGAGGCAACCAATCTATGTAATCAATGTCTCTCTCTCTCTCTGCCACCTCCTCTCTCTCTAAAATCAATAAACATATCCTCGGTGAGTATTTAAAAAATAGCTTTTTATAAGTACATATAGATGCTTTAATGTTCTACAGAAACTCAATAGACATCCAGGAAGCACACACAGTATAGCTCTGTGACTTACATAAACTGTGCCCACCACTTAACCAGTGTCCAGGCCAAGCAAGTTCCATTGTCTGCACCTGGGAGGCGCTAATGCTTTCCTCCAGTCTCTTCCCTCTTCCCAGGGTTCATCAGGACAACATCACTACAGTCCCCTCATCTTTCCCACATAACATACACCAGCAGGAATTATGGGAGCCATGTTCCCTCAGACTCACAGGTGCACCCCAGACTCAAGAGGGGACCAGGCAGAGCAGAGATGCTGGCTGGCGGGAGTCATACAGAGCATCTAACTATTGTTCTTACACACTGGGCTAGCCATTTTCCAGTGATTCCTGTTTTCCAGAAATAGAGCAATATCCTCCAGATCACACCATGATGGGCGATAACACTGAGACCAGAACATGTGAATTTTAGCACAAAAGCCAGTGATCTTTCTACTGCGCCCACCTAGGCTCACCCTGTCCAATACTTTGCAAATTAGTCTTCCCATTAGTCCGTCCATTTGAACACATTTCAAATATGGCACCTGAGACTCGGAGTATGAGGGTTTCTTTGAAAACGTAAGTGTATGGACCTTCCATGTTAGAGGACTGAATAGACTATTTCACTGCATAGACTAGAGTCGATAACCATTAGGCATACTGAGGAACAGATATTGTGAAATAGCCCTCAAAGCCCAGCTTGGGCCCTGCCCTAAGTGGCATTCATCCGTGGAGGACAGAGAGGACTCATGTCTTCATTTAGTGTGAATTCACATCACTTCAGTGTTTGCCCGCACTTTAACCACCAACAAGTGAAAGGACCTTAGACGTTATGCTCCCTCAAAGCAGCCTTTCAGCAACCTGCCCTTCCCTATTTAAAAGGTCACAGGACAATAACCTAGGATATTTCGACAAGGAGCTCGGACTGACAGGTTAGCAGATACCCAAGCGTGGCGTGAGCAACGTCACACTAAGCGCAGCAGGAAAGTGCGTGTCAGCTTTAAATGCCTGTGAAGCAAGTCGCCTCCACTGCCATTGGCTCCATTTGGCTCCACACAAGGAGGACGGAGTGGCATGTGGAGGGCCGGGCTCAGCTGAGGAATCCAGGCTGGGCTTCGGCTTCATGCCAAGGTTAGATCAGACCCTCGAAGCAGTACTCGCCTCATTCTGCAGGAATCTGCCCCGCGGGAGATTGGGGCACTGCCCAGACCACAGAGCCAGCTCCTTCACCCCATATCCGTTCCCAGTTGCCTGGTCAGCCCAAATCAGAAGGTAGTCACTGGGTGGGAGACAGCCAGCCAGGCCCTGGTAATTCATAACAGGAACCCTAATAAGCCGTGGCTCAGGCTCCCACAGCAGCCTCAGGAATGCTCCCCCTGCCTTGCCCTGGAAGCCACGGCGGGTCTGCAGAATGTGCTGTGGCTGCAGCTGGCAGGGGTACATTTCCACACAGCAAGCAGAGTCAGTGAGCGCAGTGGTGGCCCTTAAACCTTTTTTTTTTTAATATATTTTATTGATTTTTTACAGAGAGGAAGGGAGAGAGATAGAGAGCTAGAAACATCGATGAGAGAGAAACATCAATCAGCTGCCTCCCGCACATCTCCCACTGGGCATGTGCCCGCAACCCAGGTACATGCCCTTGACCAGAATCGAACCTGGGACCCTTCAGTCCGCAGACTGACACTCTATCCACTGAGCCAAACCGGTTCGGCCAGTGGTGGCCTTTAAATGTGAACAAGCATCGCCGATCCCTGGGCGTTGGTAGAAACACAGTCGTCACCATTTCCCTGGAAGAACTGCCGGTCTACTTCATGAAATCGATGTCCATCTACTTAAGTCACTAATAAACAGCCAAACCCTCAGAGTAGGCGTGAATGAGATCTTTGTGAAAGCACGCATTGCTGGTGCATCGTGGCTCCTCTTCCCACTGAGCCGTTCTCTGTACAGAGATTCCGTAGTCGGCAGGAATCTGAGCTCACGTGGGCCTCAGAGGCCCTTGTCCCGAGGAGGAAACAGAGAGCCGGCAATGCCAGAGGACTTCCTCAGGTCCACAGGGGAGTCCTGGTAAACCCGGTGCTAGAATCCGAGTCATCAGGACGCAGGTGCAGGGCTCCCAGCCACGCCCTGCCCTCGGTCAACTGAGGACACCCTGCCCTCCCTGAGTCCTTCACCCTGAAGAGCTGAAGGACCACAGACTGAGCAACTATACCAGCGGCTCAAACACACTTCCCTGCAGGCCCAAAGGCAAGAGGACATGCAAGTTCTCTTTCTGTAACGAGCTCTGTTAGCAGGAGTGACCGCAGCCCTGTGCATTCTACCTGCCCAGCATCTGGGGCCTCCTGAGGGTCCCCAGGCTCCTCAAGGTGTGGCCTAGTGTGCCTCCTTCTGAGCAACTTCAGAAAGTGTCCCAGGTCTTCTGAGCAATTTTTCCAACAATTTTCCTCACCATCCCCGGGTCACACACAGGCCCGTGGAAACCTGGGCTGAGGTCCCCAGACATAGTGTCTTCCCTGGGCTCTCCGTGTCACAGAGGGAACTCCCACGCGTGGCACAGTCAGATAAGGGAATGTCATTCACGGCGAATGCACGTGCTTTCACACACACTCTCACTCCAGCTCACGGGTGTGTCCCACAAACACAGTGTCGAGAAGAGAGAAGAGACGAAAGAAAACCGGCAGCCTGCTCTTGTCACATAAAGGTCAGACGTGAGCTGGCCACTCGAGACGGGCTATGTGGAGCATGGGAACACCGTCAGTACCCTCCAGGTGGGGGGGCACCAACAAGGCCGCGGCCGCGGGGTCCTGGGCTCCTTCGTGGCCTGGGGAGTAATTCTACGGGTGCTCACGTCGCAGATGTTTACTAACTGAGCACATGTTAGCATGCGGTTTGAAAGATGCGGTATCGCACAGGCAGGACACACACATGCACCCACACACATGTGCATGCACACACACACACATGCACACACACGCACATGGGCACGCAGACACGCACACACATGCTTGTGAAGCAGCACCTGAGGATGCTGTGTGTCCATCCTGAGGGGGCACAGCAAGACTCCTCGATGCTCCTGCTCCAGGTGCCCCCTGCTCGCTCCTGCTCCCTTCCTATTGCTGCGGTGATCCATTCAGTCCCGGATGAGTGATGTGACCTTCAGTGGAGGAGTGTGAGCTCTGCAGTCTCTTCCTCGGCCCAGAAACCTTCTCAGTGTGTCCCTCCCATTAACCAGCCCCCAGGAGCTCCCCGGGAGAGGCCATGAGAGGCTGGGGTTCAGGGCGGTGGGGACTGGGCCTCCGGCCAGCGGCCCTTCCAGACCAGGTGGTGGGAACTGTAGGGGCGACCATGACACGGGCATGTCTCTCACAGAGAAATGGGTGCTTCTCCAGCTCAGCTCTGAGCTCCACCCCCCCCCCCCCCCGCCCCGGAGCCGCTGATGACGAATCCACAGAGCGGGGCCTGGTGATGACCAGGGGGAGGGACGTGAAATGGTGACATGATGGGGCTGCCCTGCAAGGCCTGGGATGAAAGCGATGCTGTCAGCTCGCCCCCTGCGTGCCTCCGTGGGCACCGCCGCCAGTGCCTCCAGTGAAGTCATGGAAAGTCTGACGGCGTTTCCAGCCACTTCCCACTTCCCTCAGCACCAACACGACTCCAAAGGCCCGTGAGTCAGGCTGACCCGGGCTCACAGAGCTGTGTGTGTGTGTGCGCGCGCGTGTGTGTGTATGCGCACACGTGCATGTGGGGTGGGATGTGGGGGGCTGAACACGGGGCCAGGCGCCAAGGCCACATTGCAAGTCAGTCTCCCTGTAGCTCTGTGTTACCCCTGGGCAGCTGGGCAGCCGGAAGGGTTAGGTAATGACACTCCCCCTGCGGCCTCTGCAAACAGCGAGCACAGCGCGGGCCGCTCTAGGGAAGACTGCACAGTCTCTAGGACTGAAATAGCCAGACCAGAGAGCAGACATGACAGCACGTGCGCGTGCGCACACACACACACATGCACATGGCCTCCCTGACACAGCTTTAATGCGGTGACATAATCTGCCACCTTCTCTCTTTCCTGCAGCAGAAGCTTGGAGGCTGGGCTCACGCCGAGCCAAAGAGCTCCTGGTACTCACTTAAGATGGATGGGGCGGGAGAAGAAGGGTCTGTTGTTCACTGATCTGATGTCTTTTTAAGCCCTGGCTGGTGTGGCTCAGTGGATAGAGCATTGGCCTTGGGGACCGAAGGGTCCCGGGCTTGATTCTGGTCAAGGGCACATACCTCATTGCAGGCTCCTCCCCCAGCCCAGGCCCTGGTTGAGGCACATGCAGGAGGCAAGTGATGGATGTGTTTCTCTCACATCGACATTTCTCTCTCTTTCCCTCTCCCTTCCACTCTCCCTAAAAATCAATGGAAAAATATCCTCAGCTGAGGATTAACCAAAAAAAAAAAAGGAATATATAGTTGTCATGGGCTGGATGTACCTGCTGAAGTCTTAGACCTCACTGTGATGGTGTTTGGAGGTGGGCGGGGCCGCGGGCAGGTGGCAGGGTTAGCTGAGACCATGATGGATGAGTGCCCTGCTAAGAAGAGGAGGAGGCAGGGTTCTCTCCCCTTTGGGTGAGGACACAGCATGATGCCTGCCAGCTGGGAGCGGGCTTTCGCCAGCACCTCCCCCTGCCTGCACCCCATCCCAGCCTCCAGCCTCCGGAGCTGTGTGAAATCGCTCGGCGAAGACAAGAATATACACTCATAGCAAGGCATCTGCATGGGCATGCACATATATGTACATGTACACCTACAGGTAAATTACTCTGGAACCTAATGGCTAATTTAAAACTCATTCTTCATGAATGAAAAGCCAGCTTACGGTTCTGAGGTCGTCACTAACCATCGTCCCCATGTTACTTCTTGAGAACACATTTTCCTCTCCTTCCCTGACAAGGAGGATTGCGATTGGCCACGAGAAAGCCTGGCGCGTTCCCACACTTATGTCCACGTATTTCACTGGCATCGGTCCTCTCTCAGCTGCTCTGCCCCTGGGCACCTCCACCTGTGGCTCCTGGACTGGATCTGAGAGCATTAGCGTTCCATGCTTCATTCACCTCATTGTTACCTATTGTGATTGTTGCTCAACCCTGCTCGGCTTCCCCTGCCTCCTCCAGCGGGTCATCTTCAGAGCTGGTGGGGTGGGGCGGGGTGGGCAGGGTGGGCGCACTGGATGGGGTGGTGGGCACAATGGATGGGGCGGGGAGGGGTGGCACACTGGGTGCCTGCACCCTCTGTGCAGCTGACTTGCACCTCCCTGCCACACCCAGCACAGTTCAAGGGCGTCCACCTGCATTATAGCAGTTGCTGCTGCTGCTCACCTGACCTGAAGAAATGCCCTCGTCCTTAACCCCAGCGAATGCTTAGCTGCTCTCACAGTTTCCTTCTCTGTGAGCACAGGAGGCGTGGCCTCGGGTCCTGCTAAAATGCACCAACAGGAAATGCTGACAAAAATGCTGACCCTGGGCCTGCAGATGGAAGAGGTGGCCTAGCCTGGGCTCCTGGCCAGCGTGTAGGGAGCTAATCAACCGCCACCCCGTCCTCACAACCAATAAGAGCTGAGCAGGCCCACAAGTCAACAACTCCCCTTAGATCTGTCAGGAGTGAGGTCACAGGACAAACCGTGGCCCCCAAATCAGAGAGACAGACCAGGGGACACAGAGGGTCACAGGTCCTCAGAGCAGAAACCTCAGCGGGGACAGGGCCAGGGCAGGGCCACTGACCTGGGGCCTCGGTGTGGACAGGTCTGAGAGTTAAGCTCCTGGGACCCAGTCATGGGGGTCCCACAGTGCGTGAGGCTCACCTCCGGGGGTGACCAGGCTTCCCTGGTGAGGGCCAGAGGGAAGTACCTGGCACTGGGGCCCCGGTGTGGGCAGATGTACCCCGATGCCTCACCGGGCAGGTGAAGGGAGCAGCAAATGCTATGGGCAATGCTCCCTCCCTCCTTCGACGCTGCCCAGTGTCACTTCTGGGCCCCACCGTGCGGTCTCGTCCCAGCCCAGCTCCCTCCCACCCACCAGTCGCGGCTGTTGTCTGATTGGTAAAGTGCATGGGGTACCTAAACATGATTATTCTGGCTTTAACTTTATTCCTCTCTGAAATAAATAAAAATATACTCGTATTTAAAATACTATCAAGTTTTATTGGCCCAATGATTGTGATGTGGCTGTATTGCCAATACTCACCTTCCTTGCTTGCCTTGGTAGCCTGGCCGGTCAGGGCACCAGAGTTACAGAGACGGATCAGCGTTGACCACATGTGTCCTTAGATGTTGGCACAGGACCCCTGTGAAGGCCCACATTTCCGGGACAGTTCCCATGGCAGGATGTCTCCATGGATGCTTGGATGGGACCGAATGTCCGAGGGCAGGAGTTAGTGCCAGGCCTTGGG
Organism: Myotis pilosus; assembly: GCA_036010255.1. Lineage (NCBI taxonomy): Eukaryota > Metazoa > Chordata > Mammalia > Chiroptera > Vespertilionidae > Myotis > Myotis pilosus. The sequence continues at coordinate 3,190,982 of JASKON010000034.1, forward strand.
ACCTGTATGACTATAGAACAAACACAGCACATGCAGGAAATATGTCCTCTTCAGACGCAGCTGCACCCGATTTAGGGGAAGAATGTGCCAATAAATTTGACAACAGTCATTTTAAATATGTCTTCAGGGTTGATTTATTGAAGAAATGTCAGTATTGTCGCCTAGATGAAGTTTATCACTCACTTCCTACGTTATTTTGCTTCGTATTGTGCCTCCATCGTTTGAGGAAGATGAATCGTGGAGTAATAATTCAGAGCAAGATGATGGAGTGCGCTCCATGCCGCACACACATGTAGGACGTGTCCGTGTGTTAATCAGCGCCATCTCCCACGAGCGGCACGGACATGCTGCGACCGCACTGGTCCCATTAAGGCATCTTTAGGAAACGTGGCCAATAAGCGACATTGAGCATGTTTTTCCCACATGACGATTTAGAATAAAATACAAAGAACAGCAATTGTGCAAACAAAGCCAGACCCTTAAAGTCCCCGGTGTCTGGGACCATGCCAGGGGAGTGGACAAGCGCCGCTCACCAGCCCATGGCCAGCCGGAGTGGCTCTGGCTCAGAGAAGGGTCTGGCCGTGAAATCAACCACGTGCCTGACACTTTCATGGGCGCGGTGAATGCGGGCGGGTAATGGGGCTGAGAGCACTATTCACCCGTGAGCAGATGGTGGTCACACCCGCATGAAAGCCCTTTGCTAATGACGCACACACACACATACACACGTCTCGCTGCCCGGGGGGGCGTCTGTCATGGGACCCCACGCAGACTCGCTCATCAGCACGCTCTCTCTGAGCTGCTCCTCTCAAATGACTGCCCCCACCACACACACACACACACACACACACACACACACACACACACACACAACACCGGCATCACAGCATCCAGCCAGCCCTGGGACAGAGGCTGGCTTGTCGGGAGGGGAAGCGAGCTGGAAGTTTCCATCAGCTGTCGCTGCCCCAGCTTCGCCTGACCCCGGCTGCTGGAGCCTTCGCTGGCTGGCGTGGCCCAGGACACACCACCCTCAGCCCCACAGCACTAGTGGCCCAAACTCAACCCGGAGGCAGCTCTTGGGATTTGGGCTGCGCTCAGGCTGTCGTAAATCTTCAAGTCTTCAGTCCCACGTGAATAGATGACTATCCGCACTTACAAATGAGAAAGCTGATGTGGGTACAGGCAGAGTAACTTGCCTTGAGTCAGGATGCACCACTGGATGCTCCAGACACCGGCCCCTTCCCTGGACCCCGTGCTGTATTCCGGGGCCACGGGAACAGAAGAAATAATGCTGCCCCCAGCACCCAGCCACCACCATCACATGCAGCTCAGAGCAAAACAGTGTTTTTTTAAAACATCCCAAAGACGACAGCGTGAGCTGGAATTAAAGACATTTCTGTATAAAAAGTGCCTGTGAGGTTCTGGATCAATTCATTGGTCGTGGGCTTTTCAAACTCTATTTCCAGGTAGCCCCTGTTTGCTGGTGCCCCGTGGGAGGGCAGGGGAGTCTGGCGAGGACTGGCCACAGGGCTGCCTTACAGGAAGATACCTTCATGCGCGATCGATACCACATGCAGTCCTGAGCCACAGATGCTCTGGCTGGCCTTGTGGCCTCGCCTGCCCGGGGAGCCCGTGGAGGCCACGTTTGGGCTCATTCTCATGCTCGCCCAGATCCCGTGGGGCTTAAAGGGATCAAGCCCTTGTGGCGGCCAGATTGTTGGCATTTAACGCTCTATTACTCACCCTCTGCGGGCTCAGGGGCCGGCCGGCTGGCAGGCTGGCCGGCTCCCAGGCAGCAAGTGACGCTGTCAGCCAGCGGCCACGCTCTCCACTGCCAAACCTGCTGGCGACCCCCGAATAGCACACATGTGCTCTCCAGGAACGCCGTGTGGAAAAGCCCCTACGTCTGGCGTGCTTCATGCTCTGCTTTGTGGTTACGGATCAAAGGCCAGATGATTTTCATAAGCACAGTGTCAAGTGCCCCTTTTCAAGCCAAATGCTGACTATTAGCCTTCTGGGGCTGTTGGGAGAGTCCTCCAGAGTCCCCTGCATGTCTGCGTGTCATACAAACACGGGCATATCCCTTCATTCTGGAACTAGAGGCCCAGTGCCTGAAATTCGTGCACACAGTGGGGGTGGGGGTGTCCCTCAGCCCAGCCTGTGCCCTCTCACAGTTTGGGAGCCCCACAATTGATCGCCCCAAAGAAGTAGGCCCCTTCCACCCGGCCGGGGCTCTGCAATGGATCACCCCACAGAGGGAGGCCCCATTGGTGGCCTGGCCCTCCCTCTTTGGGGTGATCATGGAGCCCCCCAATCGATTATCCCACTGTCCAATGGCCTTGGCCTCCCTCTGCAGGGTGATCATGGCCAAGCCCCCAACCAATTGCATCACACCTGCCTTGGCTGGCCTGGCGCCAGTGGGTGTCATAGTGCAGTCATCCAGATGGTCGTTCTGCTGTTTGGTCGATTTGCATATTATGCTTTTATTATTATAGATACCCTCCCAAGGATGTTGGCTGAGCAAGTAGCCTTGGAGGAGAGAAAAGGAGTCCCTTCAGAGGAACGGTGGGTTTGATTACCATGAAAGCAACGTCTCCCTCTAGAGCTCAGGCAGGCTGGTCTATCGCCCGCTATAAAAGAGTGGGGTTCCCAAAGCTCGGGGCACATCTTTTCTAACACAACATGCAGGTCTCACCTGGCCCTCTTTCTGTTGTCCCCTAGGACTTGGAGTCAGGAGTGGATGCAAAAATGATGACACTGGCCATTGCTACAAGCAACAAACTGTTTTTTTTGTGTCTCGAGTCTCGAGTCTTCTGCCAACAACTGTGACACCAGCAGGCTGGTTTGTTACCTCGTACGTAGGGGGGAATTTCAGACCCTTCAATGGTTTTGATGGGTAGTTTTCAGTCCTTAGCATTTCATAAAGGCACAGGTGTTATATGTGTGAGTGTGTGTGTATATACATATTATCTATTTACTTACCTCTATGTGTGTATGGGTAACAAATAGATATTGTTATGAATAAAGGCGCAGGCAAAAGTAATGTTTTGTCATTGTACCATGACAACTGTATCTTCATCACTTGAACCAAAAGTGCCTGCTTTGATATGAGCTACTAATAAAGGCAGAACTCAGAATCACACTCCATTCTTTTAAAAATTCACTTCCTTCTATAGGTACACTCATCACTAATTATCATGGTAATTACTAGTTGTTGAGCTTCAAAGAAGAGGAAACTATAGACCTTTTTGCTCAAAATGACAAAGCAAATAAATGCTCCTTTAATTGTGTGGTAGCTACCTATAATTTCAAGTCTTGGAATACTTTTACTTATCTTAAAAATGATGTGGTGTTTTGGGGTGCATAATGATAATAATAAATATAATAATCATCCTATATAATAAAAAGCTAATATGCTAATCAACTGAACAGTGGAACAACCAGTCGTTGTGATGCACACTGACCACCAGGGGGCAGATGCTCAATGCAGGAGCTGCCCTTGGTGGTCAGTGCACTCCCATGGGGGGAGAATCTGGGCTCACGGCTGGTGAACGCAGTGGCGGTGGCAGGAGCCTCTCCTGCCTCCACAGCAGCATTAAGGGTGTCCGACTGACGGCTTAGGCCTGTGCAGGGAGTGGGCCTAAACCATTAGTCGGACATCCTCCGAGGGCTCCTGGATGGTGAGAGGGTGCAGGCCGGGCTGAGGAACCGCTCTCCTCCACGCCCCCCCCAATGCATGAATTTCATGCACCGGGCCTCTAGTAATAAATATAATATTGGCTTCAGAAAACATTGAAACCTCAAAAGGAGTTTTGTGGGATAAAGTCATGGCATGCAGAGTGAGGATCATGAAGGACCACATCTGCTCCCATCCTTCCCAACACCTGGGCCCCGTCTATAACATCACGATTGGACAGTCAATCCACCATCATCTCCAGAAAGAGACAAGCCATCTCTGTGAGCACCTTGCTCGAGTATCTGACAGGCCAAAGTCCTTTGCACCCTTTACAATATTAAAGGAATATCTGTGTCTCTGAATTTCACATCCGATTCTGCTTCTGAACCAAATTTCTAACAGGGATTCCAACAGTACAGGTGACGTTTCCCAGCTTGTGAAATCCATCTGGCACTTTAAACTTCAGTTTCCTCATCTGTACAATGGGCACAGTCATGCCCAGTTCCCTGTCTGCTCTGAGGGTAACATGAGCTTTAACCCCTAGAAGTGCCCAGGACACAGACTCCACTCCTCCTCACCAGCAGTTTATGTCCTGCTCACAGTCAACGCCATTGCCATCTCCTGGGGATGATGTTGGGGGGCGGGGAGTTCAATGCCCAGACTACCCACATGCACCTCCCTCCATTCCTACATCACATCCAGCCACGTTCCCGTGAACACAGTCCTGGGCTGAGATTCCCGTGGTTACAGTTTGGGGCTTGGTTTTGGTTGGGATATAGTGTGAGGGTTCTGCATGGAAAACGGGGTCTGTGAAGGCCTGTTCAACCCAACAGGGACTCCTATGTGGCTCCTCAGGGTCCAGAACTGAACAAAGGAAAACACGTGGAATTACAGTCAGCTCCCAGCATTCCTGGAAATAAGATCACCTTAGAGAAAGATGCCTCGGTACTTAGAATCTCAACAGTTCTTCCTACTTGGCTGCACTTTACTTTGAATGGGAGAAATTTTCACATTTGAATGTGTCCTGAATCTCTTAAATATTTTGAATATGCGTACTCAATAAATAGCTTTTATTCATAAAGCATATACATATCCTACCATATTAATGTATTATCTATACTAATAAAAGGGTAATATGCTAATTAGAATGGACATCTTCCAGACATCCTTCCAGACAAAGCCACAGTGGTGGGGCTGAGGCAGAGGCGGTTAGGGGTGATCAGGCCGGCAGAAGAGGTCAGTTAGGGGGGTGATCAGGCTGGCAGAGGAGCAGTTAGGGGGCAATCAGGCTGGCAGGCAGAGGAAGTTAGCAGTGATCAGGCAGGCAAGCAGGCAAGTGGTTAGGAGCCAGCAGTCCCAGATTGAGAGAGGGATGTCCAACTGCTGGTTTAGGCCTGATCCCACAGGGCCTAAACCAGCAGTCAGACATCCCCTGAGGGGTTCTGGATTGGAAAGGGTGCAGGCCAGGCTGAGGGATCCCCCGCCCCATGTACAAATTTTGTGAACCGGGTCTCTAGTATACATTATAAAAGACACAAACTGAACCCTAAGGAGAGGAGTTAAATTGAAAGACAGCATTTCAGCTTTAATCAGCTTTAGTTAACGAGAGTGAATTTAAGTACTGAAGGCAAATGATCTCTTTGACGAGTTCTAACTGCTGCAGCCACTGTCCCAGGAGCCTGATTAGATCATCATTGTTCTTCTGGAACATGAGGGACAAGCGATGGGGGAGGGGGAGGAGGGGCGTTGGCATTGCTGTTTCCTTGTCGGCTGTCTTCCCTTGCATTATTGGATTGTTGCTAATGCACGATGTATATGTAGATTTTTTTTAATATGTATTGATTTCAGAGAGGAAGGGAGAGGGAGAGATAGAAACATCAATGATGAGAGAGAATCATTGATCTGCTGCCTCCTGCACGTCAGACACTAGAGATCGAGCCCACAACCTGGGCATGTGCCCTGACTGGGAATCGAACCATGACCTCCTGATTCATTGGTTGATGCTGAACCACGCTGGCTGGGCTATTTGTAGAGATGTTTTAAGCCACATGTTTGTTTTGTGAGGTGCCGTGATGGAAACGAGATAACAGTCCGTCTGTCCGTGTGACGTTGCCTGGGACGTGCGGACGCGCTGTGTGTGAGGGCACGTGTGGATCTCCCCGCCTCGTGGGAGTCTCATCTCACTCACTTTCCTGGACCTGCGGCCTCTGATGTGTGGACTGAGCAAGGATCCCGGTGTCAGTCACTGCACTGAAAATGTCAGCTTCTTCCCTGTCACGTGAGGAAGGTGCTACCCACAGCACGTCGGTGTCACCCACCACCCCTGTGGCCGTGCTTCCCACATGTGTGCCCGCTCCGGACAGGCACAGGATGGCTGCCCTTCTCAGGCGGGAACTTGGAGGTGTCACCCTTTAGAAGAAGAAGAATGCCCGCCCCAGCGTGCCATGGAGGCCACCCACACGGGGGCTTCATCTGAAGCGGGGGGGGGGCTGCACGTCTCAGCCGCAGAGCCAGTGGGGGCCTCACCCGCCACACTTCACCAGCACACGCAGCTGAGACACTGAGGCGAACATTAACCTCCCAGGACCCGCCTGAGTGACCAGGCCGGCCCTCTACCCAGCTGGTGCACTGTGTGCTGGTGAGTGAGCCCTCCCGTCTTTCACCTGGGACTGTGCTCCCATCCGGGGGACACGCTGCGCGGTGAGAGGCGGAGAAATGGATGGCGGCCGACGGCTCCTGGTGAGGGACTTGCCCCAGAAACTCTGACTCTGCCAAGTGCCCTCAGAGCACAATTGATTGCGAGCATTAACTCAGCAGGAGCGGAGTGAAAACGAGCAGGGTTCCCCGGGGCTGCAGCTCCAGATTGTCCTGCAGAGGGTCCCCTCGATCACTGTCACTGTGCTGCCAACTGTGACGTGAGGGATGGGAGGGCCCCCGCCTCTGGGGCCTGATGCCACCCACCCCTCTGCTTCCCCAGCTGCTTTGCCCCAAGTGTCGGCCAGCAAGGTCCTCGTCGGAGCTGGGGAATGTCCCCCCCGTGCCCCCCCTCCAGGGTCGGAGAGAAACACGGATGCCAGTAGAAATAAGGACACAAAGCAGGTGGCAAAGCAGTGAGTTAGAAAGAGTCAAGCTGGGAAGCAGGCCGGAGGGAGGCGGAATTCATTCAGGTCTCTCCGGAGCGTGCAGGATGCAAAGCCCCGCTGGCTGGGAGGGATTTCGTAAATGTTGGGGGTCTCTCTTGCCCCAGTCAGCAGCATGCAGACGGCCTTCGCTTCCACAGGGACTGGCCAGCTCGGGGCCAGCAGTGTCCCCACATTAGGGAAATGAAGACCAGACACGGGGAGGACGACGGGAGTTTACCTCCAATGGAAAGCCTCTTAGAATGGAACCTTTCTACTTAAAAATCTTTTAAAAAATGAAAATCGCACATTGCCCAGCAGATGAGGCGTGGGGGACTGTCCGTCACAGGGTTTACGAAGCTTTTAGTCGCTTAATACTCTTAACACCATCCATCAAACATTTCCACAAATACAATCCCTCTAAGCCCCCTAAATCCTTGTTGGAAAATGAAAGGTTTATTAAAAAAATAAAATAAAATTGCAGCTGGTGTAGCTCAGTGGTTGAGCATTGACCTGTGAACCAGGAGGTCAGGGTTCAATTCCCGGTCAGGGCACATGCCTGGGTTGCTCAATCCCCAGTGCAGGGCGTGCAGGAGGCAGCCGGTCCATGATTCTCTCTCATCACTGATGATCTCTCTCTCTCTCTCTCTCTCTCTCTCTCTCTCTCTCTCTCTCCCTCCCTCCCTCCCTCCCTTTCTCTCTGAAACCAATAAAAATATATTTTAAAAAAAGAAATCCCTTAAACAAAAACAAAGACGTTATGCTATGTGGCCCTGGGTCCACGTTTCCCGTTGTCCACGAGAATGCCCAGAACCCGTGGGCCCCGTGGGTGTGGACCCTTCACGCTGCGGAGCCTCCGGGCTGTGCCAGGTGGTGGCGGCGTTTTCAGAATAGTGGTGCCAACCGGTGTAGCAGCCGGGCCACCCAACCACAAAACTCGTTTCTCGGGCCTTTGTGCATGTTGTTTGACCGAATCCGGTGGTGCCGAAAGGCATAGCACAGCCGCATGTAGGCCGGAGCGTCTTCAGGCTGGCGAAGAAGGAAATAGAATAGTCGTGTTACCACGCAGGCTGATGCCTTGCTGCTCGGGGGACCCGGGCTGTGACCCCGCCGAGGCAGGTCGGTGCCGCTGCCCCACCGCCTGCAGGAGGCGGCTCACGAATCGCACCGACTGCCGGCTGGAGGCAAACGGGGCTGAGGACAAACTTGGGCCATTTGTGAGCCAAGTAATTCCAATGAAAACCTGGCCCACCCCCGGCTGCTCTGAAACGCGCTGCCTTTAGGTGGGAGAGAGGAGCGTCTGCCGCAGACAGAGGCGGGTTCTGTTGCGGGACCGTCACTCCTCCGGCAGCTGCTGCGTCTCAGGAAGGAGGGTGCGGGGCCCCCATAGTTAGCTGCAGTCCCAGAGCAAAGCAGAGCCCTGGGAATGAGTGGGGTTGAAACCCCGCACTGTCCTCCGCAGCCTCTGGAGCTTCCAGGCAAAGGGGGGTGGGGGCAGGGCCAGGGCTGAGGCCAGAAAGCAGCCCTGGCTGGGGCCCCTCAGTCACTCCTGCACCTGCCACTCTTCCTCCTATTGGGGCCCCAGTCCACTGGGTACCTCCAGTAAGTCGTTCTGCAGAGCGTTCTGCAAGCTGAGGGCCCAGGAACATCCCCAACTCAGGTCTGATCACTTATCTCGTGTTGCTCTTTGTTCGGGAGCCTTCCAAGAGTTGCTCACCGTTTCTCAGAGCTGGTCACGACCTGCCACTCCCAGCACCGCACACCTGGGTGAGGGGCTCTGAGCTGTCCACTCACCTGACTCTACAGGCCATCCAGGTCCCCATCCCAGCACCACGCACCTGGTCAGCGGCTCTGAGCTGTCCACTCACCTGACTCTACAGGTCATCCAGGTCCCCATCCCAGCACCATGCACCTGGTCAGTGGCTCTGAGCTGTCCACTCACCTGAGTCTACAGGTCATCCAGGTGTCCCTATCACAGCACTGCACACATGGGTCAGGGGCTCTGAGCTGTCCACTCACCTGACTCTACAGGTGACCCAGGTCCCAGGACCCCTCGGTGGAAAGACAGCTCTCTCCATCGACTGCCTTGCTCCCCGTCAGCACCCCGTTGCCCTGTGTCCGTGCCGTCCTGCTCTCTGTGTAACCCTGAAGCCCGCACTGCTGGCCGGGGCAGCGTAACCGGCAGCAGGCAGCGTGGGTCCTCATTTACTCCTTCCCTAACGGCTCAGCTGTGCTCGGTCACTCGCATTCCCACGTGAATTTCAAAATCCTCTTCTTGATTTCCAAACAAGCCACACAGCCTGCTGAAACTCCTGCCTGGAGACGTCAGTTTGGGGAGAGTTACCAGGTTAGCGATATTGAGCCTTCCCACCCATGAACGGCATTTCAGTAATTTCATCGTTTTCAGATCTTACGTCTTCTGATCTAGTCTTTTACTAGATTTACCCCAAAGCATTTTGTGTTTCTGATGCCATTCTACATGATTTTGCTTTGTTTTCTTCCAATTTCTAATTCTTCATTCCCAGCACTTGGAAATGGAGTTGACTTTTATAACCGTCTGTGTCCTGCACTTCTTAGTGAGCTGCCCTCGCCGAGGCCTCACTCTGCCCGGATGGCCGGATGGTCATGCTGCCTGCGAGCCGCTGGCAGAGCCTGCGGGGCTGCGACGGTGAGAGCGGCCGGCCCCCGCTGAGCTCAGGGAAGCCCGTCCTCTGCTCCCAGGCGGTGCCGGCTGCTGGCTGTGCTATGGCTCCGTCAGTGGAGAAAGCCGCTTCCTCCTCCTGGTTTGCCAAGGATTGTACCTGAGCCGGAAGCAGCATTTGTCAAGCGCTCTGTCTGTGCCTGTGGAGATGATCATCTCATTGTATTTTTTCCACTTTGTAACGTGGTCCGCCACCCATGCTACAAAGCTGTATGTTCCGAGTGAAGGTCCCGGGTGTGCGGGGTCCGAGGAGGGGCCAGGCCCGGGGACCGTGGTGTCTGGCCTGGCCTGGGAGAGATGGTAACAAGACCCGAGCGTGACACGGCACCTGTGGGGCTGAAGGTCTAGACTCCCGTCCCCGCCCCGTGTCAGCAGGACACTGTCTACACACCTCAGGCTGACCGTGCTGCCCTGGCTGCGGACCTCCCCCCGGAACCTCGACGCAGCACCTGGGGCTGCCCTGGGCAGCACGTCCATGAGGCCACGTCCTCCGTTCTGTGCAGGCTCCTGGCCCGGCCGTCTGTCCACAGGCACATCTCCCTCAGGCTGCTTCCCACCGGCACCGCAGCGGGGTGGGCTCGGATGGCACAGCGTCCCACTGGGGACCTCTCTGCGTTATCCCTCTGTCCCCTCCGTGGAGACCTCCTAAGGTCAACTGGCTGCTGTGCCCCCCCCTCCCCTTAAGGGTAGCTGCGCTGTACCAGCTGCACCGGGCACACGGGTCACCTTGACAGCGGGAGGCCTTCAGGTTTGGTGGGATTTGGAAATCTCCGCCATGGCCCTCTTCCATCACCGACTAACCTAAGTCTGTGTTGATAGTTTTATACTTTGCTCGTCTGCACTCAAGTCTGAACACATGTGGTTAAGTTACACGTGCACTGACGCGTGGGACCAGAGGAGACGGGACTGGCTCAGCTCCCATTTCAGGCAGCCATGCCGTTGGCACATTGAGGCTGGTAGAGGGAGGGGAGAGGGACACCCACGGGCACCCATGGCACAACTAAATGCCACCTGCCGATGGGCAGTGACCACAGCTCTGGGTCCCATAGTCCCACTGCAACAGGCAGAACCTCCAGGGCCACCACCTGGGGTTCCTTACCCCAAAACAGCCCCTCACACTTGCAAGTACCTTTTAGATTTGTTCACACTAACGACTTATTGTTTAAAAAATATAAAACGTGCCCAGTGGAGAGCACAGAAGTTTGTGGCACTCGATGCTCGAGGCGTGGCTCCGTGGGGAGCCCTGGACGAGGGCATGAGGCCGTCCCCGACACGGGGACGAGCAGCTGTGGTGGCCCAGCTTGCCTGCAGGATGGGGCCTGGGGCACCGGTTCTGGAACTTGCCGTGTGCGTGTCTGTGGCATCTCAACACGAGAAGCCGGAGTCCTGGGTCCCTTCTCATCGCAGCTAATGCTACGCTCAGTAAAAGCAGGCCCTTCAGTAAGTGGGAGCTTCTTAGGGGAACAGCTGCCCCTTTAAACCTCAGGAGGCACATCCTCCCTCTCACCCCCTCGCCCAGCTGTGAGGCCGCTGCCGGCAGCACACGGGAAGGACAGTAACAGACGCCGAGCTCGGGTCGTGTGAGTCCTTTTAAAAGACGTGTTTAAGCTCTTGGTTCTCTGGAATTCGGCAAGTGGAATCCATATTGAGACCATTACACTTGTTCCAGGAATAAGACCTAAGGGTAAGGTTAGTGTTACTGGAAACTCAGGATATTTCTGTATAAAGCTTTCCATGTGCGTGCACATACACACATGCTCACACTCAAATGCATACACACTCACATGCACACACACTCACGTTCACACTCATGTGCACTCACACACACTCACATGCACACACTCACATGCACACTCACATGTACACACTCACAATGCACTCATATGCGCACACATGCACATATACACTCTCACATGCACACACTCAACTCACATGCACTCACTCAGATCTGCCCTCAAACACGTAAATGATGTCAGACAGAACGAGCTGGAAGGCCAGGGCATCGGCTGCTGTTCCCCAAGACACACCTGAGAAATGAAGGGATGGGAGGCGCTGGAGCCACTGTGAGCTGGAATCTCTCATTTCTAGACTATTTAGCAGCGGCAGGTGGACTTTCAGGGGCTGCTGATGTCATTAACTTCTGGTAAGTCCACAGTGTTTCTTGCAACAAACAGTGGTATTTTGTGCAAACTCCTTCACATTAATATAGATGATTGTCTCAGTGATCTTATTCCTTTCTCAATCTTCAGCATCTACTGATCAAGATTTCTTAGAATCTTAGATTAGTTTTCTCCTAATACACGGCTGTGTATTATGCGGGCCCAAGGAACAAAAGTTTATTCTAACTGCCTCAATGTTTGCAGAATTAGGACATTAAACATGCTAACCAACAGTGAGGAGGTTTCTTTAGTAAGGAATATAAACATCTGTTTTACAGCATCGTGCTAAGAGTTTTTCTCAGGGAAGGAAATAAAGTTGGACCCGCTGGAGTAGAAGAAAGCTGCTGCGTTCTGCCCCGTTCATGGCCAAGAATCCAGGATGCTGACAGGGCCCCGGCGGAAGGCTCCGGAGCGAGCGCTCACGCTGTCACACAGCCCATCAACAAACGGTGACGACATCGTGTGTTGAACCCAAGGGGGTCCGGGCAGTGAGTCCGGCTGCAGAGGATGGTGCCCCCCCACTCGGAGATGGACGCTGGATGAGCGAATGCAGGGTGTGCGAGTCTACACAGGGAGGGCATGAGGATGGCGAGGATTCTCCTTTTTGTAACAGGGACACCTCTCAAGATCGAAGCGACACCAAGATGCTGAAATACAACTTTAGAAAAGTAGGAATACCTAAAACCTAAGCGTAACTTCTATCCCCCCTGAATTTGGGACCCTCGGATGTTCTTGCTCAGAGGCACATTTCCTCCGACCTACTTATCTCCACATATTCATAGCCACAGACACATTTCCCAGGCAACACATCAGCAAAGGTAAAATGAGTCTTTCCAGTACCTGTCCTCCCTCCCTCCCTCCCTCCCTCCCTCCCTCCCTCCCTGCTCTGGGAGAGGGGGCAGTGCAACAATGTAGCACACCAAAGAGGCTGCAGGGCCTTCTGGGACCCTGGCTCACACTCAGCAGCGAGACCACTGCGATAAGAAGTGTCTGGAGCAAAGTAATGGACTTGCATGTGTGAGCTTCGCATAAAATGGTGCTCTCTAGACACACACCCGTGCACACACACATGCACGCACACACACACGTGATATAGATGTTTCTGAAAAGCAGCTTGTGAACTGTCCTGTGCAGCTCCAAGAATGAATCCCCAATGCATATGTTTATGCTGCAACTGCCAGTCATGATTAATCTATAAAGTGCTCTCGCTAGCCAACAACTGAAAATCAGGGGATGAGGAGGAAGAGGGGAGGGGGAGGAAGAAGAGGGGAAGGGGGAAGGAGGGGGAGGGAAGGAAAATAAATAAGCCAGTGACTATGAAACAGACAGAATTCAACATCTACCAAGACCTTGAGTGCCCATAGCCAAAGCTAATAATTATAGGACACGGGCCCCACCGTAGTGCTGAATCCCTCTTGGAACCACTGCGCTCCGACTCCGTGGGACCTGCGTCTGTCCCTTTCCTGCGAAAGGAAGGGAGCAGGGAAGAGGAGAAGGTTTCTTCAACGCGGCTCCCTTCCTGCTGCTCGCCTGCAGGCCTCTCCTCGATGCCCATCGATGCTCTTAACGCCCATCGGACCCGCAGAACGGCCATGCGCCATGCTGCGCTGTTGCTAAGGGCTGCAGGAGCCGCAGGGCCCAGTGCTAACAGATGGAAATGCTTCTCAATAGGGTGCTTTGGAGGAACGGGGACCACCCCTGGTTCTCAGGGCGGGTGGCAGGTCAGGCCACAGCTTTGTCTGCCGTGTCCTCCAGGACACGACCTCCAACCTGAGAAGGCCCAGAACCTCTTCCCGCTCACGTGACTCCTGGTTTTGGGGGTGGCCTCCCCAGCGGCCCCGCCGGGAGGTGCTGCGATCACACCACTGGTATCTGGCTTCCTTCCTCACCTCCGCACATCCTGGGGCGGGGAGCACCCGCGGGGAAGGCAGCACCCCAGCCCCGGGCAGACGTTCTCTGACGCGCCCCGCCAGCCGCGCAGCTGTCCCTTTATGTGGGCGACGGGAGCGCAGCCGGGGGCGCCCGAAAACACAGGATCTAAAAATACGCCGCTCAAACCAACGACAGGAGAAACGAGACCCAGTCCGTCCTTGTGAAATAGTCTATAATTTCAGATACAAAACGCTGCAGAGCCACCCTTCCACAGCTAAATGATCATCTGGGAATTTACATGTTTTAAAGTTATCTCCGGCACGCTCCAAATTTCGTATTTTACAGAGCTGAAGTGTCTACAGGGGGAGTCTTGTTTTTCCTTCACAACTGAAACTGAGCATGAATATAATTCTAAAATGAGATTACTGACTATAAAGCGTTGTGTGTTCAGGTAACCTTCCTCCCTACATTGTCAGAACCAAGTAACTTCTCAGAACGACACTTCCTCTCTACAGCACGGCTCCAAATAGATGGGTTCAGAATTTGGGCTTCATTTTAATTTGTTTCTGGTTTTGGATTCCTCTATAGCAGGGGTCCTCAAACTACGGCCCGTGGCCACATGCAAATACAAATATTGTATTTGTTCCCATTTTGTTTTTTTACTTCAAAATAAGATATGTGCAGTGTGCATAGGAATTTGTTCATAGTTTTTTTTAAACTATAGTCCGGCCCTCCAACGGTCTGAGGGACAGTGAACTGGCCCCCTGTTTAAAAAGTTTGAAGACCCCTGCTCTATAGTATATGCTCCTTGAAATCACTATCACATTTTCTCATCTCTTCTCCCAAAACAAGCTGTGCATTCTGTGCTGCTCTCAGCTATTTCTCTGAAATGGAACCTAAAGGGAGAAACACACTCTGGCTTCAAGGTCCCTTCAGCACCAATGACGGTGTCAACCCTGTGGATTCCTAGTACCACAGGAAGGTCGAAGGTAAGGCAAACGTGTTTGAGAATCGCTACGGTCAGGCTTCCAAGAAGCGACCTTTCCCAGGCAGAATGGCTCCGCTCTGAGGACTCAGATCTGGAAGAGCCGCTGGCTGTGGAGCGGGAGGGCGGGCTCGTCCCCGTCGGACACTACCCCTCGCTGCCCGCCGCCGCGGGGGCCACCCTCCTGCCTCCCTGTTCGGTACGTCTGCTCCTGTGTTCACTCCAGGAGGCCCCCGCCTGGTGAGCATGTCACTGCTATGGTCGCTCCTGTGCAGATCTTAGCACAGCGAGTGCCTGCGTCTGCGTGACGGGAGCAGTCACGTTTCCTCAGAATTGCTGGAAACGAGCAGCAGTGCCGTGGGGGTGTGAGCGCTCAGCTGCCTCTATTTTAAACTGACCCGCGGCCGGGAGGTGTCGCATAGGAGCAACACCTGCTCCATTTCACAGGCCCTGGTAACAGCGAGTCCCATGGCCATCGTGTGGAGACGTGGGACCTGGCCCGCATCCTGTCCACAGTGAGGAGTCTTGGGAATCTGAATTTCCTTATGGCTACGTCAGCAATAACCAGGGGCAATAACCGGCATGTGCACAGTGCACCCGCGCGCGCACACACACACACACATGCAGACGTACACAGACAACGCACATGCACACTGACGCACACACACACACACACACACGCAGACGCACACAGACAACGCACATGCACACTGACGCACACACACGCACACACACACACACACACGCAGACGCACACAGACAACGCACATGCACACTGACGCACACACACGCACACACACACACACGCAGACGCACAGACAACGCACATGCACACTGACGCACACGCACACACACACACACACGCAGACGCACACAGACAACGCACATGCACACTGACGCACACACACGCGCACACACACACACACACACGCAGACGCACACAGACAACGCACATGCACACTGACGCACACACACACACGCACAAAAACGGCATAACAGGAAGGCCTAACAGTGTGCATGTGAATAACCTTCATCAGAGAGATGGAGACGGCCCAGACTCCCCTTCCATTTTATAGGAACAGAGCACAAGCCTATTGTGTAGGGCTACAAAGTTGTCTTTTTCCCCATCTGCACCATTTCTTGGTAGAGCGGGCTGCCTTTTTGTTGCAGGTGTGTCTACAGGCTCTAAAGGTCGGCACAAAGGGCTGGGAGGCTGGTGCGTGCCGCTGGCTGCCTCTGCCACACTCACGGGGAGAGTGGGCTCCACCAGGGCCCCCTCCTGGCCCCACCATCAGCTGTCGGCCTCGCCGTGGATGTTGTCCATGTGCACCTTGAGGTAGTCGTTCCGCGTGAACTTCTTGTGGCAGAACTGGCACTCCGCCAGCGGGCGGTTCGGGTTGTGCGTCATCTTGTGTCGGATCAGCATTTTCTTCAGGCTGAACGCCAGGTCGCACACCTAGGAGAGACCACAAGGTACCAATGACCCTGTTCCCAAACACCTGCAGGCACGGAGGCCACCTGTAGAGGGACAGGGTGCCCACGTGTACTGCAGGCCACATGCTCCTGTTCCCAAATACCTGCAGGCACGGAGGCCACCTGTACAGGGACATGGTGCCCACATGCACCGCAGGCCACACCGCTCCTGTTCCCAAACACCTGCAGGCACGCAGGCCACCTGTACAGGGACACGGTGCCCATGTGGACCACAGGCCACATCATTCCTGTTCCCAAACACCTGTAGGCACGGAGGCCACCTGTACAGGGACACGGTGCCCACATGCACCGCAGGCCACATTGCTCCTGGAGTGAATGGCAGTTAACGTCTGGCAAAGGGGGATTAAATCCAGTTCCCAAGAGTTTCTGCACTTCACGTGTGTCCTCTGCACACTGACCTCCCTCCCTCCCCACTGCTGCTGCATCCAAACATCTCTAAGGAACAACTGAAAACAATTCATTTCTCACCAGAATGGACATATCAACAATTTCCTATTAAACCTCTTAAATAAAATGCCTTGGGGCCAAAACAGCATAAATGGCACACTCATGCACACACATGCACTCAGACACATACACACTTACACACATGTACTCAGACACACATGCATGCTCATGCACACACAGGTGCGTTGGCACACATGCCCACTCATGCATATACATGCATTCAGACACACAGGCACACACACAGGCATTCAGACACACATGCACACTCATGCACCCACATGCACTCAGACACACATGCACACTCATGTATCACATACACTCAGACACATATGCACACTCATGCATCACATACACTCAGATACACATGCACACTCAGACACATGCACTCAGACACATATGCATGCTCATGTATATGCAGATGCATTGAGACACATGCCCACTCATGCACTCAGATACACACGCACAAACATGTACTCAGACGCACATGCACTCAGGCACACATGCACACTCATGCATCACATGCACTCAGACACATACACACTCAGACACATGCACTCAGATGCATTGACACACATGCCCACTCATGCATACACATGCACTCAGACACACAGGCGTACATTCACTGATACACACATGCACTTGCGCTCAGGCACACATGCACACTTGTGCACACACATAGATGTATGCACTCACACAGACACGCACACACTCACACACACGGAGGCACACACATGCGGAGGACCGGGACAGGAAGGAGAGGGCAGACTCACGTCGCACTGGAAGGGCTTCTCCCCGGTGTGCGTCCTCCGGTGCTCGTCCAGGCCCCGCTTCTGGCTGAAGGCCTTGCTGCAGTCCGAGCACTTGTAGGGCTTCTCCTGCAGGAGGAAGAGCCATGAGTCACAGCTGCTGGCAGCCTGGAAGCCTGCCAGGTGGGCCCGGCCCCACATCGAACGCCCGCCCGCGTGTCGCAGGAAGCTGCGCCTGGCACAGCCGCACTGAGTGGCCCCAACATCCCCCGCTCAGCCAGCGGCCTGGGCTCCTGCGGCCTCAGGGCTGTCCTCGGGGCAGGTGTCGGGGCGTGGGCTGCACCTGTGACTTTCAAGGATCCACCAGAGCCCCAGCAACTGAGCGCACCCGCCCCTGGGGTGACTGACACTGACTGACCAACCGAGGCCACCCGCGGTCCCTCTCCAAGGAGCAGTGCCAGTTCACCCGACGGGGCCCCGGGAAACAGGCCTCCAAGCATCCTGAGGGGCCTGCTGTGTCTGCAGCGTCCCTGATGCTTAAGGTGCCCGTGGCCTTCACACAGCTCCAAGCTCCTGAAGCACAGGACCGCGTGCTGCGGGCCGGGGCACCGTGCACCGTGCATCGGGGAGGAGCAGCGGAGACCAGCGCTCAGCCGTGCTCAGTCCGCGCACTGTAGGGAACACCCGCAGCTAAGAGCCTGGATCGTAGGAGTTCCCCCCGCACAGAAATCAGCAACTGCGTGGCCACAGGGTGCGACCTACTTCCTGCAGGTGAGGGGCAGATGGCCAGGGCTCCGTGGAACAGCCTCAGGCCAGCTCCAAGGGGCCCCGTCCCGAGATCAACTCAGGTGTCCACACAGAACATGCCGGAATCCACACCGCACCTCCCCTGATACATCTCCCCTCCCCAATTTAGGGGGCATGGTGACATCGGGTACAGGGGATGATGTGAGATGAGGACACGGTCTGCTCACAGACGCCTGCAGGAAGAGGCAGCCCCACACGGTCCACCGCGCACTGGTCTAGTCCAACCCGCCTGCCTCCCAGAGTAACTCACAGGCCCGCTCTCTGACATATGTGCTGGCGGCAAGGGCAGCCATCTCTGAGTCAAACCATCAGCCACGCCGAGGCCCGCAGGGCAGAGGAATCGTGTCAGCATGAGCCTGGGAAGGGGACATCTGATTCCAGAAATAACATGCTTGTCCCCCTGCACAGCTCTGAGAAACACAAGAACACAGCAGAAAGGTGCCGTCGCACATGCAACTAATTCACCCGCGGCCACGAGCGTGCTCACTCCAGCCAAGTTCATGTCAGCAGGTGAAACAAAGCCATCCATGGGGGGAGGGGCAGGGCCGGAGGAGGTCAGATCATTGACAAATCACATCTCCACGCCCCTGCGCAGAGGACAGGGAGCTGGGAGCTCTAACCGCTCCTCTCAACCCTCAAAACTGTGGGGGAACCACCCCGTTCACCCAGGTGAGGACCCAGGGCAGCCCCGGCTGAGGTCTCGCCACATGTGCACGTGCTCAGGGCGTCACGGGGTTTGACAAAATATTAGTCGCCCTAGGAAGGCAGAGGTAGAAGAGAAAGATGACATGGAAGGATTACTGCAGTCAGTGGCCAGTTTTTGTTCTCCACACGACGACTGTCCACATTTTTTAACCCCAGAGGGAACCACAGCGCACAAGTTTTATTCCTACGATTAGCACGTTCCCTCCCCTCCCCCTGCCCCGCCTCCTCTCCACCCCCCCCCCCCCTTCTCCTCTGGCACAGTTTGTCCCGCAAGTAACTCAGAGCTCAATCTTCCCTCACACACGGGTAGGTGCTTTGTGAAAACTGTAACCTCTGCCGGCGCCACCTCCTGCAGAATCCCATTCCCACCCCCGACAAAAGGGGGCCTCCGTGACCAACAGGGACCAGTACCAGCTCCGAGTCCACCGCCCGAAAGAAAACAGCCGTGACTTTACCAGGAGCCTCCGAGTGTCCGGTGCCCATGAGCTCCTGTGGAGGGACCCCTCGTGCCTTCCTTACGGCACAGGCCCCGTGCGCCTGCCTGCACCTGCTGACCCGGTCAGCCCTGAAGGGTCCCTATCCCGGAAACCCGACCGTGTGGGGAGAGGAAGGTGGGGCCGGCTGGCTTCTATAGGAACAGTAGCACCTGAACTTCGGAATAAGAGCTGTGAGTCCCCTTAGACCCACCTGGGGGACCGGGTGCACCCTCTGCACTCCTTAGCTGTCACCTGCTGTCACAGGGCCTGCCAGCTCCCAGGTCCCGCCTCCTGCTCTCCTGTCCTAGTGTCACTAGTGGGTCTATAGTCCCAGGGGCGGGGTGAACTCAGCCACCAGGAAAAGTACAGACACCCGCAGAGAACACTGGCTTCCCATGGGCAGCTGACAACGTTTCAAGAACAGAGGCACGAGATGGGGGCCCTGCGGGGGGGGGGGAGGGAGCAAGGCGTCAGGGGAGGCCAAGCTTCTGCTCCTTGTTGTGTTTGAAGGAAGAACATTCTGACCTAGGAACTCCCCATGTCACTCAGCAACTATCCAACTCTTTCGGAAACGAGGAGGCAGAAGACTTTGAATGCGTGTAGTTTCCTTGTTTTGGGTGAATTCCAAGGCAGAGGCCACATGGAACGCGAGATTGCAGTGCAAACCGGTCCCTTGCGTCCTGAGACGCCCCCGATGGACTGTGTAAGGCTTTGCATTCATTCCTGGGCTGAGATCTGTGCTCACATGTCAGAGAGGCACTGCCTGCCGGCACAGTCTCTTAGAAATTCGTCTCTCGTCCATGATCCCAGGGACAGTCCCAATAGCCAGGCATCCTTCCTCCAGGTCCAACCAACACCAACAACATGCTTGGGGGGTGTCAGCTGATATGATTCTCACCTGCACCCCGGACCTCGGCTCAGTGCCCACGAGTGCAAGTGTCCCTTCCTGTCACGTGATGTGCAGGACCAGTCAGGACGAGGGACCACACACATCTCAGGTCACACCCATGGGAGGGGCAGGGGGAGCAGGTTCTGGGCCCGAGCCCAGGATCCCTGGGAAGGACAGACAGGTGGCTGGGCGGCCACGGTCTTCGCTACCACCCTCCCCAGGACAGATGTTGGAGAACTCACTCATGTCCTGCCAACCGAGAAATAGAAACAAGATTTTAATATAAAAAAAATGCAGAATCCAGCCACATGTTCCTGGGCGATAAACTGTCCCGCATGCTACAGACTGTTCTGTCGCTGGAACGTCACTTTTTGGCAATGTCGTGGTACATTGCTTTCATGGCTGAAACACATGTTCGTTTCGGTGCCTTGACTTCCGCTGCCTCTGCGAAGCCAATATACTTAATAGATCCAAAGCAGGCAGCGTGTCACACCCCAGTAAAATGGTCGTCTTCACTCACAGCGGCCCAGTGAGCCAGGGCCGTCCATCCGCTACACAGAAGGCGCAGCCGATCAGCAAGCCACGTGCCAAAGAGAGAATATGTGTGATACGGGCCGTGCTCACGCGTACGATGTATGTGAGACTGACAAAGGGGTGAGTTCAGTGGAATTCATTCAGATTAATTAAGTGACTGCTTACTGAGACAGGCCCAGGGAAAGCCTCTCACTGCCCTCCGAGGGGCCGAGTTGGGGGTGGAGGGAGCAGGGGGGTCCGGCCTGTGTCTGGCATGGATACTCGGGGTGTCCGAGGCCTGGGCCGCAGGCGTTGGTCCGGTGGCCGCACTCTGGGAGCATCGAGGTCATCCCAACGCTGACGGAGGTTCTCAAACGTCCCTGCGGCCGGATGTGCTCCGCCCTCTGCGTGCACCACCGCGGGGCTCGGCCACACTCTCCATCGTGATAAGGACCAGCCCCTGGACCAGTGTGTCATGTCGCTCACAGCTTGCCCTCGCTCGACCTCTGACCCCGCGGGGCCAGGCTCGGCTCTGATGACCAGTCCCAAGGCCCTTGCCCACTAGCCTACTTCACGTCTCCAGAACCACATCCCTCAAAGAGCCGTCTGGCTGGGGGACCGGGTACAACTGCATCAGCGCCACGAGCCATCGGCACCGGCCGTCACCGTAAGCTTCACAAAGGGAACGGAACATCGCCTGACGGCCGGGTCTTTCCGGTGTCAGTCAGTAGCGCTTAGGGGCAGAGACGCACTGAGAAGTGGCTCTTCATCCTGGTCCCATGGCTTCTACGTATAACTCTGAGCATATGACACAGGAAACTAAATGTAAAAATGCGTGTACGTATACGTACATGTCACGTATTTACACATCTTAATTTCTGTAATTATAAAAATTATAATTACAGAAATTATATTTTTGTAATTATATTTATGTAATTATAAAAATTATATATTTTATATAATTAGGAAATTGTATATTTTATATTTATGTAATTATAAAAATTATATATTTTATATAATTAGGAAATTATATAAAATTTCCCAATTATATAAATAATTAGGAAATTATAAAATTTTATACTTTAGATATCTATTTCCTATCTATTTATATTACATGTACAGTGGGACCTCGCTTCTCAACCTGACAACCCTTACACGCCGATGCCTGTATGATGAGCCACGCATCTCTCAGGCCACCAACAAAGGAGAGAATGAGGGAGTCTGAGTCAGTTTCCCACTGTTACAGTCTCAGGATCCTGTGTTGTGAATACTTTCGTGGTTTTTTGCTTTTGTTGCTGCTTATTACTATTGTTAAATTTTCATTTTTACTGTATATTTCCTTTCCTTTTTGTTAAATTTTCATTGACATTTCATGTCCTTTTGGTTTTTAAAGTCTTTATTTATAGATTAAACAATAGACATGTACTATGTATAAGAAAGGTTAAGACAGGGAGTCATTTGGGGGTCTGGAATGGATTAATTCAATTTACATGTTTTCTAATGGGAAAAAATGATTTTGTTTTTGAACAGCCTTCCAGAATAAATTAAGTTAGAGAAGTGAGGTTCCACTGTATTACTATTTATGAATATATACACACACACACACTAGAGGCCCGATGCACGAAATTTGTGCAAGGAGCTCGGTGCTTGCAGCCCTGGCTGCCTCGTGGCCCCAGGGCCACACGACCCTGCCCACTGGTCGTTCCAGAAGGTTGTTCCAGAAGCTCATCCCGCTGTCTGGCCTAATTAGCATGTTAGCTCTTTATTATATAGGATTCTTTCTGATTCTGATTCCATACAACGATGGTTTGAGAGAACACTTAGGATTCAAATATGCATTAACATAAAAAGATCAGCTGGTCTTTCTGTGGTAGAAGCCTGCTTTCTTTTCGAGGGGGTGACACCACAGGACTTGTGCCTGGTTCTCTTGTCTTTCCCACGTCCGTGCTGCCTGTGACTAGTCCTACAACCCTGGACAAGCCACCTACTCTCTCCAAGCCCCCCTCCCTCGTTGGTAACATGAGATATTAAGCTGTGTCTCAGGGTTTGCTCATCATAATGCCTGGCCCATGACAGGAATTCAATAAGGGTGCTTTATGTATTATACAACCCTGCTTCCTTCTGTGTATTATCTAAATATGCGTGTGCATCATATAATTCAAGTTGAAAAGGGCACACTCTATGAAAATATCACCGGCAATTTTATGGAGAAATGGAAGTATGTATGCACCCTCGATTTAGCACTGCTCTTGAAGTCCATTCATATAAATAGATGGTCTTTTATTTCAAGGTTCTTCGTATAAAGAGATAGTCCTTTATTTCAAGACTCTTTATGATACTTGAGTCATTAAACCCCCTGGAGGGAGGACAAGATGAATATAAAATTCTGCTTCAGAGGGAAAATAGTACAGAAAATGTATCACTTTCCTAAGAATAGTGGCCCCACTTTAAGTAATTAATTGCCTACTGCCTATCTTAGAAACAAAGGAATTCTCTCTTTATGCATCGCAGGCGGCACGCGCTGTCCGTAAGCCCTGAAGTGTGTTATTAGCGTCTAAAGATAAACCGTGTGGCGAGGCAGCTACCAGCCTACAAGCCGATATTCCCAGAGCTCCCTGTTACCTAACTCTGCTCCTGCTCCCCGTGGTGACACCGGGGTCCCGGGGGGGCTCCTGGATCCTGGGACTCCCGTAGAACATCCGCAGGATCAACAGATGGGGCTGCCAGCCAGCGCCAGGCTGCTCCCTGACACCACGGGGCCCGGGGCTCAACCCACATGCACACAGGCCTCAAGCTCCGAGGAGAGGTCAGCCTTAAGCTGGGCGCTCACGCAGTCACAGTCGTAACTGCAGACATAGCCGCTGAGCGAGAGCTGTACCCGTGCTAACCTGCAGCACAGCTTCTGTGAAGTGAGATAAATGCATGTAAAGGCAGGAGGTTAGTTCCGGGCAGACCTGCCTGGACTGAACATTTGCTTTATGTCCAGCTCTGTGTTTCCCATAAGCAGGGAGACCAGAGGTCATGGCTGTTCTCTCCTTCATCCTCTCCCAGGGCAATAGTCAAGGCTGGGCTGCCACTCACCACCCAGAGTCACCTGTCACCACCCACAGACCCACCTGTCGCCACCCACAGACCCACCTCTCACCACCCACAGACCCACCTGTCACCACCTACAGACCCACCTGTCACCACCCACAGACACACCTGTCACCACCCACAGACCCAGCTGTCAGCACCCATAGACCCACCTGTCACCACCCACAGACACACCCCTCACCACCCACAGGCCCACCTGTCAGCACCCACAGACCCACCTGTCACCACCCACAGACCCAGCTCTCACTACCCAGAGACCCACGTGTCACCACCCACAGACCCACCTCTCACCACCCAAGACCCAGCTCTCACCACTCACAGACCCACCTGTCACCACCCACAGACCCACCTGTCAGCACCCACACACCCACCTGTCACCACCCACAGACCCAGCTCTCACCACCCACAGACCCACGTGCCACCACCCACAGACCCCCCTCTCACCACCCAAGACCCAGCTCTCACCACTCACAGACCCACCTGTCACCACCCACAGACCCACCTCTCACCACCCACAGACCAACCTGTCACCACCCACAGACCCACCTGTCACCACCCACAGACCCACCTGTCACCACCCACAGACCCACCTGTCATCACCCACAGACCCACCTGTAACCACCCACAGACCTACCTGCGGCCCCGCTCAGCTCGGAAGCTGCCCATCCTGGGAAACTGCCAGGCCGCCCTCGGCCCCCGTCCCCTCAGCACACGCCCCTCCTGACTCTGCCCTGGGTGTCCCCAGCGCACAGCACCCGGCCAACTCCGCACGCCCGCCCCAAATTCAGTTCCTTCTAGAAAACCCATCCTCACACCCTGACCCGGTTCAGCCTGTTCAGGGAACGACCTGTCTCCCTCGGGCAGGTGGCTGCTGTTTCCCATGGCCCCACGGTCCCATCACACACGGTTCCCTCTGAACAAGGTCAAAGTCTCAGTGGCGTGTCCGTGTCCCTCTGAGAAGGCGCACACGGCGGGCGAGACGGGCTCGGCGTGGGCGTGTCATCCCCACTCAACCCGGATCCACTCAGAGCGCTGTCCACAAAAGAGACGGGCAATGCCCGTGAGCACCAGGCAAACGGAAGACTGTTCTGCTGCCGAATGAACGAACACACGAGCTAAGCTCGAAGGAAAAGGGAAGGAAAACAAGGGCACAGAAGTGAGGCACTGAGCTGACCTCACAGCCGGGCATTACTGCGCCGGTGAGGACGTCGGCACAGAGAAGTGGGCGATGCCTGCCCAGGAGGCGGCGGGAGGGATGAAGAGAGAGGCCCCGCACCGGACTAGCCCACGCCCACGCTGAGCGGATGCTGACGTGGGTGAGAAGCAGCGTGCGGTGCGGCCTGCCTGAGGCCAGGGTCCCCCAGCCGCCCGGCTTCTCTGTGCCCTCCTGTTGCTCGCCCCCCCGCCCCCAGTTCCATCCATGTGGGCCTCCCCGGTGGCTCCCTCCTCCCCGAGACCAGCCTCTCGCCTGTCTCCCGGCCGCTTCCTCGCTGCACCCCTCCCAGGGAGCCAGGCACCCCTGCATCTCTCCCAGGGAGCCAGGCGCCCCTGCATCTCTCCCAGGGAGCCAGGCGCCCCTGCATCTCTCCCAGGTGAGCCAGGCACCCCTGCATCTCTCCCAGGGAGCCAGGCGCCCCTGCATCTCCCCCAGGCGAGTCAGGAGCCCCTGCATCTCTCCCAGGTGAGCCAGGCACCCCTGCATCTCTCCCAGGGAGCCAGGCGCCCCTGCATCTCTCCCAGGTGAGCCAGGCACCCCTGCATCTCTCCCAGGGAGCCAGGCGCCCCTGCATCTCCCCCAGGGAGCCAGGCACCCCTGCATCTCTCCCAGGCGAGTCAGGAGCCCCTGCTGTGGGTACAGGGCGCCCGTGGGACACTGCGCTCGGCCTGGCTGTGCTCTGTGGGATCAGCCCCTCCCCGAAGCCTGAAGAGCCAGCACTTCCTCACCTTCCCTGCACACACCGTGAGCCAAGCAGTAGACTCAGTAAGACGTGGTTGGCCACGTGAGCCTAAGTACGCTCCTTCTGAATCGTAAAGAATTACAATGGGAGCCCTGGCTGGCTTGGCTCAGTGGATAGCGTCGGCCTGCGGACTGAAGGGTCCCGGGTCCAATTCCAGTCAAGGGCACGTACCTGGGGTTGCAGGCTCGATCCCCAGTGTGGGGCATGCAGGAGGCAGCGGACCAATGATTCCCTCTCATCATTGATGTTTCCATCTCTCTCCCTCGCCCGTCCTCTCTGAAATCATATATTTTTTTTTTAAAAAAAGAATCACAATCAGAAGCATGCTGCCCCAAAGAGTCTCTCTCATCAGATTCCCGCCCACCAGCCACCGCCCGCACCCGTCAGGCAACGGGAAACAGAAGCTGCGGCTCCCGGAGACGGTTCCGTTGTGTTTAGTTTCTGAGACGCGACCTGAGCCCATCAGCAAGGCCACATCGTCCGTCTCCAGCCGGCCAGCGGGGTCTGGTTTGATTCCTGCTGTTCAGCATCGCAGCCCCCCAACCCAGCTCACCCCATACGCCAGAAGCAGGCCCGCGGGGAAGCCGCCTGAGTGTTACCTGTCATCGGCTCAGTGGCAACGAACGCAAGGCCCCCATCGCCGGTTACAGGGCCACGCTGCCCGGCTGCCCGGGCGGACCCAGGGTCATGGGGCAGAGACACTTCCAGGCGCCCGTTGGTGCCACTGCCCCGCACGGCGGCACAAGGAGGGGGCCACTCCCTCAGAAACATGCAGTGCTGGGCACGTGGGCGAGTTCTCTGTTGAGGAAACAGTGGCTCACCCCCAAACATAGGGCCCAAACTGACGGTTTCCCGCGGCTCTGGGGGCTGACCGGGCTCCGCCATGGTCCCGCTCGGGGCCTCGCTGCGGCTGTGGCTGTGGCTGTAGCTGTGGCTGTGGTTGTGGCTGTGGCTGTGGCTGTAACTGTGGCTGTGGCTGTAGCTGTGGCTGTGGCTGTAGCTGTGGTTGTGGCTGTGGCTGTAACTGTGGCTGTGGCTGTAGCTGTGGTTGTGGCTGTGGCTGTAACTGTGGCTGTGGCTGTGGCTGTGGCTGTAGCTGTGGCTGTGGCTGTAGCTGTGGCTGTGGCTGTAGCTGTGGCTGTAGCTGTGGCTGGAATCCTGAGACTCAGCCGTCTGTGCTGGCTGCTGCTGCAGTGCCATCTCCTGCCTGCGGCCCCTGCCTGTAGCCCGGGGTCCTCACAGCGCGGGGGCTGGTCCCGGGGGACACAGGCGAGAGCACAGGGTTCTCCTGGCCTGGCCTCTGAGGTCCCGGACAGCACGTCCACGTCATTCCTGCCACCTGGTCACTGTGTCCAGCCTGGACTCTGCAAGGAAGCCCCCTGCCTGTGGGCCTACGGGCTGCGTCCAGGGAGGGAAGAGACGGTGCGACCACCTTGGGCGGCCTTGCTGCCTTTATTCCATCAGTGCGCGTCACTCTATTTTCTGTTGTTGTTTTGGGGGGTAGGGGAGGCGGGGGGAAGGTTTGGTTTTCTTGTTTTGTCTTGTTTTTAATTTCTATTCTTTTATTTGTCTGTTTTTATTTTCTTTTTTTAAATTTTATTTTGTGGCCACGCACATTATGTTTTAGATCGACCAGGCCGGCTTTCTCCCCCCCCCCCCAAAAAAAAAAAAACACAACACTCAAACGAGGCCTAGAAATATTGAATGAAAATTAAAGTATCATTAGAAAACGGGGCCGAAAAACCACATTCCACGCCTGGGTCCAGCTGGACCCCTCACGGCAATGTAACTCGACCCTCGTAACCCTAAATGCAGTGAAACAATTTAATTCCACAAAAGACTTTTGTCTGGCTTCCCATGGGGCCATCTGCCTGCCCAATAACTTTCTCAAGACTCTGAAATCCAACTTATTTCAAGTTTTCCCTCTCACTCCCAAAGCCCAGGGAAGTCAGGAAAACTCAGAGCCTTCTAGAAGGCCTGGACCAGGGTCCCTGTCAGGAGCGTCGCCTGTGCCTGCAGAGGTGCTCCTGGAGGGACTGGCTTTGCTGGTGACTTCAGAGCGCACACTGGCGCCCGGGACAGTGGCACAGAGGGGGGAGCAGGCACCCTGCCCGGTGGCCGATGACCATCACAGGGAGTGTCGCCCAGACCATCACAGGGAGAGTCGCCCAGACGAGGAGGAACAGAGAAGGGGGAAGGGACGCTGTCGGCCCTACAGCGGACATTCTCTCTCAGGAGGCACCCTTCCCTGCTTCCCGTTCACAAAGGAAGGCGCTTGCCCAGCTAGAGTGAGAATGTTCACCTTCAGGTAGTTTCTGAGCCAAGTAAAACACAATGGTGCCTTAAAGCCATTTATCTTAAACGATTCCCTTACAAGGCACATAACCCCCCAAGAAATGCGTGGGCTCTAGAAACAATAAAACCAAATTAAGGCAGTTTCAATAGCTGCAACGAGCCAGTCCTCTGGCCCACACAGAACAAACGCCAATGACGGTTAGAAAACCAAACTAAAAACAACCTGAAAAGTTTCCTCCGGAATAATAAGCTTTAAAGTTACTAAATGCCTTTGGATCCTTCCTCTCACCCAGTTATAAAGCAGGAGCAGCTGGGCAGGCCCCAAGCACTTACCCACACAGGTGCCCCACCCCCCACCCCACCCCAGCACCTACCCACACAGGCGCCCCACCCCCCACCCCAGCACCTACCCACACAGGCGCCCCACCCCCAACCCAGCACCTACCCACACAGGCGCCCCACCCCCAGCACCTCCCCACACAGGTGCCCACCCCCACCCCAGCACCTACCCACACAGGTCCCCCCCCACCCACCCCAGCACCTACCCACACAGGTACCCCACCCCCAGCACCTACCCAC
The DNA here is from genome assembly GCA_036010255.1 of Myotis pilosus. Classification (NCBI taxonomy): domain Eukaryota; kingdom Metazoa; phylum Chordata; class Mammalia; order Chiroptera; family Vespertilionidae; genus Myotis; species Myotis pilosus. The sequence continues at coordinate 3,219,499 of JASKON010000034.1, forward strand.
ACAGGTACCCCACCCCACACCCCAGCACCTACCCACACAGGTGCCCCACCCCCAGCACCTACCCACACAGGTACCCCAACCCCCACCCCAGCACCTACCCACACAGGTGCCCCACCCCCAGCACCTACCCACACAGGTACCCCACCCCCAGCTCTTACCCACACAGGTACCCCACCCCCAGCACCTACCCACACAGGTGCCCCACCCCCAGCACCTACCCACACAGGTACCCCACCCCCAGCTCTTACCCACACAGGTGCCCCCACCCCCAGCTCTTACCCACACAGGTACCCCACCCCCAGCTCTTACCCACACAGGTACCCCACCCCCAGCACTTACCCACACAGGTGCCCACCCCAGCCCCCAGCTCTACCCACACAGGTACCCCAACCCCATCCCCAGCAGCCTTACCCACACAGGTACCCCAACCCCCACCCCAGCACTTACCCACACAGGTGCCCCACCCCAGCACCACCCACACAGGTGCCCCACCCCCAGCACCTTACCCACACAGGTGCCCCACCCCAGCACACAGGTGCCCCACCCCAGCACCACACAGGTACCCAGCACCCCACAGCCTACACAGGTGCCCCACCCCAGCCCACACACCCAGCACCACACAGGTCCACACAGGTACCCACACAGGTACCCCAACCCCACCCCAGCACTTACCCCCACAGGTGCCCCCCCCCCCAGCTCTTACCCACACAGGTGCCCCCACCCCCAGCTCTTACCCACACAGGTGTCCTCACCCCCAGCACCTACCCACACAGGTACCCCGCCCCCAGTACTTACCCACACAGGTGCCCCACCCCCAGCACTTACCCACACAGGTACCCCAACCCCCACCCCAGCACCTACCCACACAGGTGCCCCACCCCCAGCACTTATCCACACAGGTACCCCACCCCCAGCTCTTACCCACACAGGTGCCCCCACCCCCAGCTCTTACCCACACAGGTGCCCCACCCCCAGCATTACCCACACAGGTGTCCTCAGACCTCATTGTCCCCTAAGCCTAGCGGACATCTTCAAGCCCCTCAGTGCCCTCCCGGGACCCCACATTCATGGTGCCCTCTCCGTGTTATTTACCTCCTGAGAGACACGACTGGTCCACACCTTGTGGATGCTCTCCAAGGTGTCACTCCTCACCAGGAGGCGTGGGGCTCCTGTGTGGGTCACCTGGCTGCAGCCCCCTCTCCCCCTTGAGCGTCACTGCAGGGCAAACTTCCCAAAGGAGCGATGGTGTCCCTTCTGATCACAGTACAACACGTCACACCAAACAGGACGTGCTTCCGGAACCCACCGGGTCCTCAGGGCAGCCTGTCTCCACCCCGCTCTCCATGGCTCAGACCACAGCACACCCTGCACTCAGCCTCCTCAGCGCCTGACGGAGGGGCAGGCACCTCTCCTGTGGCCGGGCCCTCAGGGGCCTGCAAGCGCCCCTCCTCCTTCCCCCAGGCTCAACTCCAAAGCCACCCCGCCTGGCTGCACACACTGCTCTGCGCTGGCCTCTGAGTCTTTCCCGTGGGCCTCACTGTGCGTCCACAGGGACTCCACCATGACTGTCCCAGACCCCTGCCTATTCCCAAGGGGCTGCAGGCACCGAACCAGGTCCCACAGCCCCGCCTCCCTGCTCCAGCATCTGCACCCTGCGCTTCCTTTCCCTCAGCACCAGGCCTCCTGGGCCCCACCCTGCACTGCAGGATGCGCTGGGCAGGTGTCTGCACAGACTTCCAGCTGCTCCTCCAGTTCCCCGGGGGCTGCGGACAAACCCAGCAGTGCCCAGGCCGGGACACAGACAGCACTGCCCTGGGGAGCGGGGCGGGGCGGGCACAGGGCGTGAGGACAGTGCCAGCACACATGCCTGTCCCCCTCCCACACTGGGAGCCTGAGGTAGGAGAGGACACTCCATAAGGAGAAGGAATGGAACCAGAACAGCATGAAGACCTGCTGCTCTGCACAGGAGCCGGGGAGGCAGCGGGAATGCGGACCCCCGGCCTGCGCAGTAACTGGGGTGTACAGGGGCGCTCACACCGGTTCCGAAATAACCTCCTAACGGGCCCAGGTGCTTTTCGTGATAAAATCAAAAGTAATTAAGACGTGAAGCTTCCAGTGATAAACGGCCACAAACAGCAGCTTCTGTGAACGGTGCTTACGAATGGCTGTTTGGGAGCACGCACCCTACCTCACCGCAGGGACACTGGCTCAGGGCGTAGCCACAATGAAGCCAAGGCCCTGATTTCCAGGGGAGCCGGGGTCCTGCTGCCCTGCACTCACCAGGGACATCGGACATCACTGGGGAGGCCTCAGCCAACCTGGACCTGCCTGGTGAGGTGTGGGAGGTGAGGCCCACCTGGCAGACAGAGGGGATGCAGGGGGGAGGAGATGCAGACAGAGGAGATGCAGGGGAGGAGATGCAGGGAGGAGGAGAGGCAGGGGGAGGAGAGGCAGGGGAGGAGAGGCAAGGAGAGGAGAGGCAGGGAGAGGAGAGGCAGGGGGAGGAGAGGCAGGGGGAGGAGAGGCAGGGGGGAGGAGAGGCAGGGGGGAGGAGATGCAGGGGGAGGGGAGGCAGGGGGAGGGGAGGCAGGGGGAGGAGAGGCAGGGGTGGAGATGCTGGGGGCAGCGTCTGAAATGTCCTAAAGGCCTGGAACGTCCCTGTTTCGTCTCCAGTTGTTTTAAAGTCCTGGTTTCAATTCAAGCCAAGGTGTCCACAGTGTGAAACCTGCCCCAACAGAGGCTCAGCTTCCCCAGAAAGCCACGTCCTCAGTCACCCAGGCAGAGGGACAGGATGGGACATGCGTGGGACGGGAGGAGCCTGGAGAGACAGCAGGGGCTCTGGACCAAGGCCCTGCCCCGGCCACCGGACCAGCCTACACCGGAGACCCAGCCCTTTAGAGAAACTGCCCTCACGGCCTGGACCCCAGGGGCCTGGACTACACGGGCCCGGACAACACAGGCCAGGACCACACGGGCCCGGGACCACACGGGCCGGGACCACATGGGCCTGCATAGAGAGCCTCCCTGAAGGGAGGGAGGCGCCACCTGGACATGGGGTACGAGTTTCTGCTGTTGTCCCCTCCCAAGCAGAAAACTAATCTACAGCCATTAAGTAGAGAAAGTGAGTCCGACAACCCTAGGCAGCGCGAATAAGTCCCTGCCCTAAGGATGTAGGAGCCCCGGAGCACGTCACTCCCCACCATTTCCCCCTCCCACCCTGGCGAGGAGGAGGCTGGGCGGTCTGCGTCACTCACTGCTGCGAGCCTGGCATCAGGAGACCGGTGTGGGCTGGGGTCCCCGGCAGGCAGGTGAGCTGCATGGTCGCAAAGACGGCCCAGAGCCTCTCATCCTTGTGGGAGCACGAGGAAGAGGCAGACGCCACCAGAGGGTCGGGAGGAAGCAGGTGAAACTGCTATTTAACTAATTACAAGCCTCACACGAAGGTGGAGGAACAAGGAAACTCAACACAGTCAACGTGCTGAAACCAGAAGGAAGAAAAGAAATATAGGAAGGGGGTGAATACACCGCCAGCCCCTGGCTCTCCCTGGAAGACCAATGACCGTTCAGCCACGGAGGCTTTTAGCAGGACTGTCTTCCCCGCTGGGGCCATGCTGCCCCCATAAACAGGGCCCAGGGTGCGAGGGCTCTGCGCTCCTTCCCCGAGACGCCCCCTCCGGGCAGGAACCCCAGGATGCAGATCTGGGCGTAGGTGTGTGGACCCACCGAGCGTCTTAAAGATGAGACTTGCTGAGTGCATTAGTTGTTGTCATTGTTGCAATGAAAATGAAATTAGCTTTTCAAACAGGACCCGAAAAATGTCTGGATTTAGAGCTCTCTTAGATACCGAATGCAATGAGAATGAGAAACGGAAACTGGCACGTTAACGGTCCCCAGGGAACGGGACCTTTTCTGGATTGTGTCTTTAAAACCCAAATCGTATTGGGAAACGTGAACTTGTAGAGACTGTTCCTCTAGAACAGTGGTTCTCAACCTGTGGGTCGCGACCCCTTTGGCGGTCGAACGAGCCTTTCACAGGAGTCCCTAAGACCAGCCTGCATATCAGATATTTACATGATGATTCATCACAGTAGCAACATGACAGTTATGAAGTAGCAACGAAAATAATTGTATGGTTGGGTTACAACATGAGGGACCGTATTTAAAGGGCCAGAAGGTTGAGAACCGCTGCTCTAGGACTTGTTTAAAGTCTCCTTTGGTTCTGATATTAATTTGATTGCATTAGCTGATCATCTTCATGCGCTTTCAAAAAGTCGCTAAAACACAAAGAATGCCTGCACGTATCCACTGCCCAGGAAACGGGATTCAAAACTAGAGCTATCTGCGATCAAATACAACGGACACACGAACATGTGAGAAAGAAAAATAGAGGAGCCTCAGGCCAACCCGCCAGGCTGGTACTATTCACGCTGCACCTCGCTGCTCCTACCCACACCCACGGGGACTCTGTCTTCAGCCCGTGCTCCTGGCCCAGACTGGGTGCTCCCAGCATCAAGGTCAGGTTCCATTTCCTTGTGTGCCCTACGGGACAGGTGCCACCTGCACCTGGATACCGAGGCTGCTTCGGGGTCCTTGAGTCCAGGCTGAGGTATGCAAATGAACGCGAGACTTAGAGATGTGGGGTTGCCCTGGCCGGTTTGGCTCGGTGGATAGAGTGTCAGCCTGCGGACCGAAGGGTCCCAGGTTCGATTCTGGTCAAGGGCACAGGCCCAGGCTGCAGGCTCGATCCCCAGTGGGGGGCGTGCAGGAGGCAGCCGATCAGTGATTCTCTCTCATCATTGATGTTTCTCTCTCTCTCTTCCTCTTCCTTCCTCTCTGAAATCAATAAAAATATATTTTTTAAAAAAGAAAAGAAATGTGGGGTTATTGCTGCAGTTGGTTTAGTTTGAAAATATACAGGAGAGGGGATGAGAGTCAGTGGCATCCAGATTATTTCATTGAATCCAAGGCCACTGTGTGGAAGGTGAGGAGCTGGCCGCTGCAGCCTGGCCTGGGACCTGACCCCAGCTCTGCCCTCGCCGGCCTGTGCCTCAGTTTCCCCCGCAGGCTGCAGTGCGTGTGAGATGCATTAGTGAGCTCCTGTGAGGCTCACAGGAGTTAATGCGTGTGAAGGCCCAAAACAATACCTGGCATATAGTTAGCGGTCTTTGTATTTATTTTAACTATTCTCACTGTTCTCATTAATAAGCTTTAATTAAAACTTCTAAAATAATTTGTTATTAAAAAGTAAAAAGATAAATGAGTTGAATTTGAAATACCCCACTGTCTCGGGGGAGACCCTAGGTATTTTTCCGGCAGCGACTTGCTCAGCCCTGTCCCTGGGGGAGGCCGGGAACGGCACCCACATGCCCAGGGGCTGGGCATCTCCAGGTTTGATAAGAGAAGCCAGGCCCCTTTGCCTGCAGGTTGGCATCTTTTTTTTTTTTTTTAATATTCGTTGTGGCCCATATGTGGCCCACGGGCCGAGAGTTTGACATGCTTGATTTATTTTTTATATATATATATATTTAATTGATTTTTTTTTTACAGAGAGGAAGGGAGAGGGATAGAGAGTTAGAAACATCGATGAGAGAGAAACATTGATCAGCTGCCTCCTGCACACCCCCCATGGGGGATGTGCCCGCAACCAAGGTACATGCCCTTGACCGGAATCAAACCCGGGACCCTTCAGTCCGCAGGCCGACGCTCTATCCACTGAGCCAAACCAGCTCGGGCAGGTTGGCATCTTTAAAACACATGCCTGGCACGTCTGTGACAACTGTACACTTAAAAAATGAGTGAACGACACTGAAGCTAAGTCACGCCTCTGTACTAAGGCCCATTGTGAAACAGGTATTTTGAACACGTGCACTCAAATCGTTGTCCTGTTTAAGGAGTCAGTTTATCCGTAGGAAGTGGTCAGTCACTCATATTCGTATGAGACAAGCACGGCACCGTGAATGGGAACCAGGGGATCTGTTTTAACCCGCACAGGAGCCGCCCCTCACCCGTCACAAAACCAGGAGGACGGTCCTTATGGGCTGGGAGGGCATCTCACGGCCACGGCACTGCAGCGGGGGCTGGGCTGCCCTCACACTGGAGAGGATGTGATGATGATGTGTTTTCTCTAAAGCAGTGGTTCTCAACCTTCCTAAAGCCGCGACCCTTTAATACAGTTCCTCATGTTGTGGTGACCCCCAATTTCATTGTCACAAATTGAACATAATGAAAGCATAGGGAGTAATCACAAAAACAATGTGTAATTATATTTGTGTTTTCCGATGGTCTTCGCCGACCCCTGTGAAAGGGTCGTTCGACCCCCAAAGGGGTCGCGACCCACAGGTTGAGAACCGCTGCTCTGAAGTTTTTGTTTTGCAGCTAAGGTGAGAAGTAAAGCCAGAGGGGCCTGGATCCGAATCGCTCTCAGATGACTAGGCACGCCTCCTAAAACTTGAAAAAGTGCTCACTTCTACCCAGACCACGGGCACTTCAAAGGCCCGGCTTTAAAGGAACCGCGAGAAAGAGGCTGCAGGGAACCACAGATGGAGCCCAATCACAACGAGCCCGAGGAGGCAGCCACGGCCTCCGACTGTGTGTGCAGGTGACACGCCCAGCAGAGGGGTGCAGGAGAGGAGAGGGGGCACCTGGGGAAGAGAGGCTGACCAGCCACGAACCGTCCCTGCCTTCCACCTCCCCCGGTGGTTGGCAAACTGCGGCTCGGCAAACTGCGGCTCTCAAGCCACATGTGGCTCTTTGGCCCCTTGAGTGTGGCTCTTCCACAAAATACTGACTTCTGCGCATGAGCCACGTACAGAATCGCATTGAAACTTCATGGCCCATGCGCAGAAGTCAGTATTTTGTGGAAGAGCCACACTCAAGGGGCCAAAGAGCCGCATGTGGCTCGCGAGCCACAGTTTGCCGACCACTGCCCTCCTGCAACAGTGTACACCGTCTCAGCGTCTCTCTCGCCAATATGCTTGTCCGTTTGCAGGAATGACCGCCTGCTGACACCTGTGTTCCGGCGCGGTCCTGGCAAACACGCAGCCAGACCCCATGTTCACATTTTACTAACGTGACAACCTATTTACTGGGAAGCTTGTCGCTGGTAACTCCTACAACTCCTGAAAGCCGAGTCACAGCTCCAAGAATGAGGACTCCTTGGGGGTATTTTGTCTTTAAAGAAATGCCAACGTCCATCATAAACAAAAACACGCGATTTCAGACCCAGGGCCTTGGTCTGCCCAAGGTCAGCTCCGCGCTGTGAGGAAGCCTGGCCCGTCCTCACCGGGTGGGCGGGTGGCCACGTCTTACCCGGGTGTGCGTGCGGATGTGCATCTTCAGCCCATCATTCTTGCTGAAGCCCTTCTCGCAGTACGGGCACTGGTAGGGGCGCTCGCCTACGAGAGAGGGGGGCTCCGCGTCAGAACACGCAGGCGCAGAGCAAGCAGCGCCATCCTCCTCCTCCTCCCGCACTCAGATTGGTCCCCACCCGCTCCGTGCGCCCTGGGCCCCGCACCACAGCAGCGGGCAGTGGGCCGGCCTAACCTCCGGTGGACAGGGACCCGGCCCGCTGCACCTGCTGGACTGGGAAACAAGCGAGGTCCCAGCAGCAGGCCTGATGCGCGGTCCTTTCACTGCGTGAGCCCACCTGAAGTCTCCTGATAGTAAGAATTTGTGAAAAAGGTTTTACATAAATCATTTTTTTAATCCTCATCTGAGGATATTCTTAGAGAGAAGAAGGTGGAGAGAGAGAGAGATAGAGATAGAGAGAGATAGATAGAGAGAGAGAGAGAGAGAGAGAGAGAGAGAGAGACATCGATGTGAGAAACACCTATCAGTTGCCTTCTGTACAGTGCATGGGACGAAGCTCAACCACTCCAGCTGGGATATCTGAGTCAATTTATTAAGGAGCAACATTAATCAATGAGCACTGAGGGTCTTTAATTATCCCACTGATGCTTTCTTTGCTTTTAAAGAAAAGATTTCATGTCCTATCTCAGTTAGGGGGATGAGTTTCAAAAGACTTTCATAGAATTGGTGTTCGCTAAACAGAACCACTGGCTGCTGAACTAGGCAGTCATGGACCCACACTCTGATGTGACCGGGTACCTCTCACCCAGAGGTTAGTTAGGGCTTTCCAAGCCTCTTTGTAAACCAAGCAAGCACGCAGACATTTGTCGCAGTTTGTTGGAGTTCTACTGCGAAACGACAAAACTGTGACAAAATGTAATGGGCAGCTGCCCCCAGGCAAAGGCGACTGGTAGAAAGGCCACTTGTCACCTATTCCTCTATTCAACCCGCCGCTTACGTGGGTGCTGGTCCCGGCTGCCCCGAAGCCCTTTCAGCAGGTGCAGGACTCTGCCCGTGTTTCCTTCCATGCGGACAGGCCTCCGACCAGCAGTACCTCCCTCCTGTGTTGACCAGGACTCTCCTTCCATCTGGGGTCACTGGCATCATTCCAGTGAGCGCACCTCCCAGGTCAGCAAGGCACTACCTTCCCACCAGGCCTCGCCCTGACCCCTCCAGCCAGTGCTGCCTCCAGAGACAGATGGCTCCCCGCGGGTCCCGGGCCCCCATGGCCTCCGTGGCCCCATGGCCCCCGGGGCCACCTCTGCTCCACTGAACCTGGGTTGGAAGTAGGGACGTCTCGGGGAGGCCCCAGCACGGCCCACGTTCCAGCCTCAGCGGGAGGAGGGGCGCCCCGGGGGCTCCTGTGAGCTGGGCCCCGGGAATGAGGACATGCCCCCCACAGGGACAGCCCCCCCTGGTATGAAGGAACTAACCTTGGAGAAGAGCAGCCTGTCTTTCCTGCGTGGATGCCCCAGGCAGAGGCTGAGCACACTCTGAGGCCAGTGCACACGCCGTCCTGCAGGACCGCGGGCAGATTCAGGCACTGCCTTCACTTTGTTTAGGGAACCACAGTGTTATGTCGACTAACACGAGAATTAGTGCAAAACTTCGCTAAGAAAATGGAGCTGAAAGCTCATATAAGCAGAAACAGTAACAACAGCCGTGGGGGTCCCGCTCGCTCTGCTCTGCGGAGCACGGCCCTCAACCCCTCGCAGCAACTTTCGTCCTGGCAACAACCTTGGGGTCTGGGTATCCGTGTCCCTGGTTTCCAAACGGAGAAAGTGGGGCACGGGGAGGAGGCGCAGGTGCCTCAGCAGACAGAGCCATTGCACGCAGGAGTCAGAATGTAGCCCCAGCTCTGTGCTGCCCCCTCCCCCGATTAACAATGTGGCTGCTGTTCGGGGTCACGGAGGTGGGACTTTCTAAAGTGATTGACGGAAACTCCGCTTCTTGACATGACAGTTGACATGAAACAGATGTTTCTGTCCAGCGAGGGAGGCACTGAGTCCTCAAAGTTCACAGGGAGCAGGGGTGCCAGGGGGGTAGTGGGGAGGAATGTGTGTTATGTCTCAAGCAGGCCCGCCATCACAGGAGACAGGTACGCACCTTCCACACGGAGCGGAACGCGGCCCGGGCCAATACTGCACACACAGCACACACAGGGGCAGCTACTGGCGGTCAGTTAATGGGCACAGCCGCACACATGACACTGACGTGTGTGTGACGTGTGCGTGACTGGGCTGAGAAAAGCAGGCGAGTTCTTTGTGTCTGCCTCTTTCCTCACATGACGCTCTGACACCCAGTAATGTGACCATCCTCTGTGTTTTCTTCAAACACATCCAGGAACACAGAGGAACACGATGCCCGCTAGACAGGGCTGGATGGAGGCTGATTTTAAAAGACACCTCAAAGCGGGGGCTCCGTGAAGCGGCCTCACTCCTTCGTTAAACAGGTATCTGCCCTTGTCCAGGGCCTTGGGGATGGGGTACGAGTACATTCGCACAATCGCCGCCCCTTCAATGTCACTCGTGCGAGGAGAAGGGCATGGAGAAGTTAAAGAAAACACAGATGATCACCTCAGATACGGACGGAGGCAGGTGTGAGAAAGCCTCTGAGGGGGCGGGAGAAGGACTAGCTCAGGTCGTCAGGAAAGGCACAAGGACGGAAGGGATGCAGTTCCGGGGCCGCTATAAGATCATCGGAGCACACTCAGGGTACGTCTCCATCTTTGGATTATCTTACCGTACTGGGCTAGTGCCTCCAAATTCTCACTGCCGGCACGCCTGAGGTGGAAGGAGCGTAAAGATATTCTACGTGTGAAAGGGCGAGGAAAGGTGGGAAATGTCACGAAAGGGCTCGAGGGAACGGGGCTGTGCCCTCCACAGGGGACATCTGGATGCACGTGGAACCCCTTACCAGGGTCTAGCCCGGCCCCCAAGCAAGTCACCCACCGGGAGTCTTTAACAAAGAAACTGCATTATGACAACAACCATGCAAATGGGGCTAAAGGCAATAGGGGGAAACTTGATTCTAGTCTAATGCATGTTATTGGAATAATAATTTATTAACGCTGCCATTATTTTATGGAATGGAATGTTAATTAAAGACATGAGAGGAACTCTGGTTCTCACCAAAGAGCAACATACTGATATTAAAACAGCACCTGACGTTTGTGGAGGGAGTGAAGGTTAGCGTGTGTGCTCACATACAAGGACCCTAAAGCCCCCGAATACTGACTATCCATCGATGGCTACAAAACCACCTCACTGTCCAACATCTGGACACAAATCCTTTCCAAAGATCGTTGTTTAGGTCACATGAAATTAATAAAGAAAAACCTTGCAAATCCTGGTATTCTTAAATGAGGTATCTTGATACCCTTCAATTAGGCCACGGATTTAAGAAATGAACTTGACCACTCGGTCAGATGGCTCAGAAGATCAAGTTTTATGTCATGCCAGTAAACACACTGAATGCGACAGACTGAGCAGTAATGGCCGTGAGCAACTTGGAAGATTAAAAAATATACAAAATAGCCCAGCCAGAGTGGCTCAGGGGTTGAGCATCAACCCATGAACCAGGAGGTCACAGTTCCTGCCTGTGGGGACAATTTGCATAATTAGTCTTTTATTTTATAGGATTATTTATTGCTAGTGTTTTTAAACCCGTGAACAAATATTCTAAAAAAATGAATGGATTCCTTTAGTAAAAACATTAGAGAAGACAGACAAGTAGTGGCTGAAATCCAAGTAGAAGCAAATTATACTGAACCTTTATTTCTAAGCGGATCACAGGTATTTACTGAAATATTAAATGTTTGCTGGGACAGTGATTTATGACTCGGTTCCAGCAGCAGCGTGCAGCCAGTCTGGAACAGAAGGCCCACAGCAGGCGTCTACGAACACGCAGACCGGCGAGCTGCAGGCAGGTAATTAACCTTCTGGCCCAAAAGCAGTTCCTAGAATTTCTCTCATAATTTATGGACGACGGTCGGAATCCCTGTCACAGTCCACAGACTCTTTCGGAATCACCCTAGTTCCAGCTGACCTGAGACGCTGTGGACGGCCGGGAGGCAGAGCTGCTATTCCTGCTGCCCTCGGGGTGCCACCGCCGGCACTCCAGCCCGGGAGGCCGGTGATGAATGACAGCTGCCTGCCGGGCACAGACGCATGCTCTCATATGAACCAGCATCGAGTAGTAAGGTCTCATGGAAGTTGGTTTTGTGGTGGGAAAGTGTCTCCAGAATGAAGTGCTCAGTTAGACCATAAGTAACACGCCACACCCCTACGCGTCCAAGTGCAGATTCATATCCTCAACTGGCTGATGACCCAGATGATATCATCACACATTGTGGGAGGCATGTATGTAACCCATGGTAAGTCAGGAGCAACGGGAGGTTAGTGAGTATTGTTAGAGAACAAGGGACAAAACACCAGCCAGGTGACACTGGAAAACCAAATTGTCATTTGCCTTCGTTCAGTTCTGGAGGAACCACACACGAGTTCTATAACGAGCAAATCACTGGATTTTGATGTGCATGAATTCAACTAAGAGGCTTGAACTAGAAACTTCCTGAAATTCCTTTCTATTCTCAAAGTCAATAATATTATATTTTTCCCTGGCCGGTGTGGCCCAGTTGGTTGGTCATCATTCTGTTCACTAAAGGGTCGCAGTTCAATTCCCGGTCAGGATACTGCCCGGGTTACGGACTGGATCCCCGATGAGGGGTATGCATGGGCACCAATCGATGCTGTGCTCTTGCCTCAATGTTTTTTTCTCTCTCTCCCTGTCCCTTCCTCTAAAAAGCAATAAAAATATTTTTTAAGAAAGAATACTATAGTTTAATGATGTTTAAATCAAAGTGTCTTGTGCACACTTGATGTACATGCCCTTATTCAAATCACCTAATTATGAAGAATGAGTAGACTTTAGAAAGTAGATACAAAGTTTATGAAAAATAACATTTTCACAGTTAATGGAAAAAAACGTTTTGTCAGATTTCGCCCCAGTGGTACCGAAGGATGGGAATGGGGCGGAGGGACAGAGAGGAGCTGAGACACGGCTACAGCTGATACAACTGATTGGTTAGTGGAGGCAGCAAAGGATAAAGTCAACCAACATGCAAAGAACCAGAGGCATCTTCCAAAGGTTTCCTTTAAACAGAAAAAAATACTAAGGTTCCTCCCAAAGGAACAGACAGGCAGTAACTCAATCACTAAGTTATCACCGTCTTAGAGAATGGCCGCTAGTCTGAGCCAGTAGAGTAAGAGTGGTTCAGAGAAAGTGAACATGAAGTAGACACACACCACACCTACACACGAGACAGGAAGCGACGCACGACACCAGCAAATGGAAGGAGGGGCCCGAGGCTGCGGCCATGTCTCCCCTTCATAACACCGGGCTGAGGTTACGAGAGAGAATCCGCTTCCCAAAATACCGATGGACGGTTTGAATACTGTAACAGCAAAATGAAACCGGCTCTTTCAACACCATCAGGAGACAGAAAAGACCGTGACCTGCATAAGCACCTGGGCACACGGCAGAGTGCTCAGTGCCCATCGCCTCGCGGAAAGGCCATCCGCTGATAGCCACTTCCTGGGCGCAATAAAGCAACCCATCCGCTGGGTGACATTCGGGGGAAACTGTGGGGACTCGGTGGTTGCCGGGGTGAGAGTTGGGGGATGAATGGGCAGAGCACAGAGGGTTTCGGGGCAGTGAAACGACTCGGTGCAAAACTCCAATCACGGGCACGTGTCGGTATCATTTGCCCGAACCCACAGGATGTCCAACAGCAAGAGGGAGCCTTAAGGTAGACGCTGGGCTCTGGGGGTTTATAATGTGTCGGCACAGGTTCATGGTTTGTAACAGACACGCCCCTCCGGCTGGGGATGTGGATGGTGGGGGCTGTGTCGGGGGAGGAGGTAGATGAGCAACTCTGTGCACCTTCCCTTCATTTTACTGTGAACCTAAAATTTCTCTAAAAAATAACACCTCTTTAAAAAAAAAAGAGCAATCTGGTGAAACTGCATTTAACCGTCGTGTTCTCTGTGTGTTGTTGCCACTATAAAGGTGGCTCAGGAGAACATGAACATGGGAATGTGAAAATAAAAAATTTTAGAGCACCTTTCATTTGGCTATAAAGCATAAAACTTTCAAACTACTGAAGTAATGTTAAGACCTTTAGAATTCATTCCTCACCTTTTATACTGGAGAACTTAGAGCATTTTATAATTCTTGTGTTGGAAATTTTTTATAAATGTTTATTGATTTCAGAGAGGAAGGAAGAGGGAGAAAGAGAAACATCAATGATGAGAATCATTGCTTGGCTGCCTCCTGCACGCCCTCCACTGGGGATCAAGCCTGTAACCCCAGCATGTGCCCCAACCAGGAATCGAGCCATAACCTCCTGGTTCATAGGTCGACACCCAACCACTGAGCCACACCAGCCAGGCTTCTTGTGTTCATTATAACAGCTGGGTAGAAGAGACCACACTTGGATTCTGTCTCCTTGACTAGGTAGGTCATTCCCGTATTCCCTGGACTGGCTGGGCCATTTGCTGTCTGAGCCTCAGGTTCTGTGACAGGAAGTGAGCGTGGAGGTCCCCTGGGGTCCTGTCCGAGGAGCTCCCTCCCTCCATCAACTGGGTAGAGCCTGCCCCGCCTGCCCGGTCTTTGCAGCCCGAGTGTAGAGGTGAACCGATGAACACAGTGCCACTCGGTAACCGGGAGCGATGTCCGCCTGATGGGCAACGGGGGCCTCCTGGTCGCTGCTGGATGAGACCCCCAACAGGGGGCCAGACCTCTACCCAGCTGCTCGCTACCCGCTGCTCGCTACCCGCTGCTTGTAGCTATGCCAGTTCCACAGGGTCAACCTCGTCACGTGGAACGAACCCTCCTCTACTGCTCTCTGGATAAAGTGGGGAGTGGGCACCCCTGTGACCCGGGATGCACAGGGACCCACGCGGGAGGCTCAGCGAGAAGCACGGCTTCGAGGGGCAGAACCAGCGGCTCTTCCCGTGGAGCAGCTTGTCCTCGACACGAAGTGACCACGACTACGGCCATTCAGACTTGTTTTTGTGAACACTTGTTTTCTCATATAAAAGCAGGGAGCCTGTCATTTAAAGAGAAAGGAAGGCAGGAAAGAAGGAAGGACAGGAGGGAGAGGGAGGGAGCCGGAATTAGAGGAATCAAGGCGCACTCAGAACGGAGGAGACTCGGGTCTGCTGCCCCGTGCTGGACCGCAGACCCGCCGGATGAGGTGGGTGCTGACGTGGGCACGGGAAGGCCTGTGGCTCAGGAGCCCGCATCTCCCCAGTGGTCTGTGTGCGAGTCAGACCCACACACGGGGAAAGACCCCAGTGCCGTCGAACCGACGGATTTGAACGTGACGGATGGGAGAGCCGGGGAGGGGGTGTGAGGTCCCCCAGGACAGGGCCTTTGGGAAACGCCGCTTCCTGAGGTGGGCAGGAGGATTAAGAGGAGGCCCCCGGCCTCCACAGGGAGTAACCCGCTCCCTCTCCTGTCCCCTGGACAGTGTGTACATCACATCACAGCCAGACAGCGAGCGGCTTATCTCCACGCTAGATAGTTAACTTAGTTTGAGAAAGGCAACTTATTCAAAATTTTTCTAGAATCAGAAATCGGATTTTACAAAACTTTAAGGGAGAAAACAGGCGAGATGGACTCTCTGTCCGGAGATGTTTTGTGGCATTACGACGCCCTGGTCCCGGATGCACCTGCTGACCCCCCCCCAACCCCTGCGCCTTCCTCCACCCCCCACCCCCGCGGGGCCGCAGCTGCCCGCTCACCTGTGTGGCTGCGGATGTGCACGCGGAGCGTCCCGCTGCTGGCGAACTTCTGGCCGCAGTACGGGCAGGTCTTCTCCTTCTCTCCCGTGTGTGTCTAAGGGCGGGCGGGGGTCCAAAGAGTTGAGGGTCAATCCAGAGAAACAGGTAACGATGACCAAGGGCAAACCCTTTCCTCCTGGCTTACGTTTCATTCAAGTGATTCAGTCTCACAAGGAGACTTTAAACCACTGTCACGCGCATCCCCACTGGTTCCAAACCCCTCAGATCCACGCATCCGTGGGAACTTGAAAATAGCCCCGCGGGCTGCTGTCCAGGCCCCTCGGCCGCCCCGCCTGCCAGGCTGCCCCGCGCGAGGCCGGGACACGGAGCCACACGGGCTGACCTTCTTGTGGCTCCGCAGCACGGAGGGCGTGACGAAGGCCTTGTTGCACAGCTCGCAGCGGTACTTCTTGTGCCGCTCGTGCACCACCTGCACGTGCACGCTCAGGGTGTCTTTCCTCTTGAAGGTCGCGTCACAGTGATGGCACTTGAAGGTCCTCTCACCTTGGAAACAGGAGGTCACAGGAGAGACAATGAGGTGCCCCGGCAGGTCCCGCCAGTGCCCCACACACACCTGCTGGTCTGGACCCCCCGCAGGTTGGCTTTACGGCTCTGACCGCGTATCCCACCCGCAAAGGGGAATGGGTCACAAGTTGGGTTCCACATTTAGAATCATTGTGCGGCCAGGGAAGCCCTGTACCTTCGCAGACTCTCAGCCTCTGCACCTGGAAAATGTGGGCACTGAATTCATTTCCTGAGGGTCCATCAACTTGTTTTAAAAGTTTCCAGGGCAGGGGCTGGGGTTTGAGCTAAGTAGATTCTTGTGGGGACAAAAGGCATCTGTCATAGAGAGGAGCTGTGCTGGGGACCCCTCATTTCTCCTCTCAATCCCACAGTGATCCACACGGCCTTCCAGGGCTGGGGCACAGGAGGCCTGGTCACTGGCCGCCAGCTGGGGGGCAAGGGCCTGAGGGAGACAGAGTGGCCTTCCCATCCCGGGACAGGGGCCTCCATCCCCCCGCCTGCCTCAGCACGGTCTCTGGGACTTGGTCTCAGGTATGTGGACGGGAGCCCCACAGTGGTCCTCAGTGGGCATGAAGCTGCTGGGGGAGGGGTTCTGCCCAGGCTCTCAGACAGTTTGGGGGGACAGGGGAGCCTAGAGTGGCAATTCCCGGCTTATACCCTAGAGTAGCGGTTCTCAACCTGTGGGTCACGACCCCTTTGGGGGTCGAACGACCCTTTCATAGGGGTCACTTAAGACCATCGGAAAATACATATATAATTACATACTGTTTTTGTGAGTAATCACTATGCTTTAATTATGTTCAATTTGTGACAATGAAAGTGGGGGTCACCACAATGTGAGGAACTATATTAAAGGGTTGCGGCATGAGGAAGGTTGGGAACCACTGCCCTAGGGCCCTGGGTGCCTGCCTTCATTCGTGGCCTCGGCCGCAGGGGAAGCAGCTTAGGGAGCGTTTGGCACTTTCTAAAGTTCACGGAACGCCATCTCTCAGCTCTTCCTGGCATGTCGGGCTCTCGGTGCCCCTTTCCAACACTCTCAGTGGGGAATGCGCACAATCAGAAGACAGCGTACCCCGCGGGAAGTCATCAGTGCACGTAGCCCACGGCCCAATGCGTGCGAGACGGACTAGCACCGGAATGCATGTTCCCCTTTAGAGAACAATGACATTGGCACAGATTCACACGTTCACTGGGGCAAACGACACAGGCAACTTTCTAGTCTCAGTGAGAGATGCCTCGGCCCAGCCCCCTACGCCTCCATCACAGCCAGCGTCCCTTTAGTCCTGTGGGGTCTCGGGCTCCTTCCCAGCACATTGAAGGACAAAAAGAAGGGAAGGAGAAAGGGGGAGAGGGCAAGCCACCCCACCCTTGTGTTTTCCATCAGAAAGCGGCTGTTTAGTCTCTCAGAGGCCTGTTGAGATCTGGTGTTTGAGACAAAGTCACGTGGGGGCCATGTGGGAATCGCAGGCCTGGGTGGATTCTGAGCGCTTCGTCTGCAGTTGCTTTGTGCGTCTGTGTCGTGGGGGGGTGCTGTGGCGACCCAGTTTGTCTCTATGTGTCTCTTTAGCTAGATCTGAACATTTCTTTTGTGTAAAATATAGAACCAGTGAGAGCAAAGTGAAGGATGAGTTGACACAAGGTTATGAATGTTAATTACACCAGATCTTAGTCAGGCACTGAAAGGAATTAAAAACCAAATCCTCCAAGATTGCGCCTAGCCAAGCATTTTCATTAAACTGTCAAGAGAAGCAAAATGCGCGACCCTGAACATTACCTCGCCACTTGGCACCTTTCCCCTCGCGCTTTCATTCCGGGGTTCTTGGCTTTAAAGTGTATCAGAATTTTAAAATTCTGGTGTGAGATTTTATCTGATTTTACCAGATTTCCTTGCCTTCAATTTATCCAATTTTCCCCCCCATTTTAAAACCGAGAAGCTGGCTAGGAGCCCGCCTTTCGGCTTTCAGAATATTAGAAAATGGCAGTGATTTCCAAAATGATGGCGGCAAGTTTTCCTCGTACCGTGAGCGCACGTCAGTGTCTGATCACCACCTCCACGTGGTGAAGTTAAGCAGGTTTTAAGCGTCCTGTTGTGTAAGACGCGGTCTGGTGTTTTGTCCTCCGTTTGCACCGCCCAGTTTCCCATCCTCCTTAAATCACTCGTTTCCTCGTCCAATTCCAGAGTCGACCTTTCCAACCACATGTCGTGATGCAGCTTCATAAACCCCCTGATCAACGTGCCGATCAACTTTATATTAAACACACAGGCACGTCCCAGCCTCGGTCGCCTCCATCCTCTGCCTCAGATTGATCAGAACCAACAGGATGAAGTCAAAAGTATTGGATTCCTTCTCCTGAGAATTCCGTGCTGCTGTTGAAAATAAAACTTCGGCCCGGCCGGCGTGGCTCAGTGGTTGAGGGACGACCTATGAACCAGGAGGTCACAGTTCAATTCCCGGTCAGGGCACATGCCTGGGTTGTGGGCTTCATCCCCGGTGTGGGGGGCGTGCAGGAGGCAGCTGATCCATGATTCTCTCTCATCATTGATGTTTCTATCTCTCCCTCCCTTCCTCTCTGAAATCAATAAAAAATATATATTTTAAAAGATAATAAAATAAATAAAACTTCATCTATCCAAAGAAAAATTTCCTGAGTCTGAGGCCACGGTTGCAAGTCTTCAGAGTATGAACGAGGCTCCCGTGTGTAAGTCCTTGTTCTAAAACCCACTCATCTCAGAACAGTGATCCTTCCCACCCCAACGACAGGGAGACGGGATGGAAGCGCCTGCTGTTCCGTGACACGCGGGGCTGATGAAACGTACAGCTGCGTGTTAGGAGAGCGGAGAGTCTGCTAAGAACTTCCCCAGAGCAGCTTTCTATGGGAAAAGATGCCTTTCATTACCATCGTCACGCTCAGCTTTCATAAAAGCCTTAACATCTTTATCATTCTGATTTTTCGATACTTCATGGACCAGAGAAAATTTCTTCCAAGATACTATCTTATCTGTGCAATCAGCTGTCAAGAATGAGCAACGACTTCGCTTCCCTCAGAAATATTAGAAATGCAGTCAGCAGTGGAACCTTCATCTGTGGAGGATGATCTACTGAGTAAACAACTCCAATTAGAAGCAAGAAAAGCAACTGTGACTCGTTACACCGTTTTCCCTTCCATGTCAGGCGCCGTGGTCACGAACACCTGGACGGCGCCCCCACTTTGCCCTTCAGCGGCGCGGTTGCACTTTCTCCTCTACAGCGTGGTGATGGCCTCGGTGAGGTGGCTGTGTATTCCGGGGTCCCCTCAACACGGCTCTGGGTGTGACGCTAGGCGGACTTCCGTGGGGTGGGTGTGTCTGATAAACAAAGGAAAGCCGCACCCCTGCACCCCTGCCCAGGAAGGGAGTGCTGAGCGGGGAAGAGCGGACGGACGCAGAGCTGGCTGCTCCCCGTACCGCGAGCCGCTCCCCGCACAGCGAGCCGAGTCCGTGCTGCCTTCTCTGCGCCCCATCCTCTCAGGTCCTCAACTCAGAGGTCACGTTCGATGTGACTCTGACCTTCCCCAACGGCAAAGGCCTGTGAGCTCCTGAAATCACCCCACCCCGCCCCGGCCTGTCATTTCCTTAGTCCTTCATGTATGTCTCACTGGGCGAGGCCCCACCTCGGTGAGATTTGCGGGTATGTAAGCCCCTGCCACAGCTACTCCCATCAAACTGCAAAACACTTCAGCAGCCAAGAATGTACATCCTTACATTTAAAAGGGACCAAAATGTCTGCTTTAGAGCAAATTTCAAAGCCACCTTTCAGGACACAGGCTATGTGTTCCATACAAACTAAATGATGGTGCGAGTGACATAAAATAAAATGTCTCCTAAAATGGCCAATCTTCCTGTGGGAAAACAAACAAGGACGAGGGAAGATGAGAGGCGATTACTGTCCTGTGTGCAGAGCAGACAGCTCCTTGGGGCCAGGGGTGGGGAGGAGGGGGGGGGGGTGGAGACAAGTGCAAGGTCATCCGGGGCCCTGCCCGCCTGACGCACTTACTGTTGTGTATGAGCAGGTGTCTGTGCAGGGAAAACGGGGTCCGGAATAGGGCCTTGCATTCCTCACACTGGAACGGCCTCTCCTCAGAGTGGGTCTGCGGAGGAGAAACTGACTCAGGAGGACGCGGAGCCCACACATCCTCGCAGGAAAGGGAGCTCCAGGTCCAGGTGAGAAAGAGGAGAGAAGGCGACGCAGCCAATAACCTGCTTCTCCCGGTGACCTCCATCCACCCCAAACCACTCTCACCAACATGCTGTGCGCACGGGACAAGCAAGTGTCCTTTCACATTCTCGCACCGGATAGACGTTTCATACGTGTTCATACGTGGTCCAGGAAACGGTGCCCATGACCACAAACACTCCCCAGCATGCAGTAGGGGTTTCTCAGGCTCTCGTCCAACAAGGGTGCAGTTTCTCCGCTACTGAAGCGCCTTGACCACCCAGGGCTTTAACTGCGGGGCCAGCGCCTCATCAGAAAGGGACAGGGCAACCATTTCCACCACCCCACCCCGCCCCCTACATCAGTGACCACCTCCAGGGGACGTTCAGTCCTGGGCGATGCTCCCCCCATTAAACCAAGACAGTCACTCGTTGTAATTAACGCTCGGTAGATGCGTTAAATGTTTATTTTGTGTCAGATGCGAACCACCTTCCATGAGTTAGTTCACTTAATTCTAGTAGCAACTCAGCGAATAATGCTCTATTGTCCCCATGTACAGATGAGAAGACTAAGGCTCCAACAGTCTCAGTCATTTGCTAACTGTCCAATCGCACAGATGCACTGAGCATCATTAAACAAAATATACTGATAAACAACAACTGCAAACCGCCTGTTAGACCTAAAACTCAAAAACAGAACCCCGCCTCCCATCCTACACCAGCATTCATCCATTTGGCGCAAATCTGTGGCTAAAACCCGGTTCCACCATGAGTGGCAAGGTACCACCAACACGTCACAACTCACACTGTGCCCTTATTACAATAAACAAATCACGTAACTGATGGAGTTTTATGATGCATGTGGGATAAAGATGAAGGGAATACTTTAAAGGAAAGTCACCATTCACAGCATAGTGATTGACACATTTCCTTCGTCTGATGGACATTATAACCCTACTAGAGTTGAGGCGCAGGTATGGTCTCTAGGCCTGGCCTGCGATCAAGGCCATCTTCCCCGGCTGCCCGCAGCTGGCCCCACCCCCTGCTGCCACCCACCCCTGGCTCCCCATTCCCCATTGGATGATCGGTGCCTGATAGGCGGGGGAAGGGACCGAGAGGTTGGCTGTTCCCGCCCACTCACCAGCCCCACCCCTCCTGCGGGTCGCCCTCAGTGTGGGGGGTGACTGGTGGGGTGGGGGCCTTGGTCTGGCATCTCCCGCATCCCTGGCCACCCACCCCAGGTCCCCCATTTGCCATCAGGTGATTGAAGCCTGCTGGTCAGGGAAAAGGACCAAGAGGTGGTCAGTGTGCCTCATAGTGAGTGGTCCAGCAGTCATTATGGTCATTCCGCCATTAGGGTCAATATGCATATTACGCTTTTATTATATAGGATAAACACAGTGTTGCTGAGAAAGGTATGATCATGCCTGTTTTCGGTTGTAAAACATATAGAGAAAGGATGAGAAGAATAAATACTTTAAAAATCAGGATAAGCTATAGATATTCGAATGTGCAATCTACGCCACAGAAATTTAAAATGGCCCTGGCTGGTTGCTCAGTGGTTAGCGTGTCAGCCCACACACAGAAGGGTCATGGGTTCAATTTCCAGTCAAAAATCAATGCAAAAGCCCCAGACTGTTTGGCTCAGTGGATAGAGCATCGGCCTGTGGACTGAAGGCCCCAGGTTCAATTCCGGTCAAGGGCACATGCCTCAGCTGCAGGCTCCTCCCCAGCCCGGGCCCTGATCAGGGCTCATGCAGGAGGCAACCAATTGACGTGTTCCTCTCACATGGATGTTTCACTCTGTCTTTCCCTCTCTTCCACTCTCTCTAAAAATCAATGGAAAAATATATCCAGGTGAGGATTAACAACAACAAAATATCAATGGAAAAAATACCTTAGAATGAGGATTAACCAAACAAATAAAAAACAAATCTAAAATGATAGGTGGAAATAAGTAGATTAATAAAATAGAAAAAAGAATAGTTTTCTTTTATTACAAAAATACATGATCATTTAATATAAGAAAATATGGCATTTCAAATCGATAGGAAGACTGTAACATGTTTAGTAAATGGTTTTTAGGCAACCCTATAGACATTCAGAAAAAAATAAGTTTGGTCTAGTTCACACCCCTTACGATAAGATAAATTTCAATTCAATTTAAGTGTTTGTTTGTTTTTAAGTTTGGAATAAAACCCTAAGCATACTAGAAGAAAATGCAGTGAATCTTAATATAATTTTGGTGCTCGCTTCGGCAGCACATATACTAAAAATGGAACGATACAGAGAAAATTAGCCCAGCTGGCATGGCTCCGTGGTGGAGCATCAACCTGTGGACACAGGCCCGGGTTGTGGGCTTGATCCCCGTGTGAGGTGTGCACAAGGCAGCCAAACAGTGACTCTCTCTCATCATGGATGTTTCTATCTCTCTTTCTCTCCCTTCCTCTCTCTGAAATCAATAAAAATATATTTTTAAAAAAGAGAGAGAAGATTAGCATGGCCCCTGTGCACGGATGACATGCCGACCCGTGAAGCCTTCCATCGTAAATATGTACATGTGAACTCTGAGTGGGGGAAGGCTTTCTAGGCATGCCAGAACCCGGATATTAACAGGAGAGAAAGAATTAAATTTTAAAATGCAAGGCAAGACGGTCTGAAACCTAGGGCTGCTCCAGGCTTCCAAAAACATTACATCCCACCCTACATCACGCTTCCTCTTTCTCCAAATCCAGGGAGAGACACTGTAGATACGACGTGGGCGGCTGAGTATGAGAGAACAGAACGTGGGACAGCAAAGTGCTCTGCAACCGGATTAAGCAAACACAGCGACCACAGCCACCCCAGCGAGACACCACCTGGAAGTCAGCAGCGTCTTTGAGCAGCAACCTGTCCACAGAGCCAGGTGAACACACACCTTTGTCACAGACCCGCCACTGCCACCCGGGCGCGATGGCATGCGGTGTGGACGTCTCAGCGTTTAAGCTGCAAAGTGCCATCGCTCAGAGGACCCTGGAGACCACCTGCGCTGAGGACGGTGGAGGGACAATGCTGCCACGCGTGGTCAGACGACTTCCATCCCCTTTTCTTTTTGTTTATTTATTTCTTTTTGCTGCTAATCCTCACCCGAGGATATTTTTCCATTGGTTTTTAGGGAACATGAAAGAGAGAGGGAAAGACGGAGAGAAACATTGATGTGAGAGACATATGACTGGTTGCCTCCTGCATGAGCCCTGACCAGGGTCGGGGGACCTGCAACCCAGGTACGTGCCCTTGACCGGAATTGAACCAGGGGCCCTTTGGTCCGCAGGCCGACACTCTATCCACCGAGCCAAACCGGCGAGGGCCACGAGAAGATTTCACAAGTACCAGGTGGAATTCAGCGTTTGTGAAATGACTTAGCCTTCCATTTTTCACCTCTAAAGGGAGATGGACTTTTCACCAACCTCAATCGCATCATCCTTAAGCTATAGCTCATCCCGCTCAAATGCCAAGTCACTGATGGCACCACCATCTGCCGCTGTAACGGCGAACAGGTCCCCGCACCAGCCGATGAAACAGACCCTGGATGCACCACGTCTGATGCCCGTGCAGATGTGGAAACACACGAGAAAACGTGTCACACTATTCATCACACCAAATACAATGTCACCAAGTGCAGCATAACTTTTATAGCATAATTTCCAAATCAGCACACTTCTAGCCGCACAGACCAAATATTAATTTCATGAGCACAGAATACAGGTTTCATCGGGCCACTGGCAGTTGAGATGATAACCTGCTCTCAGTCACAGCCCCGGCTCCACAGCACCAGCCTCTGCGGAGATGGTCTTCTCGGGGTCACGCAGCAAAGCAAGAGAACGTTTGTAAAATTCAGAGAAAGCACAGAGAGAAAATAAACGTGGAGAAAATACTCAGGAATGTGTGTGTTAGAACCAGTCTCTTTTTAAAAGAGAGAGCTTTGTTATTAACGACTCATGTCTGCATATCAGAAGCACGTTACTGTCCCATCGGGTCACAGAATAAACCGAAAGCCGCCTACAACGTGTGTCATCTGGCTGTTAACAAGGCCTGTGAATTAAGTTTTTACTGTTGGCTTTATAACTGGCTTCCTTCCTCGGCCTCCGTCTCACAAAAACGAATGCAACTGGAGAGATAGAAAAGCAATCTGTTTCGCTGAGCTCAGCACAGGAACAAGGCAGCTCGCTCCACACAGAGAATTGGGATTATGAAATGACAGTGATGTTCCTACAGAATTACCGCCCGTGTGGCCAAGCCCAGCCCTTGCACTGCTTACAAGACACAAGTCCATTAGCACAAAGCCATGACCCAGGGAGCCAGCTCTAAATCCCGCAGCCGTTAGGGCACCGAGGCGGGCAAAGGGCACCTGCTAGCAGAAGGGACGCCCCTAACTGTCAAGAGTCTTCCTGGGAGGCCGCGATTAGGTTCCCGCTCAGGGTGCGTGCCCCCCACGCTGCCCAGAGATGCTCCCTCGGGCTTCTAACCAAGATGCTTCTAACACAGTGGCTCTCAACCTTCCTAATGCCAGGGCCCTTTAATACAGTTCCTCATGTTGTGGTGACCCCCAACCATAAAATTATTTTCGTTGCTGCTTCAAAACTGTGATGTTGCTACTGTTATGAATTGTCATGTAAATATCTGATATGCAGGATGTATTTTCATGGTTACAAATTGTACATAATTAAAGCAAAGTGATTAATCACAAAAACAATATGTAATTATATATGTGTTTTCCGATGGTCTTAGGCAATCCCTGTGAAAGGGTCGTTTGACCCTCAAAGGGGTCGCGACCCACAGGTTGGCGACCCACAGGTTGAGAACTGCTGTTCTAACAGCACTGCTTCCAACAAGAACCCTCCGGCTCACTACACTGGCATTAACTTAAAAGCCTGCCTCTACAGCCAGCCAGCGTGGCTCAGTGGTTGAGTGTTGACCTATGAACCAGGAGGTTATGGTTCAATTCCCAGTCAGGGCACCTGCCCGGTTGTGGGCTCAATCTCCAGTAGGGGGTGTGCAGGAGGCAGCTGATCAATGACTCTCTCTCATCATTGATTCTTCTATCTCCCTCGCCCTTCCTCTCTGAAATCAATAAAATTATGTTTTTTAAAAAGTCTGCCTCTATAGTGCCTGCCATGGATTAGCTGCCTGATCCTAACAAGTGTATTCTCTCTTCCACAATAAAGCTCTTTGAATATAGGGAAGCAGCAACCCCTGTCTTTCCCCCACCCCCACCCCCCACACTGTGCAGGTAGCACACTGCAGCCCATCATCTGCTAGCCTATAAAGGCAGGTGGTGTGACCACAGGTACAGGCTGATCAGGCCCCTACAGGAACGCCTGCTGAGCCCCCTGCAGCAGATGCAGGAGGAGAAACCCACGCAAAGGTGGAGTCAAGGGGCCCCGATGCAGCAATTGGGACTGACATGTAGTCTCCAACGTAGCCCCTTCCCTTTCCGAAGAGATTGTCAAGGATGCTTTTTGTTACCGTGCAAAACGTACCTTATGCTTTTAGAGCCTAATCCGTAACCTATTTAGAGAGAGACCTGTCCTTTCCTTTAAGAGCTATATTTCACCTGAGCAAAGTCTCATCTGCAGCATCTTTCAAACTGTTTGACCAAAGACATACTTTCTATAACAAAAATCCAACACGTACACACACATGGACACAGATACACATTATTCCATTAAATGACCCTCATTCCTACCCTTTCTGTGCTATTTTTAATGGCTACCCCGTGGCTCCTTGAACTGACTCCAAGACCCACAAAGTGGCCGTGGCCCAGAGTTTGGAATTCACTGGATGAGTTATCACAGGAGGCCCCGTGGAATTATTCCGAGAGGTGTGACTACAGGTCCCGGCAGGCCAGTAGAGTTCACCCCTGGAAGGTTAGGAAAAGGGTCTTTATTAGCCTAGACACAGCTCTGTCCCCAGCAGCTTGTAGGTGACGTCATCGGGACAAGTCCTCTGTGCACGCTGCCACCATCACACGAGGACTGCCAGCCCCCGGATCACAGCGGGTCCTGCCAGCCTGGATTCCTGCCTGGAGAAGGAGGCTCACCCTCCCCAGTTCTGCTTTGCAATAAGTTTGATAGTGAATAAGATGGGGGGTGAAGACTAACTGAGCAGTGTCTGTGTCTGTGGTTCTGAACCATCGGCCCAGTTGTGATTTACAGGATCTCAGTATACTTGGATGTAGACAAACAGTCTTTACTTTAGCTCCATCCTAAACGACAGCTACAAATCCAGTCCAACGATGACCGAAAGGACCAGGGAGAAGGGAGACTAACGCTGACCCACATGACCGGCACGAGGATACAGAGAGCCGTTCCGTTTCAGAGACAAAAAATCACTCCTTCAAAATGTCACTGCCTACTGTCACGCCCACAAGGAACGAGTCCCTTCCCTTTTCAAGCAAACCTAAAGGTTATAATAACTGACCGAAATAAATAAGTATAATAAAAATGCACAGGTTACATAATCAAAAACCAACCAAAAGCGTCCAGTGCTTTAAAATAACCACCGTCGGCCATGCTAAATGAAGCCCGTCGGTCTGACTCGTAATGGTTTTTCCTGCTTGCCTTACACATCCCCATTTTTCCGTTTCTTAACTAACTGGCCACTTGGGACTCACGAGAGAAGAAAAGGTTGATTCGCTTTTTTCACACGACGCTTGGAGACCATGGCGGACAGTTTCCCGAAACCAAGGCAAACACGTGCTAGGACCAGACACAGCGAGCGTGCGTGGGTCCGCAGCGAAGGCTCGAGGGGGCGTCCGCCTTGGACACTGCAGGCCTCGCTGCTGCTGTCCTTCCCGAGACATCATTATTACTTCCATATGATTTATGGCCCCAAGTATGAGCGATGGTGCGGAGAGCACGGGCCAAACCCCACAGGGCACATAACAGCAGCCAAACTGTGAAAAGCTCATAAATGCGGGCAGATCAGTTTCATCAGAGAGAGAACGCGAGAGCTCCAGAGGCCGAGCAGGACGCGGGCCAAGGGCGTGTTCCCCTCACGCGATCCCAGAGGCAGAAGGTGGGCGCCCGCCGACATCTGAGGTCGCTCAGCACACGGCTCGAGAAACCAGGCAGCGGCCACCCGAGACGCCATCAATCAGGCCTGCTCCCTCCTGGGAAGGCGGCCTCTTTCTGTTTCTTGGTGGACGAACACGGAACCTGAAACCCTGACTTTGTAGATGATGTCAATAGAGATGTCTTTGGAAAGTCCCAACCAATGCTGGAATAACTACAGCTGGCCTTGAACAACAGGGTTTGGATGGTGTGGGTCCACTTACAGGCGGGGTTTTTGTTTTGTTTTGTTTTGTTTTCAGTAAATACTGTAAATGTACTTTTGTTTCCTTATGGTTTTCTTAACTTTGTCTTTTCATGTCTATGCGTTTCATTGTCTCACTTTATGGAAATAATACAGTGTACAATGCACATAACATACAAAGGCTGTGTTAACCGACTGTTTATGTGATCTGTCAGGCTTCCTGTCAATAGCAGGCTCTCAGCATTGAAGTTTTGGGGGGAGTCAAAAGTTATACAAGAGGCCTTAACCGGTTTGGCTCAGTGGATAGAGCGTCAGCCTGCGGACTCAAGGGTCCCGGGTTCGATTCCGGTCAAGGGCATGTACCTTGGTTGCGGGCACATCCCCAGTAGGGAGTGTGCAGGAGGCAGCTGATCGATGTTTCTCACTCATTGATGTTTCTAACTCTCTATCCCTCTCCCTTCCTCTCTGTAAAAATATCAATAAAATATATTTTAAAAAAAAGTTACACAAGAGTTTCGACTATGGGGGGGGGATGGTCAGCGCCCCTAACCTCCACATTGTTCAAGGTCAGCTGTATAAATCCAATGGAATATTGCAAGTGGAGAAAAAGTAACGAATTATTTTAAAAGATAGTATATACATGACCCTTAACAGCATGCTTCCATCAACCAAAATCAATAAGCAAGTATTTATTACACCACAAATGCATGTCAACAGACATTTCTGAGATGTTGAGTCTCTTGGGACAAATTTTCTAAATTCAAAGCAAACATTACCTATTCCATACACAAGGTAGGTCAGATAAAGCTGAACATTCCGAAACAAGAGCTTGTGGAAAGTGTAGGAAACGCAAACAAAAATCGACAGAGAAAACTGAGGCATGACAGCGTGAAGCAAGTCCTGTTGGGAGGAGGAAGGGAAGGGGGGTTAGAGGTCATACCCATGAGGACCAGTGTCAGCTGTTCCAGGTGTGGTGGGCAGAGTGAGGACGGGAAGCTGCTGAGGTCGAAATGACGGGGCGGGGGGGGGTGGGGGGTGCTCTGACTTACCCAGCACTGGGATCTGCTAATAACACAAGAGCCCAGAGGGGCGATCAGGTGAGCTCGGGGACGCTCACCTGGCAGCAGGGACGGCAGCGGGAGGTGGGGAGACGAGAAGCCTCCTTGATGGGCATGACCGTGATGCCAAGCAGTCAGCAGGATGGTAACACAGCGTCTGACTGCGAAGGGGTGGGATTAGGTGGAGGAGAGAAGCTTTAAGAACTGCCTTCTCGCCCTGACCAGTTTGGCTCAGTGGATAGAGCGTCGGCCTGCGGACTGAAGGGTCCCAGGTTCGATTCCAGTCAAGAGCATGTACCTTGGTTGAGGGCACATCCCCAGTAGGGGATGTGCAGGAGGGAGCTGATCGATGTTTCTTTCTCATCGATGTTTCTAACTCTCTATCCCTCTCCCTTCCTCTCTGTAAAAAAACCAATAAAAATATATTAAAAAAAAAAAGAACTGCCTTCTCATTCCAAAAAGGGGCTAAAACTAAAAGAAGGCGCAGGGGTCATTCTATGCTTTTGTTGTGAACAAAACCAGGAAATTCCGAGAGAGAGGTTATGGGGGCAAAAGGCAGGACAAGGTCCTCCCGGGACATGCGAAATGCTTCGGGTCAGAGAGATGCCCAGTCATGGGTCAAGCAAGCGGCCTTAAGTGCGGGTCTGAAGCTTGGATTCAAGAAGCAAATCTGCCGGGATTCGTCAGGAGAGAGTTGGTGGCAGAGGTCACCGCTGGGGCCGACACAGAGAAGACAGGAGAGGACCAGCCAGGGCTCCGGCCAGGCCCTGGGAGGGACCCGGGAGTGTGGAGAGCCTGGAGGCAGACCTGTGCGCAGACTGCACCCATGCCGCGAGGGAGGGATGTGGGAGGGAACGTGAGCAGCGTGTCCCACCTCAGAGGGAGGAGGAGGAGGAGGAGGAGGGAGCCTGCGTGATTAGTGCCGTTCGGAAGAGAGGACGGAGGACCCTCTGCGTGTGCGGAGAGCGGTCTCAGAGGGTGGGAGATAGAAACGGGGTCCCCAGGCCATGCCCCGAGGGAGGGCTCAGCCACAGCACAGTCTCCCCAGCTGTTCCAGGGCCGGCCAGCCCCCGACATACAGAAAGGGCCTCAAGGAGAAACGACGGGAAATCGGGGCAGCGCGTCGGGAACACGGGCGGCAGCAGCGTTACCTTCTTGTGGTTCTTGTACACGTTGCGGTGGGCGAAGCCCTTCCCGCAGCGCTTGCACTTGTAGGGCTTGTCCTCGCTGTGGATCACCTTGTGGGCGCCCACCTGGTCCAGCCGCTTGAAGGACTTGTTGCAGATCTCGCAGCGGTAGGGCCGTTTCTCTGCGGGGAGGGAGTGCAGACCCCTCAGATCGACGTGGAACGAAGGAGAAACCGCCTCCCCTCCCAGGACTCCTCACGGGAACGACACTGAACGTGATGGAAGCGCCTGCAGGGCCCCCACCGCCCCCCACGGGTGCTGATGGGCCTGCTCGCCAGGAAGCCGAGCTGGTTCGTAGAGACCCGCTTCGTAAACTGATGGTGCGAAGAGCTTAGATATAAAGATCATTAAAGTCCAACGAAGAAATTCCACTTCCAAGAGGAAAACCCGCCAGTAGGTGCGAGCTGCCATCGGGACCACACTCCGGCGCGAGGCGTGGCCTGGCCATGACGGACATGAGGACTGAAAGGACAGACCCGCCTCCTGCTGGGCTGGGAGTCCAGCCCGGGAGACACCACGCCCCGAGGCGGCCTTGGGACCCCTGTGCTCACACTCCTCATGCTGACAACAAGGCAGAGAGATGCGGTTTGTTTCTCACAAAGCCCTTCTGCGGGGCACCCGTTCCCGGCCTCTCAGGTTCTTTTGACAAAACATCTGTCTCTCTCTCCTAACACAGTGGACATTCAGCGACACTGTGACCTTCATGGCCTCACGTTACCGACTTCCTAAACTCCAGAAAGAGACCTCACAAAGCACAAATCACCCTCAGGCTGGCTTTCTTAAAAAATCTGTATTACAGACCCCTTTCTGGTGCAAACGTGCTGGCACTGAGGCTACGGCTTTAAAAACTAACATCCTCAAAGTGGAGGTCTGAGCGTCTCACTATCGTTTACCGGGACCTCAGTGAGACGGGAAACGCATCTCGAGATGGAGGGGCTGCAACTGCGGCCTCGGTCCCCCGGGTCAGGCCCTCTGCAGACTATGGACAAAAACCAGCTCCTTTCCCTTCCCAGCAGCTGTGAAGCGTCCTAACCAGTGTCCCATGTCACAGATGAAGAATACAGAGCCTGAGGCTCAAGCAGGACTGAGGAACAAACTAAAGGGGGGCTTGGAAGACCTTCGGAATCATTGAGACCAGCCACCCTGGCTCCATAGACAGGCTGAGGTCCAGCGAAGTTAAGTAACTTGTTCAAAACCTCACGGCTAGGGAATGGCTGCGCCACAACCAACAGCCAGGTCTCCTGCCGACCTCTCTCAGCGCTCCTGAGTGACAAGGCAAACATCGGTAGTGATTTCAACAGAAAGTTAAAAATATGCATGTTACCTGAGTGGGTGATCATATGACGCTTTAGCTGATTCGCGGAAATGAATTTCTTCATACATTCTTGACAATCAAATATCTCATGGATCTGCCAAAGGTTAAATCGACAGTTAAATCAACTGTCAAAGCCACATACGTTTCATAGAGCTCAAATAAAAGTATAAACATGTGGAAGTTGCTACGGCAATAACCCAAAACTATATATTATAATTCAGGCCTAATCTGTTCATTCTATCCTATGTATATTAAAACTAGAGGCCCAGTGCACAAAATTCGTGCACTGAGGGGTGGGGTGTCCCTCAGCCCTGCCTGCACACACTCGCAGTCCTGGACCCCTCACTCCTTACTACCATGGAGGCAGGAGAGGCTCCCGCCATTGCTGCTGCGCTCGCCAGCCATGAGCCCAGCTTCTGGCTGAGAAGGGGGTTTCCCTGTGGGAGCACACTGACTACCAGGGGGCAGCTCCTGAGTCGAGCGTCTGCCTGCCCCCCCCAACCCCCGTGGTCAGTGCGCATCATAGCTACCGGTCATTCTGGTCGTTCCACCGTAACGGTCACTTAGGCTTTTATTATATAGAAGATTGCAATGAGCCTAAGTTAATTAGTAAACCCATGTCATCTATAATAATAAAAGCATAATATGCTAATTAGACCAGGTGCCCTTCCAGATATCCTTCCTTCTGGACAAAGCTGCAGCGGGTGGAGCCATGGCAGAAGCAGCAGAGGCCCCCGGCCTGAATTTTGTGCATCAGGCCTCTAGTTGAAAGAAAATATGATTGCACACTGTTTAACTATGTTAATACTGCTGACCTACCTAGTGCATAGTAAAGCTAGCCTTTCTGTAAAGCATCACACAATGTGTTATAATAGCAGAGCCGCTGGGCCCTGGCAGAGAGGAAGGTCACGGCGAAGTCCTGACCGGGCACAGACAGCAGTGCATAGTGAGCAACAAGTGGAAGGCCGTTGTCTCCCGGCAAATGGCCCCCTGATCTAAGTGGCCCTAAAAAGAGGGAACAAGTGGGGACACAGAACCCAGGGCTGCAGTCTTGGCCTACATTCTGAGCCCGACGAATAGCAAGTCGGAGGCTCACAGCCACCTTCGCTTTGGTCAGAGCTGACTCTTGGTGAGTCGGCCAAGGCAGTTGTGAAAAGCAGGGAAAAGGGAGAGAAACAAGGAGAAGCAGAAAATGCCGTCCCACTCATCTGGCTTGCATCCCTGGATGCAGGGCATCTAATCTGGTCAGGAGATGGGCGGGGTCAGAGAGCTCCAGGTCCCTCGGGTCGCACAGCACTCCCATGGCCAGGACCACATGGTGCAGAGACACTGCCTGGGATATCTGGAAGGCTGTCTCTTCCACCATCCGAGGCCCACCCACAGAAGCAAGGGTTCAGCATGCACCGTTTATTTAAAGATAGTAAGTACAGGTCCATATTCTTAAATTATGTTTCTGTAACACAGGAATAATGCCCTTTATGATGGCAAAATGCTCTAAGAAAGATGAGATGCCTTCTCAGCCACACATAAATGAAATCATATTTATTTTCATTTTTAATGCTAAACTTTTACAACATAAAAATCTACAACATAAAAATGATTAACGCATTTATAAAATGGAAACTTAAAATACTGCAGAATAATAATCATATTTGTATACTTGTAACTCTCATGGCTCCTGAATCATGAAACACTTTTAAAGGTTGAACTGAACTGATATTACCCAAATTATAAAATAGAAAGCATTTATTGTACATGAAAGCAATTTTGCATTAAATATCTTCTTTATAGTGGAAAATTCAGGCCAAAGATATTTTCAAAACTCCTAAAAAGGTTTAATAAAACAACCAGATTTAAAGTGAAAATGATAAGTAATTCTATTTATTTATGCCTAACGTTAAGTAACGTACATAAATGTCCATTAATATGGGGGGTAATAACACTAATTTCAATCCCAAAATAAGTAATTTTCAAGAAGGATCACACCCTGACTGGCATGGCTCAGGGTTGTGTTGACCTAAGAACCAGGAGGTCATGGTTCGATTCCTGGTCAGGGCATGAATGATTCTTTCTCATTATTGATGTTTCTCTCTCTCTTTCCCTCTCCCTTCCTCTGTGAAATCAATAAAAATATATTTTAAAAAAATAAGGATCAGAGTGCATTTTATTGGAATATAGGATACTATACAGTAATGTAGGCTATTACACTACCAGTGGTTCTCAACCTTTTGGCCCTTTAAATACAGTTCCTCATGTTGTGACCCAACCATAAAAATTATTTTCGTTGCTGCTTCATCACTGTAATGTTGCTACTGTTATGAATCATCATGTAAATATCTGATATGCAGGATGGTCTTAGGCGACCCCTGTGAAAGGGTCGTTCGACCACCAAAGGGATCGCGACCCACAGGTTGAGAACCACTGCACTAGACGAAAATGTAATTCGGCATCGTCTTAAAGCACCACCTACTGGCAATGTGAAATACTGCAACCAACCTCTACTAGACATTAGATGTCCCCAACCAGGTGGATCGGTCAAAGCTGCCTATGGCTTCAAAAGGACTAAGTCAGAGGCACCAAGCTGCAGTGGAGGAAATGCCACCTCGAACTCATCAGTGACATTAATATCCTTAGAGACAACGTGGGTGCTGTTCTCCACCCCCACCAGCCAGGATCGAGATCTACCAAGACCTGAACAAGCAGCCAGGATCGAGCTTGTAGGGGAAGGAAATATTCAGGAACTACGTCTACTGATTCTGAACAAGAGCTCAGAATATTCTTTGGACGAGGTTACTCTTCTACATCTCAGTCTTTCATGTTACTGTGTTTGTATTGAAATCAATGACAATATAAGAAATCAACTTAGATGTACCCGGCAGACACCATACATGACTAAAAACATCGGACGCTCCGATGGGCACTCATGTTTATGCCACTGACCTTCCTGTGCTCCTGCAGGCTGGATGCTGAAGAACACTTTTTATTGCACACGGAACAGATAAGCTTTTTCTTAGGATCTCCTGAAACAGAAACAAAGCACCACCAAGAGCTAAATGAGGAGCATCGGAAGTAGAGTTTCTCAGTGTTTCCTCTTCATGTCTTCTCATCTTCCTCCTAGCACTGGAGTCCTAGCTCCTCCCCCAAGAAATAGGAGGGCAGTTTATGACTATCCACCTGAGAATGGAGATAAATGCTATCGCCCATAAACACAAAATCTCAGTGAGCATCCACAGGATCTGGGCGAAGGGGAAAGGTGGGAAGGGGACTAAGGGAGTCGGCACCTTCATTCCGCTTTGTCTGGGTGACCCTAAAGGTTCTCTCCATCCTCCCAGCATCCCTACGTTCAAGGACAACAGCTCCTAGCAAGCCAACACTAGCCTGTACACTACTTCAGTTTTCCTGTATTCAGGCAAATCTGATATCTGACTTTCAGATTCCATTTTCAAAAATATTCAGGGCCCACCCTAGCCAGTTTGGCTCAGTGGATAGAGCGTCAGCCTAACGACCAACGAGTCCCAGGTTCAATTCTGGTCAAGAGCACAAGCCTGGGTTGCGGGCTCCATCCCCAGTAGGGGGCGTGCTGGAAACTGCCAATCAATGATTCTCTCTCATCATTGATGTTTCTCTCTCTCTCTCCCTCTCCCTTCCTCTCTGAAATCAATAAAAATATATTAAAAAAACAACTCAGCTTCTCTCTTCTCAACATCTTCAACTCATATCCCTAAAAGGACCATCTGTCACCATCAGTGTAACAGTGGGGAGACCGTCTCTCTCCTGGAATACCGGCCTTCCCAGCAAAGGATCCCACCGCCCTGTGTGGACACTGCTCTCAAGATGGAATAACCTTTCCCCAAAAGTCTGTGCCAGCCACGGAGGAAAGGAAGAAGTAAAAGAGGCTCAGAACGAGACAGACGGGGTGCCAGGCCCAGCAAAGGGTGGGCACGGCGACCTCTGGCTACACAGTAAGGCCCACATTTTCCATGACCCGCCCGCTGCAGAGCAAAACAAACACTTCGCTTCATAAACGCTTTCCTACAAAACCGCCAGGGGCTTCCAGAACGAGTAGGATTATAACGCCCAAGGCCAGTGACAAACAGCCTCAGAGCTGGGGCTGGGGGAGCCCAGGCTGGAGACCGCCCGCCCGGTGACGGCGGGAACGCACAGTCCCAGAGGTGTTTCAGCATCTGGCTTTTCACTTACGCCGCAGACTCACTTCACAAACGACAAGAAAGATTTGCTGTAACACATCACAGATGGAGACGGAGAAAAGGAGAAGAGCGTGTTACACCCGACAGCTCGACACGGACAATGAAGGCGGGCCATGCAGAGCCAGGAGCCAGGAGTGCAGACAATGCAGCCTCCTCAGACCCGCACACGCCACGCCCTCCAGGAAAGGGACAGCATAGCCCTGCAGATGGAAACTTCTGCTTGAAACTTAAATATGTTAAAACTAGAGGCCCGGTGCATGAAATTCATGCACTGGGGGGCAGCGGGTGTCCCTCAGCCCGATATCCTTAGCATTGCCCTGGAGGCAGGAGAGGCTCATGCCACCGCCACTGTGCTCACCAGCCGTGAGCCTGGTTTCTGGCCGAGTGGTGCTCCCCCTATGGGAGAGCACTGACCACCAGGGGACAGTTCCCGCATTGAGTGTCTGCCCCTGGTGTTCAGTGTACATCATAGCAACTGGTCATTCCACTGTTTGGTCGATTTGCATATTAGCCTTTTATTATATAGGATTTTATAATAGTGAGATTAAGCATTTGGAAATCCTATTATAGGCACTTAAAAAACACTCAAGGGCTGAGCACTTTAACAGAGTTTAAAACTGCATTCCAGTCAGATTTTATTGTCTTTAGTATTATCTATTCTACACCAAAGACACTTTTGCTGAGCTGGCTCTTACAGTTAAATTAGGGACTACAGTGGGGCCTTGACTTACGAGTTTAATTCGTTCCATGACGGAGCTCGTAACTCAAATTACTCGTATGTCAAATCCTAAAGTGAACGAGTGAGACACGTGATGCTGGGCTGATGTGGTGGCGTTCACTGTGACGTTCGCTGCGCCAACTAGCGGTGGGGTATCTGAAGCTGGCTCGTAACCCGAATTTTAGCTCGCAACTCAAAGCAAAAAATCGGCTGAGAGACAGTTCGTATTTCAAAAAACTCATTAGTCGGGGCACTCATAAGTCAAGGCCCCACTGTATTAACAATCTTAAAGGGCCACAGATGCATGGGCATCCGGAAACTCTGTTTCCAGGCCAGTCTTTCCTCCACCAGGGCTCATACGCAGCTCACACCCGAGGGGGCTCACACCCAGCTCACACCTGAAGGGCAGCCCAGACCAGGTGGAAGTGCCAGCACTTGCTCACACCAGCCGCCAGCACCCAGCGTGTCAGCATTAGAGACAAGGCACAAACAGGGACAGTGAGGCTGACCCGATCACCCTCCTCTCCTGAATGCGAGGGTCGGGGACAAGAAATCTAGTTTCCTCGTATCAGAAAGACATGCCACCCACTTCCCAGAAGCTGAGGCAGCAGGATGCCCTGCAGGAAGTGGGTGCAGCAGGGGCTCTGGGACCACCCTCTCCTCTAAGGACACGCCTCCCGGGGAGGAAAGCAAGCTCCCAGGGTGCGGGGTCTGCTTGGCTCAGTGCAGTGCATTCGGTCCCTGAACCAAAACAGTCACCGTCAGGCAGATGCAACCCCGTGACGGTCGCCTCTCACGCCTGCATCGCTGTTTACCCAGCCATCGGAAGAATCCAACAGCATCTGCTGTCCTCATCCAAACAGTCAATCAACCCCATGGCACAAGGCAGTCAGTCATTCTCCCCGATAGAGAAGAGAAGCGTTAAAAAGCGGAATTTTCCTGTAAGGAAATGAAGGCAGATGGACTCAGGCAGGAAAACAACAAATTCTGCAGAAATCGACTTGGAAATGAAACAGTGTCGGGGGAAAGGGAACGCCTGTCCACACACACATGGAGGGAAGGCCAGCTGTCCGCTCCACAGCGACAGACAGAGGGCTGCAGACAGAAAGACAGACAGACAGACAGCTGTGGACAGACAGATGGCTCGGCCGGGAGGGGACGCCAGTCAGAGCCCCCTCCAGGACCCCTCACCCGCGTGGACGTTTTCCTGGTGTCTCTTCAGGGCATCCCTGCTCTTCAGCCGCTTCCCACAGCTGTCGGCCTTGCACACGAACCTGGCTTTGCCCCTGCACGTCTCCTGGTGCTGCTCGCAGCTGCGGGGCAGGGAGAGGGGCCGGAGGCGGCTTTGAGCGCGTGCCCCAGCCCGGGCCGGGGTCACCGCGTGCATGACTGGGCAGAAAGGACAGCGTTTCAGGTCTGTAGCCCGGAACACAGAGCCACGGAGAGGCCTGACGCCTGCACTCCACAGTGACCCGCAGGGACCCCGTGACCTCACGGCCCTCTGCTCACCCACACACACCTGGGCGCAGAGCTGAAGGGCACGTTGCAGGCGGAGCACTGGAAGCTTCGGGGG
Organism: Myotis pilosus; assembly: GCA_036010255.1. NCBI lineage: Eukaryota > Metazoa > Chordata > Mammalia > Chiroptera > Vespertilionidae > Myotis > Myotis pilosus. The sequence continues at coordinate 3,256,762 of JASKON010000034.1, forward strand.
GAGTCCTTCGGGCTGCCTTTGGCCGGGCACTGCAGAGCACTGAGGAGGAAAGACAGGAACAAGGACGCATGGAATCACCTCTCTCTGAACAGTCTGGGAGGAGACCCTAACTTAACTGTAAGAGCCAGCTCAGGTGTAGGATGTATAAGATCAAACTCAATAAAAGCTGACCGGAACGCAGTCTTAACCTCTGTTTAAAGTGTGTGCAGCCTGTGTGTGTGTGTGTGTGTGTGTGTGTGTGTTTAAGAGCCTGTAATAGAATTTCCAAATGCTTCATCTCTTGTTAGTATAAAATTTAACATATTTAAGTTTTAAGTGTTGGGCAGACATCTTCCTCTCAAGTTTCACAAGCCAAAGCGGATGTGTATAACACCGGGAAGTGACTAAGAAACGTGGCCGATTTCAGAATTTCACGTCAATGAATGAATGAATAAAACTCTAAACCTATGCTGGGGAGTTCTTGCTCACGTGCAAATGACGCTCTGTTCAACATAAACGTTCCCAAATGCATGCATCTACTCTCTCACTTTCACTAGTAGTAATCCCTGATCCTGTAAAACGCTGAAGTGAAAGAACAGTGTTACATGCTGCTGACATATCCGTCAGGTGACAGAGGGTGGGGAGTGATGGGAGGGACCATGTACGCCATCTCAGCACCATGGCCTCACACATTCACGGAAGTGACTCCTCAAAGGGGCTGGGAAGCAGCAGCGTCCGCACGGTCCCTGCCTTCCTTGTGCTCTGAGCTCTGCGTGTCCCACACTCGCCTCGCCCTGGTTTCAGCGGGAGCATCAATGCAGACCACTGAGGCGTGGCCTGCCGCCTCCACGCACCTGCTGCGATTTGCGGGTCTAAGTTCAGATTAGTAAACCAATGAGCTGGGGCGTGAAGGGCAAGTTAGCAAATGGACAGATACTGGTTTGCATAAGCCATGTTCACTAGTTAAACTCACAACCAGGACGTTTCAAACGCCAACACACTACAGGGAGATGAGTGAATGACAATGACCCTGGGAGCTCTGACCTCCCCCCCCCACCCCTTGTGTCTGCCACACACACACACACACACACACACACACGCAGGTTAGAACCACGGGGAGCCAGGGTCCCTGGGTCAGAGCTGCGCTCTGCGTACGCACTGTCTCTGCAGGGCCTGGCGCACAGGGAACTTCTTCCCGCAGGGCTTGCACTTGAACTCCTTCTCCCCGTCGGGTGCCCGGTGCAGCGCGTGCAGGTGCTCGGCCAGGACCTCCTCGCTGGGGAAGCTGGACTCGCACTGGGGACAGGCGTGGTCCTCGCCACAGCCACGGCAGCCTGCGCGGTCACAAGGGCGTGGGTTATTGGACGCGAATGAGAAGAGCTCTCAGGTCGCCCCGCGTTTTAAAACCACATCAGCTGTGCTGCCTGGGATCAGAACTGAACATTCGTCTCGTCTCTATGAACAGGAACAGTGTTGCCCGTGAAAAGTAATAGGAAGTATGACTAGAGAAGAAGACATTGTTTGTTTTTTAAATAATTTCGCTTGTGTTGTACCAAGTCATTACAAAGTCGTGTTTCACTTTCCCTGCAATGTTAACTGTTCACGGCAAGGAGCTAGTGGTACGTTACAAAGGGGAGCAGGTTCCCCCCAAAACGGGTCACCTTGAGCTCACGTTTAGCTGCACGAAGAGACCATCCAGCCGAGGACTATGCTGCATCCGCAAGGGGAATGTCACGCCTACGTGACAGGCCCTGATAGCAGGCCAAGGAGACCCCATTGCCGCTGGCCATCCTGCCCGCCACCACAGCTCTGGCCGAGCATGCATTTAACTTGCATATCGTGTCTCATCAAATGAGCGCATATGTAGAAAATGCAGAAAATCTGAAGCAAATAAAATTCACCAGCCATCCAGGCAGGAAGAGACAAGCACTCCATCCATTTCTGATGGGTTCTGTGCTTTCATATGTTACACTCAGCCTAGAAAGAGCTACATGGATAATCACACTTCATATGCAATGTTATATGTTGCTCTTTTTTCCATTTAACATGGAAAGGTAACAAAAAAAATAATTGTTTTATGTGAAGGTTCCATAATTTGTTTAACCAAGCTCTTCCTTGTTAGACATCTGGGCAGTTTCCTTTGTTTCTCTTTATCTTGTACTAGAGCCTGGTGCACAAAATTCATGCACAGGTAGGATCCCTCGCCCTGGTCAGTGATCAGGGCTGATCTGTGGGGCAACCGGCGGGGTGATCAAGGGGCCCCTGCTGGCACCCACCTTGGCCGGCCTGGGGCCTGCGGGCTGGGGGCAGCTCCTGCATTGAGCATCTGCCCCCTGGTGGTCAGTGTGCAGCATAGCAACCAGTCGTTCCACCGGTTGTTCTGCCATTCGGTCGATTTGCATATTAGGCTTTTACTATATAGGATTATTATTTTTTTAATCTCACCTGAAGATATTTTTTCCATTGATTTTTAGAGAGAGTGAAAGGGATGGAGGAAGGGAGGGGGGAAGGAAGAGAGGGAAAGAAAGAGAGAGAGAGGGAAACTTGGATGTGCGAGAAACACAATGACTGGTTGCCTCCCACATGTGCCCTGACTGGCCTAGGATCGAACCTGCACCCAGGTAAGTGCCCATGACCGGGAATCGAACCCTCTACCCTCTGGTGCGTGGGCCAGTGCACCAAACACGGAGCCACGTCGTCCAGGGCAGCTTCTGTTATTTATTGATTGGTTGGTTGTTTTGGTTTGGAGTTTTATTCTAAATAAAAATAGCAACAATATAAGTACTTAATTCGTATGTTTTAAAATCTATTAACTTTGATTCTCTTCACAAAATAACGGAAATTGCTATTTTGTTAACTAAAGAACAGGGGCGGTCACACGGAAGTAGGAGACGTATTTAAGTAATGGACACTACGGCATGTCCCGGGACAAGGGACATAAAGCCTCAGAGACGAGGGGACCTGCCAGGTCACAAGGCAGGTGCAGGGCTAGAGCTGAAGTCCTCCCTCCTGCTCCACCCCTCCACACTGTCTCCCCCGCTACCCCCGCCCCCCCGCAACCCTGTGCACCCTGAACCGCCGGGCTTCCCGTGACCGTGGCCGTGATGCAGGGCACACCTGTCACCACACCCAGCATGCTCCCCCCGCTGGCAGAAAGCTGGGTGCACAGCTGGGCACCCCCAAGCGCAATGCTGGCAAAGCTAGCTCCATTTTGCAACCACTATTCACCCCAGTTCTGTTTCTCCTCCACTTCCGCTGGGTCGCCGAGGCGAGGTCGTACCTGTCCTGCCAGGAGTGGACTCCCCTTGAGCGAGGTGGCCTCCCCGCTCCGGGGCCATCGGCGGGGTCTGTGGCTCCTCCTCGTCGGCCTCCATGTCACTGTCCAGGTAGCCGATCAGCAGCTCTGTGTCTGACTCTATGTCTTCAACCGCCAGGTAGAAAATGTTCTCTCCTTCCTGTTGCATGACCAACACAGCTCAGTGGAAACCGGGGAAGTTCCGGCGGGAATTAAGAAGTCATTGCAGCGACTGGGGGGCCGTGCACCCTGAAAAGGCACTATTACTGCTTTTATATCCAGTTAGTCTGGATACTGAGAAGGGAAACTGACAATATTCAGTCATTTTCACATAAAATACAAACGTATGTTACAGACAGTGACACTTATACACATCAAATAAAATGAGGGTAACTGTTTAATCTTCTGAAAGTGACTGGCGCATCATTAACTGGCCTGTGCCGGCCGCCCTGAGGCCCGTAAACGCATCAGGAAGGACCTTGCTGAGTGTCCTTTCTGCACCCACACAGGGAGCGAGGACATATCAATGAAGCCATGTTGAATAACGTTTCACGCAAAACCGGAAGAAAAATGAACTTTCAAGTCTCAGCACACACCAAGCCCTAAAACCATTTCCAAAGCGCTGGACGGGAAACAGCAAAAAGATGTGGTACCTGGGGGCTCAGAGCATCGTCTGGGTCCCCGTGGCCCCCAAACCCCACCTCAGGGGCAGAGGGAGGGGAAAACAAGTCCCACCCACGCACCAAAGCTTTTCAGAAAATTCCAGAAGACAGAAACCAATGGGGCTGAAAGGATGGCTAACCACCGCAAGGGAAATCTCAGCCCCTAACAGACAGGGGAGGGAGGCCACGGAAGCCCCGGGGACCGGCACGCCAGCCATCAGTGAGCCCAAGGCCTGCTGCCTGGGCCGGCTGCAGGGAGCCACCGGGCAGCTGTGGTCCTGGGCGGAGCGCCGGAAGGCTGGCTTCCACAGGCCTGGGGACGTGTCCTGCGTGGGCTCCTGGTGTGGCTGCTGAGGGTGGAGAGAGGCAAAGCCAGCCTGGACTTACTGAAGCTTGAGGGAGGACAGGGGCGGCGGGGGGGGGGGGCAGGGACAAAGACAGAAGCTCCAACAGGAGTGAAATCCCACTAGGCCAGCACAGCACAGAGGGAGCCTCCCTCTCCCCTGGGGGTCACGGTGCTCGTGGTGAAACGGGGGGGGGGGGGGGGCAGGGAAGGGGGAGCGGGAGGAAGAGGAGTGTGTGTTCACATGCATGTATGTATGTACTAGTATGTATACACAAGAAAGACTGGGAAAATATGCATCAAACTGTTTACAGTTCTCGTTTTGGGGTGGGAGAAGGGGGAGTCTATATTCAACGCTCTTAGATTTTTCCTTCCACAGACAGATTACTTTGTAATTTTAAAAACAAAATACATTAGAAAATGCCTTGGAAGGGAGAAAGGATGGTCATGTCCATCAGATACTGCACACGGGAGGCTGGGTTCCAAGTTCAAAGCCGGGAGCACACCCGACCACGGGCTACAGCTCCTAAAAGGAGGCGCCCGTAACACTCAGAGCAGTGGTTTCTCAACCTTCCTAATGCCGCGACCCTTTAATACAGTTCCTCATGTTGTGGTGACCCCCAATGTCATTGTTACAAATCGAACATAATTAAACCATAGTGATTCATCACAAAAACAACATGTAATTATATATGTGTTTTCCGGTGGTCTTAGGCGACCCCCAAAGGGTTCGAGACCAACAGGTTGAGAACCTCTGACTTAGAGATTCCTGGAAGGTTTTGAATCCCGTGCCTCCTGCCTCTGAGAACCTAAAAAAGTGAGGTCTAAGTGAGAACATGGAATTAGCTTCCAAACAGCCATTACTCTGTGTGCAACACACACCAACAAACACCAACACACACCGACGCAGACACGCAGCCCAGCGCTCGCTTCTTAAATTCACGAGAAGCAGCAGTTTCCAGGAGTCGTAAGCCACTTGCTAAGCGTTGCCCAAAGCAACGGAGGACGCACCCGGCGAAGCCGTCAGAACAGTCATAAATCTCCGTGCTTATCTCGCCAACGCCCAAGAAAGCTAATTAGTTAAACGTCTGGCGTACGTATTAGTCATGAATGTGGTGCCGGCCTTTGCAGCGCCAGGAAAGGAGCAATTTTTAATTTTAAAACGTGATACACGGACTGAAACTGCCCACAGTCACAAGACGCACATGCCTATCCGGCTCTGGCACAAGAGCGGGTCTGAACGCAGCAGTCACTTCAACCTAATGAGCGGAATGGCAGCGCTGCGGCTCCAGGACCGCCTGCAGGATCCCCCCGAGAGCCAGGGGCGTGGAGGAGCAGCAGTGTCCTTCCGGCTGTGGCTCCAACCCATTCACTCCAGGGAACTGTCTAGACCAGTGATGGCGAACCTTCTGAGCTCGGCGTGCCAGCATTTTGAAAAACCCTAACTTAACTCTGGTGCCGTGTCACATATCGAAATTTTTTGACATTTGCAACCATAGTAAAACAAAGACTTACATTTTTTGATATTTATTTTATATATTTAAATGCCATTTAACAGAAAAATCAACCAAAAAAAAACTGAGTTCGCGTGTCACCTCTGACACGCGTGTCATAGGTTCACCATCACTGGTCTAGACAGCTTCTCCTACTGCTGCCTGATCAGGGCCTCTTCCCGTCCCCTGGCTACCGCAACGGCTTTGAGAAGTGTCCCCCTCAATTGCCTCCTGGCCTACAGTGAACGGGTTTCATCCCTCAACAGCCATTCATGACCTTCTCCTCCTGTCAGGGCCTCCCGGCGGGAACCTGCCAGAGGCCTCGCCTCCGGACTCGGGGTGATCCCCGCACCCGCTGCCTCCTCCCAGCCATCGCCAGCCCTTGGGCAAGAAGGCGCCAGGCCAGTTGGCCCAGCCTCAGACTTAGCACCCCCTCCCTGCCGGCATCCACCCGCCCGGCCACTCGCTACCAGATGCTCACGTGTTCATGTTCAGATCCCCAGATTCACTCTAACGCAGCCACCACGGCCAGTCGCTGGGTTGGCTGGCACTGCCCTACACATAGTCCCTCCATAACAGCCACTCCCTGCATGACACCCCCCGGGCGAGCCGCCTCCCGGTACCGCTGGGTTCCTGCCACCGGCTCTGGGTGATTCCGCTGAAAACGCTTTCGCTGAAAGAGGCTGTTCGATGTCACAGCCTGTCCCAGAGCAGCCGCTCTCAGCCTCTGGTGGCCGTCGTATTGGGGATGGGGAGACCCCCAGAGGGTGACCTGACAGCCATCATCATCTCCTGCATCCCTGCCCATCGCTCCGAATTTCTTGTGGTTTTCAGGCTTCTTTCACTTGGTTTCATGTGCACGTCATTTTCAGCTACTTACTTCTACTCTATGCTGTTCGTTATACCGAAGAGTGACAAGAGCTTGCCCGGACGGCGTGGCTCAGTGGTTGAGTGTCAACCTATGAACCAGGAGGTCTCGGTTCAATTCCCAGTCAGGGCACATGCCCGGGTTGCAGGCCTGATTCCCACTGGGGGTCGTGCAGGAGGCAGCGGATCAGTGATTCTCTTTCATCGTTGACGTTTCTGTTTCTCGCTCCCTTTCCCTTCCTCTCTGAGGTCAATAAATGTGTGTGTATATATAAGTTAAAACAGCTTAAATGCCCAAGGATGTAAGTTAGAAAGATAAAATGTCTAATAATTGGTTTTAGAAGATTTATTAAATGTAATATTTATGGAAAAAACTGTACACTATATGTTTATATATATATGTATTGTGTATGTGTGTGTCTGCACATGTGCACACGCGTGTGCCTCCAAAAGAACAAGCTATCGACAATGGTGTTAATACAGCTCGTTTCTAAGCAAAGGGGCTTTGGGGAATTCTGCATATTCCTCTGGCAGTCCCTATGTTATAATCTTTCTGGAACTGCATGTAGTACTTGGGGGTAAAAGAGAAAATAGTATGAACCCTGTTCCTTGGTGCCAGGCAGTGGCCGCTGGGCCGCAGTGCCTGGTGGGGCTGCCAGGGCCCAGTCTCTCCCTGCGATGAATCAGCCACGGGACCCCACAGGCCACTTCCTCTCTCAGCCCCCAGTTCCTCATCTAGGAGGTGGGGGGCGTAACAGAGCTACTCTAGGCGGGTCACAAGGAGGAAGACCCAGCAAGGTGCCTGGCACGCGGTAAGCCTGCATGACGGGGAGCACTCAGTGTGCGATAACTCTGGAAATCCAGTGGTTACAATACTTTCTTTTCAAAACTATCACATTGCCCTAACCGGTTTGGCTCAGAGGATAGAGCGTCGGCCTGTGGACTGAAGGGTCCCAGGTTCGATTCCAGTCAAGGGCATGTACCTTGGTTGCGGGCACATATCCAGTGGGGAGTGTGCAGGAGGCAGCTGACCGATGTTTCTCTCTCATCGATGTTTCTAACTCTCTATCCCTCTCCCTTCCTCTCTGTAAAAAATCAATAGAATATATTTTTTTTTAAAGTGTCACACAAACCAAGTTGCTCTGACACTGCGGCTTTTCACCAAATGTCATCTGGCCACACTGCATTCGGCCGAACCCTGAGCCAGCTCCCCGCTGGCTGCCCACTCTGTGAGACCCTAACCCTGAGGGCCAGCTGCCTTGCTCTCTGTGGGCTCCCCTCCTCCCTGGCCTGGTCCTCGGCACCACCTGCTCCTCTGGTCTGTCCTTAAAGGGTCAGGCACCCATTTCGCCTGTAACTGAGGGGGTTCTGGGACGTGGGCTAAGTCAGGGAGCTCCGGGCCACGCTCACTCCAGCCCCGTGTTCTGCAGGGCCACTCTGCCCCTCACGGCCTCTGCCCAGTGCTGGCGGCCCACGCCCCTCTACCGCCCAGCCCAGGGCGCTCAGCACACAGTCCTGTCCCCGGACAGGCCTCCCCGGGCTTAGCAAGGGGGCTCTGTGACCTGAACCCGCTTGGTCCTGGCGTCCCAGCGGCCTTCCCGTGAACCTGCCTCCTGTGTCCACCGGCTCCCCTCCCCTCCACAGCCCCGGGCGCACGCCGGCCTCCGCGTGGTCACAAAGCACCACTGCCGCTGCTCGGCCCACCCCACTCCCTGACACCCCTCCAGCCCCCTAAATCCATGTGGGTGCTCCCGAGGAGCTCGCTCTGCCTCAACTTCAGCTGGAGCTACTGTTTTTCTGTGCTTCCGTCACATAATTCATGTGATCAGTGGCTTTGCTCGCATCCCACAAGGTGACTTCCTGAAGGCAGGGAACAGGCATGCCCATCGGCCCCGCAGCAGAAGCCATCCCCGTGACCGCGGCTCAAACAGGTCACAGACAGGAGTCGCATGCGCGGAACTGGAATGCCCACGTCTACAGAAGAACAGCACCCATTAGGAAACACGCTCGGTAAGATTCCCCTTCAGCACTTACAGTTGGGCGCCCAGCGCCGTAATCTGGGTCGGAGAGCAGCCACCTGGGAGGGCTGCCGCGGGGAATAGAGGGGACGCTGAGATGTAACCGGATTCCTGACTGAGGAGGAAGTGCCCCCACTTCCTAACAGACTATGTGGGATGTGAGCGAAGGGGCGGGTCACGGACAGGTCCGAGGTGAAGTTTCCCCTCAAGCATTCACAGATGTCACTCCGTTTAATGGTAATTCTTCCTAAGTGTCCAACATAAGACACCAGCCACAGATGTTTGCTTTGAACTGTTCTATTGTGAATCAGAAGGCGCCTTAATCAATAAGCCACAATGCAGAATGTCTCTGTCAAAGTCTGGGCCCCAACATGATGGAAGTCTTCCTTATTTATACTTTTTTCAGCTCTTTGTTTTCCAAATTTGGAACGAGACTTCCAGGCCTTCTGAGAAAGAAGGCCTGTGTGCTGGGACAGGGCCATGAGACCGTATCTCAAGGCCTGGCCTGGTGCCAGCACTGACAGCTCTGTCTGGGGCATAGTTTACGTCCACTCTGGAGTGGGGTGACACACCAGGACCTGGCGCTGAGGGCAAAGGGGACGGTCCAATCCGTGCTCATTGCATCCAAACTGCTGCTCTGTGTGGAGATTCAGTCTCTCCCAGCTCTGCCATGTCGAAGGCTCCGGGAACACTGCCTGGTCTGTTCTCACACGGGCGGGGCTCGGGGGGGGCAACTGCTAAGTCACCAAGCCGGTCTCCTGGTAACGGGGACCCAAACTGACTTCAGAACTGGGGCGCAGCCATGTCAATACCCCACAAGCTCAGCTCAAGGCCCGGTGCCCTCTGGACTCCCTGAGGCCATCCCCGCAACCTGACCCCTCGGGAGGAGAGCAGGTCCCAGTGGGGTCTCCATAGGCTGCTCTTCCGTAGACACCAAGCACTTTTCATTTACGTTGATAACATTTTGCACAAGTCCCGGGAGGATGAAGGAAACCACATCCCAAAGAACATGAGCTGTAACCCTTTCTCTGAAAAGTCCAAGGAATTCCACGTTGCAGCTTTAAGTGACCTAATTCTGTACTTACACAAATAGTTTCCTATCACAAAAGTTTTGAAAGCTTGCAAAAACACCGAGGCCAAATAATTTTTCAACTATGATATGTACATTTTTTCCCCTCAGCGCTACAAAACTAACAGTTAAGAATCCTCCATTTCTCATAGAGCTTAGGGATTCTTTTGGTTCATTTTAAGCCACATCTTTCATATTCAGAATTTCCTGGTTTACTTGGGACATAGTTTTCAGAAGTCTGAACAAACAGTTCACCTAATGATTCTGAAATGTGTGCCTGTGGAGAGAACTGCTTGCCTAGGAGATCCTTCTTCAATTATTCAGATCTTTTAAATCATCATGTCCAAAGCAATTTTTCCAAAACTCTAAGTTACAAAACTAGAAATATAATCAAGTCTCCACAAAAGAGTTCCAATCCTCCGTGAAAACAGACCTCGCATTCTTAATCCCTTGTCCAAAAAAAAAAAAAAAAATTTGGACCAAGTATTGCCGTTTTCCACCAAGAAAGCCACAGAGCCGCAAATGGTTCTCATTTACGCCACTCCTGGGACATACAGCTCAAATAAAAAATTTCCTGAATGCCCCACATTTCAGATGCAATTTGGAATGCTGGGGACTCATAATACTATGCAGGACACAGGACGATCTCCTCTCACCAAGTCTGAGCTCCTGGAACGTGACCCCCAGGAGGCTGCCCCCACCAATGGGGAGGCTGGCCGCTGGCAGCCAAGGGAACAGTTGGGACCCAACTGTTCCGCTCTCTGCCCCCAGAGCGGATGCGAATTTGAGCCCTGAGCGATCTGCTGCTCGAGCTACTGTTCAGGTAGGAAAAACGCTACCCTGGGGGAGCGAACACAGACCCACAGTTTGCTCCACAGCAAGAGATGTGGTCACAGTGCAGGCTCCTCCCCTCTGAGCAAAGGGTAAAACGGGGTTATGAGGAATTAAGGCCCTGTCATCACTTCCGCACCAAAGATGCTGCCGGGGCCTCTGAACAGACGCAGATTCTAACTGGGTTCAAGCATGAAGCTTCCCGGAGCCTCTGGTTGGTTTGCGGTCCATTCTGGTCCCGTCCACCTCAACCCTGTTAGGTTGCACAGTCACCTCTTGGAGCACTGACCGTGAGAAAGTTGGCTTCTGTAGACCCCTGTTTCTTCCAAGAAAAGAAACACCACTGATATAGAGGAAGAAAAGCACTACCGGGCGCACTGAACAGACCTGGGCACTATGTCGGTCTTGAAAACCATAGTTACTCACAAAGAGAGACCTGCCAGGGCCTGGTCTCAGTCGGTCTCAGTGGCTCATCTGGTTGGAGCATCATCCCATTCATCAAAAGTTTGTGGGTTCGATTCCCACTCAGGGCACATATCTAGGTTGGGGGTTTGACTCCCCAGTCAGGGCACGTGCTGGAGGCAACTGATGGATATTTCCCTCACATCAATATTTTCTCACTCCCTTCCTCTCTTTCTAAAACCAATGAGTATATCCTCGGGTGAGGATTTAAAAATAATATTTTTTTTTTAAGAGAGAGAGGCCTGTGGGATAACAAGAGCAGAGAGGGGGCAACTGTGGGAAATGAAAGATGGAGACAAACACGCACTGACAGAGCATCCCATTCGCTAAAGGGATCGCTCGCTCTAAGGAAAACGCAGGAGGGGAGCAAGGATGGCCTGCAGGACTCTCACGCAAAGCTCAAAGCTCAGCACGGGACACCCGGAAAGACTGGGGCAATGGAGGGAGCTGCCGATGCTATAGAAAAAACAACGAAAAACAAACAAATAACAAAAAAACAGGAACGAGGGAAAAATTCCTCAACTAAGGGAACTCGAGGAAAGCTTAAAATCATTGCTTAAGCATAAGAAGAAAAGAATCTAATTTGAGCCCTAACCAGTTTGGCTCAGTGGATAGAGTGTCGCCTGCAGACTGAAGGGTCCCAGGTTCGATTCTGGTCAAGGGCATGTACCTTGGTTGCGGGCACATCCCCAGTAGGGAGTGTGCAGGAGGCAGCTGATCAATGTTTCTCTACCATCAATGTTTCTAACTCTCTATCCCTCTCCCTCCCTCTCTGTAAAAAATCAATAAAATATATATATATTTTTAAAAAGAATCTAATTTGGAAAGAATAATATTATCTAAAACCCAATAATAATAAACCTACAAAACAACAGGGTAGCCAAGTAAATGTCATAGCTCTGTAGGCAGCACTGAAATCAGTAATATTTACAAAGAAACCCAGATGGAGTCTATAAATTAAAATTATGACAGAACTGAGACCTCGTGAGATGAGTTTGCCTCAGGAAACTTCAAAAACAGATAAGAAACCTGAAAAGAATGAATGTCTCCACATTAAAAAAAGATCCATCTAAATCGATGGCTGGATCAACAGGATTAATGTGTGTCATAAATAATTTTAAAAAGTGGTTTGCATATATCCGGCTGCCAAAAGATCCCATTCTCCACTCCAGGAAGAGCCATCTCTCATTTTTCCATACAAAAAGAGACAGTAATCACACTGGGTATCTGACTCTCATTTGTACTGAAAAAATGTGGACAGCCAATGACATCAGGAAATGAAATTTCTCCAGGACTGTGGCTTCTGGTAAATGTACAACCTAATTCTGTGCTTTCTGCCTCTTGCCACTGTTGGTTTCATACTCACAACCAGTTGACATCAGCATGATGCTCAGCCAATATTAAACTCTCAGGAATTTTATGAATAAAGGACATGATGTGTGTGAAGCTTCTAGAACATCACATGCGGTAAATACTCAACGGAATGTTGGCTCCCTTACTCTTTTTCCCTCTTCTGCAGTTTAAGATCCAGGGGCTGGGTTTTCACGTGTGATCAGTCAGTTTCTCAGCAGAATATTTCTTTACTAGAGGCCCGGTGCATGAAATTTGTACACGGGGGGGGAGGGCAAGGGGGGGGGGGCAGGGGGTCCCTCAGGCCAGCCTACACCCTCTCCAATCCAGGACCTCTCAGGATATGTCCGACTGCTGGTTTAGGCCCAATCCGGCAGTCAGACATCCCTCTCACAATCCTGGACAACTGGCTCCTAACCGTTCACCTGCCTGCCTGCCTGGTCACCCCTAACTGCCCCCCCTGCCAGCCTAATGGCCCCCAACTGCCCCCCCTGCTGGCCTGGTCTCCCCCAACAGCACCCCCCCCCCCGCCACCAGCCTGGTCGCCCCACACAGCCTGCTGTTCAGTTGTTTGGTCATCCCTCACTAACCCCCTTGCCGGCCTGGTCGTAGGCAGCCATCTTGTGAGGTCGTGAGGGTTAATTTGCATATTACCTCTTTATTATATAGGATTCTCTTTATCACCTAAGTCCAACTCACAGTTTGCACTGGAGCCTAACATTATAAGCAGTGCTATCCTAGAAGACAGGAACACAGAATTCAAAAGCCATGGCTCCCTCCTAGGACCATTATTTTACGTGTCTACTTGCTGGGCCCCGGGGTGCCCAGGAAGTTGTCCACACATTCCCTGGGGTGTTTTGCATGAGCCTGACACCGAAGCAGATGGAGGTGAATAATGGTGAGTAACGCAGATTGCCCTCCACGGTGTGGGTGGGCCTCGTCCAATCCATTAACGGCCTGAGTGGAACAAAGGGTGCTCCTCCCCCGAGTAAGGAGAATTCTCCCGCCTCATGACCTTCAACCTGGGACACCTGCCCTTCCGGTCCCACAGCCGATGATGGGACGTCGGCTCCCCCTGGTTTCAGAGCAGCCTGTGGCCTCCGGACTCAAGTGGGCCACAGGCTCTGCAGGTGTGGGTCTTGCCAGCCTCTTTCCCCCACAAGCTAGTTCCTTATAACAAATCTCTGAGCCTCTCTGTCCCAAGGTAGGCAGGTGGGAAGTTAGGCAGACAGACAGACAGAAAGAGAGATATACACCCTCCTGGCTGCTTCTCTGGAGAGCCCTGGCTCCCACACTCTCCTAAGAAGTTCAAAGCTGTGGGATGCTCCTGAGTACGCTTCCTCCAGACAGCCTTGCCCAAAGAGCAACAGACCATCGTGCGAGGAGCCAAACGCGCGAGCAAATTAAAAACCGATCGATAAACATGCAGGGGATGAATCAGCAGCGCTTGACAGCAGGAGCCGCCAAGGCAATATCAGAGCATGTAGCTCATGCCCTCCGGGTTCTCAGGACGCCGGGTCGGGGCCAGGTCGCCCCTGCACATGCCGGCGAGCTGCGATGGCTCTGCTTTTACGAGTTCCTGGCTGTTGATGAAGCAGGTCACGGGGGAATCAGCTGAGCGCACGGAGCCCCATTACTAAGGAGTTGAGCCCCTCGCTGAGCACCGTACGAACGAGAGACAACAAGCTCACCTGAATGGCGGCCAAGTTCTTCTGCTCCTGCGACGGGGCCTCGTGCACGAAGCGCAGCCAGTTGGAGTGGCGCGGGTTGGTGGCGTCCAGAACGTACAGGACCTCCCCCTGGCTCCCGCGGACCTGCAACACAAAGGCCGAGGCACCGGAGGTCAGCATCAGGGCTCCAAAGCCACCAGGGTCGGAACACGGCAGCGTACCCTAAGTGTACCCCTTGCCTGTTGGCAGGCGTTGAACAGACGCCGGTTAACACCCCTGCCTCCCCGGAAACACGCGAACCAACAGAGCCCGCTGCTCCGCCTGGCAGGCCCCCAGTGACTCACAGCGTCATTGCTCTCAGGAACCCCACACCAGCCTCTCTCCTCCAGTCGAGATGATCGATTCCTCGGTTTATCTTTCTTTAAAATACATTTTATTGATGTCAGGGAGGAAGGGAGAGGGAGCGAGAGAGATAGAAACATCAATGATGAGAGAGACTCACAGATCAGCTGCCTCCTGCACGCCCCCTACTGAGGATGGAGCCCGAAACCCGGGCCTGTGCCCTGACCGGGAATCGAACCGTGACCTCCTGGTTCATAGGTCGATGCTCCACCACTGAGCCCCGCTGGTGGGCTGGTAGGTTTATCTCAGTAGGTGTGTCACAATTGCAGTTGTGGAGGGAGAACCGTAACTGCAGCCCACCCTCTGTGCTCCACAGAAGAGGGGGTACTGCTGGGCTCCCCGGTTGGCGGATGGGGAGCTGGAAGGACCCTTTCGATTGCTCTCCACACCTGCTTACTGGATCCTGTCCCCGTGTGGAGGTTGCTGGCCTCGCCAGTGGACCCCACACCCACTAGCCATCGTGTCCCGTTAACCAGCTCAAGCCAGGTCCACTCTGTCCTTTCCTGCCTGGCTCGTGGCTTGCTGAGGACAGTGGGCTGGTTTTCGGTTTCATGCCATGAGCCCTCCTCATCAGACCAACTCGGCTTTCCATTGGCGGGCGGGGTACCTGCCAAAGGAGCAGGCACTCCACTGAACATTCTGGAATCCGGGTTGTTCAAATCTAGCTTCTCCAAGACCTGGCATTGCAGACTCTGGGCACTTGCTCTGCTTCATAAAACACCCGCCAATCCATCCCCTGCGCACTTCGTGTTGCCATGGGAGCCGCATCCAGGGAGGAGGGACAAGGAGTAAGTGACCAGCCCTCAGATCCAGCGCCAGGTAGCAGAGCGTTACTAAGTTCATCTTGGCAGACTTGGGCGGGAAAAGCACGTTCCAGAGTCTTCTGATCTTACTGTGTCAGATAAAGCAAAACCAGCCAACAAACTTATCTTCATGATAGATCTGGACAATCATTCATCATCCGACAAATATGTGAGTCCCTTGCTTATGGCCAGGACACTCTCCACAAACGAGGCCGAGGAAGCATGAGGCCCCACAGCGAGGAACCGGCACAGACCACAGCCCCAGGGGAGGGCCACGCTCCACGCTCCACAGAGCAGGAGTAACAGAGTGAGGGCTGAGGGCTCGTCGGAGCAGGTGACCCGGGACGGCTCTGAAGGAAGGACGCTCCAGTGGAGGGCGGGGGAAGGAGCCAGGCAGGGAGCAGAGGGACGAGGCAGGTGGAAAGGCCCTGTTCTGGCAACGGCAATGAGGCCCCGCTGGAACAGAAGGGGCGCGGAGAAAGTGTTGGGCGCTGAGTTCAGCCGGAGGAGATCAGACCGACGGGCCAAGGTCAGACCCTGCACGGCCACAGGTCGTCTGCTGAGGCCACTCCAGCCGTTCGATTACCTGCTCACAGGACTGCCCGCAGCTCTCTGCTCCTGGGAATGTCTAACAGAGATGTCGGGGGAGAATCTAGGCCAGCCTTTCTCCCTCCAGAGAAACCACATCCACGCCCCCCAGGCGGACAGCTGTGACTCCGGTCTCCCTTTACCTATTTTCATCTGATACCGAACCCTGGGGCAACTCGTGGGACATTTTTAAAGTCTCACAAAGACAGAGCTCCTCTCGGGTCCCGCCCCAGCCTCTGACCAGCCTTTGCAGCCTGTGCTTCACCTGCCAAGCACCGTCTGCTCGTATTTGAATTTTCACGGGAATGAAACGTGTTGGCTACTGTCCGGCTGAGGGCGCGGCCTGCAATGCAGCCACATTCTTGTCCTGCCGTCAACCACCCGATCCCAGACTCTGTCTGATGGGCACCGGCTTCCTCCGCCAGCGCCGCAGAGAGCCGGCTACCGCGGGAGGCAGATGGATGAGGCCCCACGGGAGATGGGAGCCCTCGTGCTCAGCACGGCGCACAGATCGCTGTGACTGTGCCGCTTTAGGGCAACGACGCCGTCACCGCCCGGGAACGCGGCTGTCCTGCCTGTTAGATGCCGGCGTCACTGGTCCAGGGTCCAGGGAAGTGCTCCCTGGGGCTGTCCCTCTCCGGCCGCGATGACCAGGACTGAACACGGTCACCGCTGGTCTGTCTCCCTGCCCAGCAAGGACGGAGGACATCACCACAGACTCAGCTCAGGAAGAGGACAGACACCCTGACAGGTAAGTGAACGGGAAAAAGTGGAAATAGGTCATCAATACAAGTTTTCGTAAATGTCGGTCTTGTCTTTGTGAAATTGGGTCCACCGTAGACGGTGTACGTTTAGTGTTTGGGTGGCTGGTTGTCCCAGGAGCAGGGCTGCAATGTCACGGACGTTATTTCCCTTCAGTGATTCCGAAGGCCTGAGATGTCTCACTCGCTGCATGCAGGCCACCAGGCTCCCGGGGCAAAGCCAACGGGACAGACTTGTCCCCGACATGACTGAATGTAACCGAGAGAACTCGATTCCACAGACAGTAAAATGAATGGCAGGGACCCACTCAGTCCCCAGCACACACACGGACGCCCTCAGTGAGAAGCTACAGAATGCGAGGCTGTGGCTCACTGATAACCTCAAGGCTGTGTGTCCACGAGGAGTGTGATGTCTTTCGAGTGTAAAATGTTGTATTTTCTCACTTAAATTGCAGGCGCTCTTTTGCCGTTGGGTGTAATGAGGCAGAAGCCTCTGCTGGATGCTGAGTTAACCAGAACTCAGAGTACCTTCGGGAGCACGGGACACCCAGGGGGTCAGGCAACCGATTCTGACGGAAGCCAGAGGAGTGCATCCACACACCCGCAAGCTCATCCCTAGGAAACGACCGTGATCTGTCATCGCTAAGCAAAGGGCATGAGTCTTTCCCTGCTGATTTTTCAAAGGATTCTGGCTAAGTCTTGGTTTGATTCTTATACACACACACACACATACACACACACTCACATAGACACACTCACACACACACACTCACACACACACTCACACAGACACACACACTCACACACACACACTCACACACAGACACACACACTCACATAGACACACACATTCACACACACAGACATACACACTCATATACACACACTCACACAGACACACACTCACAGACACACACACACAATCACACACACACTCACACAGACACAGACACACACCCACACACACACACTCTCACACACACGCCCTGACACACACACACTCGCATATATACACACTCAGACACATACAGACACATACACTCTCTCACACACACACACACACACTCACACACACACTCACACACACACACACACACACACACACACACACACACATCACTGCAGCCTCTCCCCTTGCTCCCCCGCCACCCTGACTATAGAATGATTCTGACCCAGGGCCTCCCCGCCTTTAGATGGGGAAGCAGTGAAGGGAGGCCACAGGCTTTCCAGGCCCCTGTCCCGGCGCTGAGCAGCCACGAGAACCCGGTACACACAGCGTGGGATAACTTAGGGGCTGCGGGCACAGCGGCCTCCTCTCCGGTGAGTGCGTCTCAGGCTGGAAGGGCCGCAGGCTGGCACCTGGTGGTGACAATGGGGACCCGAATGGAAACCCAGGGCCCATGCTCTGATCACTGTGGGCGCCACGCCCTCTCCCAGAGCCCAGCCAGGGTCCCCCGGCCTCTCAGGTAGGGATGACAGTCTCTGCCCCTGGCCTCACTGACACTGTGCGAGCCTCTGATGGAAGGAGGCGCATGACCAGTGCACACCGTGGGCGTGTTGCAATCATGCGCGTAAGTGAACTGAGGGAGGAACCCAGGGCTCACAGGGGCTCACAGGCACCTTAGAGACAAACGGGCTTCAACACACTGTGGGGGACACGTGCCATCTTCCTGCCACGTCAGCTTTTCCAAGGAACACGCGTGATGGACCCTGAACACCTCTCCTCGGACCCAGCTGCACCTCAAACGGCCTCGCTGAACCCTGGCACGAGGGCAGAGCCATCACGAGGCAGGAGCAACCCCGATGCCACTCGGCTGAATGGGCACTCCTTGTGCCAAATCCTAACACGCTGTGGCTCCGTGAGCCACGGCCACCAGCTCCCGCTCTGGCCACCTATGTGGCTTTAATTTCTCTTCCACATGAGCCCGCCAAGCTCTGAAGACAAGTCAGGACAGGAAATCTTTGGAAATAGTTGATGGTGTAAAAAGCAATGACAATCTCTAGGACCCCAGCGAGCACAGTTCTGACGGTGTTTTTAAAAGACGATGCGTTGGCCCGGCCGGCGTGGCGCCGTCCGTGGTTGAGCATCGAACCATGAACCAGGCGGCTGCGGTTCGATTCCCGGGCAGGGCACATGCTCAGGCTGCGGGCTCGATCCCCAGTGGGGGTCATGCAGGAGGTGGCCGATCAATGATTCTCTCTCATCATTGATGTTTCTCTCTCTCTCTCCCTAAAATCAATAAAAATATATATATATTTTTTAAAAAGAGGCTTTATGTCTGAAAACTTCGGGGCACAGGTTATAGAAACACTGAGCAGCGAAGGTCCCTGTGCAGGGCGCGCAGAGAAAAAGTGGAAACACAGCCACGGCCCTCTGGCCCTGCTCTCCACACCCAGTCCCACGCTGCGGGCATCTCCTAAGCACACGGTTCTTCTGGTGCTTTTAACATTGAATCTGCCCGATCCATTTAAATTAATTGTATTCCCTTCACTCACATCTTTCAAAATGTGCTCAACTCAGTACAGAAACGAGTTCTCGGTGCAAAGATGCGCCGCGGACAGCCACAGGTCTCCAGGGCTCTGGGACGCACCCTGTCCCTCCTCGTCACCTAGCAACCACGGTTCTGCGCGAAGAGTTTAAAGAATGGCCTCAGCTCTCCGTTCACTTGTGTGGAACAGTCGCTGCACTTCATTGGTTACTTGAAACCGTGCCATGAAAAGCTGCGAGTGGGATTCTAGAATGCAGTTCCGTCTTCAGTATTGAAGAGGAAACAGAAAACAGAGTAAAAACACCGCACAAAGCAACAGGCGATTGTTATAAAGCAGGCACGCCTGTCCCTGGGCCTTCACTCGCTTGGGAAGGGACGCACAGTGCCCGTCTGAGGGCGGAGGGAGGGCAGGTAAGTGTGAGCGGACGGCAAGAGGAAAAGCTCCCGGCAGACAGGTGTGCGGACACAGACACGGCCCCGCGGGCCTGGCGCCGCCCAGGAAGCACTGCGGTGAGACGCCCCGGCCAGCAGGCAGGAGAGCTGGGTTCCCAGCGGGTCCTGGGCCAGCAGTCGCAGGCAAGGCCGGTCCCCCGTGTCTAGACTGAGTCCACAGCGTGGTGTATAGGGAGCATTGCCTCCCTCCCGGGATCTGGGTGTGGGTACACGGTAGGCCCCAGGAAAACCCCTTGGTCCTGAGCTTCCAGGGGCATCCTGGGATAGGACAGAAGCATCATGTGCAGGTGGCTGCAGAGGACTGTGTTGTGTGCCCCTCTTGGGAGGAGAGAGCGCAGGGCGATCTCTCCATGGCCCCCAGCCTCTGTCAGGGCCTAGACATCGCTGTAATAAATCTCAGCTGAATCCCTGAGTACTGACAGTGAACCTCCAAATCTGGGGCAGTTTGGGGGACCCCCAACACACAAGATGAATTCAGATCCACAGCTGAATACACGAAATACACGCCTGTCAACAGACAAGGCAGAGGCCACCGCAGAAGCAGCAGTGCCATCATGCAGGGATTCGCGCCTCCCACCAGTGCTCACCCGGGGCAGCACCCACTAGGAGGGGCCGAACGCCCGTGCCCACCGCATCTCCGACTGCAGCTCACGCCCACGGATTCTGCCAAAAGGCTCGGCTGCCTAAGGCCGTCTCTGGGACAGGGACGCTCCCCGTCCCGGACAAGGCAGGTCTGGGACAGGAACCGCTCTGGCCCGAGGTCTGGCAAGGAAACCGTCCAGTCCCCAGACACACAGCGCAGAGGCGGGCTCCTGAGAGCGCAGGGCTTCCCGGCCCACCAATCACCGCTGCAGGGCCAGCTGGGCCTTGGAGATGATGGGCAGATCTTCCTGGGTGGGCCCATCAGACAGGAATCCATGGCTCTCAGAGGATCCGTCAGGAATGTGGTCCCTCCAGAGACCTGGGCCCCCTGGGCTCTGACTCCACCTCAGGCTTTCAGTGCCGCCTCTGAAATCCCTCAGGCTGAGGCCACGGTGCCTGTGTAAGAAGGGGCTGGGTGGACAGAGTCCATTATCGCCGAGTCAGCCGGACACTGAGCCCACTATCGCCGAGTCAGCCGGACATGAGCCCATTATCGCTGAGTCAGCCGACACCCATCCTGGTACCACGAATCTGAAGCTGCATCTCTGATTTGTTCTCCTGTGGGAAGATCTAGGACTCTCCTCACAGCACCACCACCCTGGTCACGTGCAGCTGGCTCCACACCCCCGCCCCGCCCTGCTCACTGAATCTCTCTCTTCCTTCCTGACCTCTGTGGGCAGTCACCATGCACCGCGGATCCCTGAGGCCCATGGTGGGCCATGCACCCTGGACCCCCGAGGCCGGTGCAGGCCACCTGTCCCGCCTGCAGGGCCACTGCTCTGGGACGGACCCGGGATGGTAGGCACGGCTCCCCTGCATCCGGCTCACAGGGCAGGAACCTTTTCTCTGCCCAGGGCCATTGGATATTTAGGACATTACTCTCAGGCGAGACAAAATGACCAACTTAAAAGTTAGCCTGCTGTATCTGGTCAAACATTTCATTAACTCACTCTAATGCCCTGGCAGGACCGGACCCAATGATTTCTCAGACCTGATAAGGCCCGCGGGCTGGAGGTTCCCCACCCCTGCTCTAGAAGCCCCCGGGGACGGATCTCCTGGAACCACCTCTACCCATGGATTCAACCCTTACATGAGCCAGACCTGCTCTGGCTCAGCTGCTCTGCCTCCTTGACCAGGGCACCCAGGACCTCCCAGCCCGCCCCCCGCCCCCCAGTCAGAGCTTCCTCCGCGTTCTGGTGACGATGTCAAGAGGAGCTCTTGGATTCGGGGTGTGTCCTGACAGTGACACAGTACCTGAGTACCATTTTCATAATGAGTACTTCTGATGTTGACTTAAAATGTATCCCCACACCCATCCTTCCACAGCCCTGAGGCCTCCTGGTTGCTCCCCACCTCCTCACCCCAGCACCTGCCCTGCCTGTCAGGAGCCCACAGTCCTTAGCTCCGCCTCCCAGGCGCCTCCCAACGGGTCCTGCCTCAGCTCAGCCCCTCTCCCCTCTGCCGCCTCCCCGCACGGGTGGGGTGGGCGCACGTGCCACCCAGCCTCTCGGACGCAGTGGCGGTGCCTGACGAGCCTGGTGCTCTCACCTGCAGGGAAGGTGAAGCTAAGGAGCGTCCTGGGTGGGAACAGGGCCCGTCCAGCTGCAAGACTGGTTCCGGCAGGGAGGGCGTGGGGGCGCCACGCTAGTCCGGGCCCAGGTGAGTGTCCTGGGCCTCCGCCCACAGCGTCGCTACCACTAAGCTTAGACTGAGACAGGTGTGAGCACACACACACACACACACACACACACACACACACAGCGGCCAGACCACCCGAGAACACACAGCCTGAGCCTGAGTCAGGGGATGTGCCCACAGTGGGGGATGTGCCCACAGGGGGGAAGTGCCCACAGTGGGGGATGTGCCCACAGTGGGGGACATGCCCACAGTGGGGGATGTGCCCACAGGGGGGAAGTGCCCACAGTGGGGGATGTGCCCACAGTGGGGGAAGTGCTCACAGGGGGGGACGTGCCCACAGTGGGGGATGTGCACTCCCACCAGGAGGAGCTGCCAGGAGTCAGATGCCCGAGGACGAGGGCTTCCATTCCCATCCGAATGATGTCACTTCTTCTGAACAGATGCTGGATCTCGCTAAATTCCTCCCATGAAAACGGGAACGGCAAGGAAAGAGGCCCTGCTTTAAAGAGCAAAGAGTGATCGTCCTGACAACTAACAGGAGGTTTGTCACGCTCAGCCCTGCGCTGCCAAGCTGCCTGCATGCAGCATAGAATCCGCTCCCCTAAACAAATCTATGCGGCGGGTGCTACACAGGAACCACATGTAACAGAGGAGGAAACCGAGGCACAAATACAGTCGGTCCTCGGGTTACATCGGAGATCCGTTCCTACGGCGACGCAACGCGATTTTCGCCGTCAGAACCCACCTACATAAGCACCTATGTCACCCACAGGGCGCACAGACACAGCAGTAATGACGTTAAACAGTAAAACAAATTTAAAAGAAAGATAATAATTCCTGACCTTTACTTGTGGTAAATAAATAATAAAAAACGTAAAGCACATATGCATATTCGTCGAAATGACGGAATTTTTTTTGGTAAATAAATGGGAGATGGCGACATAACCAGGAAACAACATACGTCGAGTCTGACGTAACCTGAGGACTGTCTGTAGAAAAATCTTTATCTAAGGTTTCCCAGCTCGCTAAGCACTGGAGCCAGGGTTCAAACCAGGACGATGGGGTTCCAGACCCACCACACTGTCCTCCCTCGACCTCCCTCCACCTGGGCACCAGGTGCCGCCTGGGGAGCAGGATGCTGAGAACGACCCCCCCCCCATGGCCAACGCCCTTAGAAAACACCCTCCTGTTTGCATGTGGGTGGCACCGGTGAGTGTGACAAGTATTGCTCCCACGATCCTGTTGGATTGAAAAGGGTGAGTACCCCGGGGGGAGCCTGACCTGATGGCAGGAGTTGTTTAAAAACTGGGTTTTCTCACCCGGCTGGCGTGGCTCAGTGGTTGAATATCAACCTATGAACCAGGAGGTCACGGTTCAATTCCCAGTCAGGGCACATGCCCAGGTAGTGGGCTCAATCCCCAGTGTGGGGTGTGGCAGGAGGCAGCAGGTCAATGATTCTCTCTCATCATTGATGTCTCTCTCCCTCTCCCTCTCCCTTCCTCTCTGAAATCAATAAAGATGCATTTTTTTAAAAAAAAAGGTTTTCTCTGGCCAGTGAGCAGAGGTCACAGAGCTGGGAAGCTCAAGGGAGAGTGACAGGAGGGGGACGCTCCTGTGCTGAGATGGAGGCCATGAGGGCCTAGGAGTGGCCCCTGCGGGTCCAGGGACTGAGGCAGTCTCTGGCCAACAGCCAGCAACAGAAGGGATACCTCAGTCCTACAGCCGCCAGGAGCTGAATTCAGCCGACTACCTGGAGGAGCTTTGGGAGCACACACATCCTCAAGCCTCCTGATAGGAACCCAGGCCAGCAGCACCGGGATCCGGCCTTTAAGACCCTTAACCGCAGAGCCCACCCGGTGCCCCACCTGCAGAGCTGCAAGGTGAAGGGCAGGGTGTTGTTCTAAGCCACTGAGCTCGGGGTCACTTGTCAGAGGTGACCACAGTCACGCCTGGCAGCAGACCAGCATTCGGATTGGACGGCTGCCTACAATTAGGGCCAACAGGAGAGCTCAGAACAACGCTGCTCTCATCTCATCATCCACAGGTCAGAAGCGGGGTCGGGCCTGCTGAGGGCCACGGGGAAGGCTGTGCAGGCATCTGCCTCAGTGCCCATTGGGGTGACGGCACATTCCAGGCCCCAGAGCTGCAGGACCCAGGAGGGCGAGATGATAAAGGACAACTTACAGCCTACATCACATTGTTGTATTAAAAATGCAAAAGCCTTACACCCAGCGGGCGTGGTTCAGTGGTTGAGCATCGACCTATGAACCGGGAGGTCACAGTTCAATTCCCGGTCAGGGCACATGCCTGAGTTGCAGGCTCAATTCTCAGTGTGGGGTGTGCAGGAGGCAGCCGATCCATAATTCTCTCTCATCATTGATGTTTCTATCTCTCTCTTCCCTTCCCTTCCTCTCTGAAATAAAAAAACAACAACATATTTTAAAAATGCAAAAGCCTTTAAATATAATGTAGACATATGTTTCATGTAAGGAATTGATTCATATATTAAGTGAAGGAAAGGAAGATATTCTAAATTTTAACTCTAATTCTTTATAACCAGTTCCTCTTATAAAATTATATATATATGTGTATGTTTCTACATTTCCCATTTCATCAATTTTCTCCAAATCTAAAATTATATTTTTTATATTTATTATAGGGCTGCCTGAGTAGACTTTCACTAGTGTATATAGAGATATCAAACTTACATAAGGAAACGATTGACATAAATACTCTTCTATTGCATTTTCACCTCATAAAGGCACAAGAAACCGTAAAAGTGCAGATGGAGAACACGAGGGAGAGAAGGTGGGGAAAGTGACATCACCAGGCATCACGTGGTGCTGGTCTGAGTGTTTTTAAGTGGGCTTTCCCTCAGGGAGCTGTTTTTAATTTTGCAACAAACTGCCTTTTAAGATACGTCAGCTGAAATTACAAAGTGACTGACACCCCTTCTCTGTCCACAGGTGCCTCCCTCTGTGGCACAGGTGTGAGGACTTGCCCTGCACCCTCGGAGGCCCGGGCATGGAGCTCTAATGCCCAGCTCCCTGCCCACGCCACCACCTTCCAGTGCCTCCCTGGGTGAGTGGACACAACGCGAGTGTGTTGTTTGCAACGACCCCCTGGAGGAGGATCAACTTGTGCTCCTGTGATTATCATGTCTGATTCCTGAATATGCACGGTGCTTCCTTTCATTTACAAGGAGACCCTCCCTGACTCTGCAGTCCACCACTTCCCTCAGTACCGCTGCCCGTTCCATTCCCTGTGCTGGCTCTCTCCCTCGGAGAGGCCTGTGGTTCTTGGGCTGTTACCTAAACAAGCATCTGCAGTGCTCCTATGCAATGTCACCATCGGCTTGGAAGGTGACACGGTGCGTGCAGGGAGCTCACATAACACTCCACGGGGTCGGAGCACCATCCATAGAAACATTCCTACGTCTGTCACCCGATGGATGAGGAAAACAACGCCATAAGCAGCCTCACCTTAGTCCGAGGCAGGCTTTGCTGCTGAAGAAGTTGTTTTTAAAAGAACCTTGGTTCCAAAGATGTATTTTTTTTATTTCAGGTTTCCAGGTGAGTGCCTATGACCCAGAGGATGAGATGAGCCAGGAGACAACCCATCAGGGCCCTTTTGTTCCGCAGAAATGAGATGCACTTACGAGAATGAGGACAGACGCTCTGGCTGCGGCTCCAGGGGAAGCGCAGGGCCACGGAATTCAAGGAAACCACGCTGACTGGCCCAGCGAGACACCCAGGGGCTCGGCCTGACCAGTGGGGCACGGACCGAGGCGCTGCGAGACAGTGAGGCTTGGCACGCGTCTAAGCGGACAGCGTGTCCTGGCCGAGAACACCCCACAGATCATAGGTGGGCACAGAGCCTGAGACCCGGTCTCTCCAGACAGAAGAGCACGGTCCTCCTCCATCATCTGCCAGCTGCACATTAATATTTAAACTGCAGATGGAGCCGGACCCGGGCAGTGTCAGCACAGCCCTCCGCTGGGCTTCGAGTGTCTGAGGTTGAAAAATACAGAATTACCACCGTAAATGAGGACACAAGAATATGCCTGTATTTCCACTGATCTCTGGGCCTGTCAGAAGGAAAGGTTTCTACAAACATGACTCATGCCCTGGCCAGCGTGGCTCACCCAGTTGGCTGGGCAACGTCCCATGCCCTGAAGGGTCACTGGTTCAATTCCCAGTCAGGGCACATGCCTAGGTAGGGGGTGTGCAAGAGCAGTCAATCGATGTTTGCTCTCACATCGATGTTTCTCTCTCTCTTCCCTCTCCTTTCCTCTCTCTCTGGAAATCAACTTAAAAATCTTAAAAAATAATAAAACAAAATGATTCATTCACCAGAAGTTAAAAAGTAACAAAGATGCACATGGAAACATTAGCTATGTGAGCATCCCAGACATTCTTCAGGGAACAAAGTCCTGGTCTGAGCTCCTACCGCACAGCAGGGCAATGGCGGGCCGCGTCGCTCAAGGGGGGATATTCCAGCCCATGACATTCATCTCCTTTACATCAAAGGAAACCACGGAACACTGGGACCTACGGTCTCTGGACATAAGGGCGCACTGCTGCTTGGGTCACCTGGGATTTATACATCCATATGCAAATCAGAGACGGCCCCTCAGGTGGGACTCATGCAAACTCCAGCAGCAGCGCTTGGAGAGGCGCCAGTGACCGTGAAGCTGTTACATGCATGCGGTGGTTTCTCTCTCACATAAAACCCCACACTGACTGCAGGACAAATTCATCAAACCCACCTTTTACAACTAAGTATAAAATAGCGCTAGAATCTGTTACTGAAACAGGCCAAACGCTAAGTAACCATGCGACGGCTCATCTGCTCTGCTACACACAAGGCAAGCTGCTCGGAGGTGCTCAGCCTGCCTGGGCGCCCATGTTTAACTCACTGCTAACAGCAAAGGATGGCAAGTGAGGATGTGACCACCCCAAAGTGCCGGGAGCCGGTTCATCCTTGCTGTTTCAAGGGACCTGGCATATATGGCATACTGTTCTTAATATGTTTGCTCACCTTCTTGGCACTATGTGTTTTAACCAAGGTCACCTCTCTGAGAAAGGTTGTTTCCCCAGGTAGGGATTTTCCCCTGAAGTTAGGGAGGGAATAAAACCTCTTAACTAAGTGCCAGGCGGGTAATTAATCACTTTAACTAGGAACAATCATGCTTAAGCTACATAATCTTTACTCCCTGGAATGGAGATAAGAAACGCCCTAACCTTTGGAATAGAGATTGATAGGATTGGAATCAACTGGTATAAATACAGATGTAACAAGACAACAGGACACAGAACCTAGACACAGACCCTACACAGAACCTAGACACAGAACTTAGACGACAGAACCTAGAGACAGAACCTAGAGACAGAACATGGCAAAAGATCCTGGACAGAAACTGGCAACAGAACCTAGAGACAGAACCTAGCGAGAGAACCTGGCTGAAGATCCTAGAGACAGAACCTGGCAACAGAACCTGGACAGAACCTGGCTGAAGAACCTAGCGAGAGAACCTGGCTGAAGAACCTACACACAGAACCTAGAGACAGAACCCGGCTACAGGAATTGGCTGGAGATCCTAACCAGAACTTCGCTGGAGATCCAGACCAGAACTTGGCTAGAGATCCTGGCTAGAGATCCTGGCTAGGATGATGATCACCTGAAGGCTGCCTCCGTGTCATTCCTTCTTCGCCGACTCCGTCCACACCTTTGGGGACCCCTGGGCCTGCTGGGGTTGGACCCCAGCACCGAAGCACAGGCGCGGGGGTGGCTGCCCCGTTCGCGAGTCCACAGTGGCCGGCATCGGGAGACGGGCACAGACGCCAACATGAGCCACTGGGAAGACAAGGGAGTACGATGGCCAATGTGGAGGCTGAGCGAGGTCTGTTGGAACCGCATCTGCCATATTTGAAAAATACACCTCAGCCAGCACCCAGGAGAGCTGGCCTGCTGCAGGCCCGTGCACCAGAGGCCCAGGGACCTCGGGTCCAGGGAACCGATGCCCGCGGCGCCCGCGCTACAGCAGAGAAGCCTGCCAGGCTCCGCAGGAGAGCACGGTGCAAGCAGATGGCACCCACTCAGGGAGGGCTGGGAGGAGGGAGAGGAGGAGGAGGGGGAGGAAGAGGCAGAGAAGAGGAGGAAGAAGAGGCAGAGGAGGAGGAGGAAGAGGGGGAGGAAGAAAAAGAGGCAGAGGAGGAGGAGGAAGAGGCAGAGAGCAGGAGGAGGAGGAGGAGGAGGAGGAGGAGGAGGAAGAGGCAGAAAGCAGGAGGAGGAGGAGGAGGAGGAGGAGGAGGAGGAAGAGGCAGAGAGCAGGAGGAGGAGGAGGAGGAAGAGGCAGAGAGCAGGAGGAGGAGGAGGAGGAGGAAGAGGCAGAAAGCAGGAGGAGGAGGAGGAGGAGGAGGAGGAAGAGGCAGAGAGCAGGAGGAGGAGGAGGAGGAGGAAGAGGCAGAGAGCAGGAGGAGGAGGAGGAGGAGGAAGAGGCAGAGAGCAGGAGGAAGAGGAGGAGGAAGAGACAGAGAGGGAGAGAGAGAAGGAAAAGGGGAGAAGCAGGAGGGAGGGGAAGGGGGGCCTGCTAGCCTTCCCCTGAGACTCAGCTGCACACCCAGCACATTCAGGTTCCCGGAACCGTGTGCAATGCTATGACGGAATCTGAAGCAGAAACCTATATTCCACTCCTCTTTCATCCCCAAGTCATAAGCCACCACAGTGGGTCAGGCACCGGGCACACAGATAGACTCCTCCCTTTCACTTAATTCAATAACCATGTTTCATTTGTACCAAGACATCAAAGACCAATTTAGTCACCATGGAGAAGCTCCCAGCTCAGGGAACGTGGTGGCACAGGGGGACGGGCGGCGGGTGGAACCTGGTGGCACAAGGGGAAGGGCGGCGGGTGGAACGTGGTGGCACACGGGGACGGGCGACGGGTGGAACGGGAGAGCATCACACAGGAGAACTGCCCGTGGGTTCCTGGGAGGCAGGACAGCCGTTCCAGACCCTTCGTTGGGAGATGACTCGCCCGTCCAGGTGGGCAGCGCCTGGCGGTGGACACGACTCTATTCGGGCTTTCTGCGAGCGGCCCTGGCGCTGGTCTAGCTTCTCACACTCCCCGTGCAGACCAGCCTTCCCGCAGCTGCAGCTACAGGTCTCCCTGGCAGGACCCGTTCCCAGTGACACCCACCTCACCAGCTGCGCCCTAGACCCTGCCTCCACCTCACCCAGCCTCAGCTCACCCAGCCTCCCCCTCACCCAGCCTCCATCTCACCCAGCCTCCCCCTCACCCAGCCTCCATCTCACCCAGCCTCCCCCTCACCCAGCCTCCATCACACCCAGCCTCCCCCTCACCCAGCTTCCATCTCACCCAGCCTCACCCAAACCCTGAGCCTCCACCACACCCAACCTCCAGCCTCTACCACACCCAGCCTCCAGCCTCCACCTCACCCAGATTCCCCCTCACCCACCCCCCCCCCCACCCAGCCTCCCCCTCACCCAGCCTCCACCTCACCCAGCCTCCAGCCTCCACCTCATCCAGCCTCCACCTCACCCAGCCTCCAGCCTCCACCTCACCCAGCCTCCACCTCATCCAGCCTCCACCTCACCCACCCTCCACCTCATCCAGCCTCCACCTCACCCAGCCTCCAGCCTCCACCTCACCCAGCCTCCACCTCACCCAGCCTCCCCCTTATCCAGCTGCACCCAAAGCCTCACCCCCCCGCCCCCATGCTGCCAGGAAGGCTTGCTCATGCTCACTAGGAACCTGCTCCTCTTGCTGGCACCGTGTTGTTTTAACTCTGTCCTCACACAGGAGAGCTAAGCCCTGACCACCTTCCACCGACAACCTTCCACCCCCTGAAGACGGCCGTCTGCTTCATCCCCTGCTCTTCTCCGTGTTGAAGCCCAGCTCCCTCCACGGGCTGGTTCTGTGCCTGGCTGCTCCCGGCGCCACGCCAGCCGGTGATCGATTTCCAGACCCAGGGCCCACCCCAGGCTCGACAGGATCCTCCAGGCCCAGTGGGACCGTGGAAGGAGGAGCGCGGTTCTGTCCAGGCTGACACTCCACCGCTGCCACGGCCGCGGGTTTGGACCTGGCCACCGCGTCCAACCCAACTGCCCACCAAACCGATGGGCCTGGGCCACGGCACGCGAGTCAAGGTCAGGGCTGCACCCCGTCTTACCCTTCGGAACTGACTTCACACTCCCCCAGGCTTCGTCTCGTCTATAAGCATCCACCTACTCACCAGCAGCTTTTGAACACTGACTGTATCCCTTATGCTTTCAATCCCTCACTCATTAGGATGACTGACTATTTAAAAAAAAAAGAACAGAAAATACAGGCGTTGGTGAGGATGTAGAAAACTGGAACTCCTGTGTTGGTGGGAGACGGGTGGATCGGATGGTGCGGCCGCTGTGGGACACAGCGGGGGCGGGGGGGGGAGAGGGGCTCCTCAAGAAATGGAAAGCAGACCCCGTAGTGTGACAGGAGGTGCACACCCAGAGCGGAGAGCAGGGCCTAAGCGGACACCTGCACCCCTGTTCAGGCAGCACGTTCCCAAGACCAAGAGGGGCAGCACGCAGGTGTGCATCGCAGACAGAGGACACACAGCACGCGGTCAGACACGCAGTGAAACACCACCCAGCCGCCACAGAGGGGGGGCATCCTGGCGCGCTCACCATGAGGGACCTGGGACCCATTCTAAGCGAGAGACGCCGCCAGCCACAAACACACACCACGATTTCCATCCACCCGAGGCCTCGGAAGTAGCCAAGTCCCCAGAAACAGACAGGAGAGTGTGGCTGCCGGGTCTGGGATGAGGGGAACAGAAAGCGTGCAGGGGGAGAGGTGCAGATTCGCAAGACAAAAGGCGCCCGGAGGTTTGTCTCAGAACAACGTGAATATACTGAACACGACCGAGCGGTACCCTTACAGCAGGCTCAGGTGGGAAAGCTTGTTATCTGTTTTTTACCACAATTAAAAACGTGAAAAAATATGGCCTGTCCCCCTCACACATCCCTTGGGTTTGGCTGAGTGTGTACTCAAGGTCATGGGTCTTTGAGGAAAACGGTGAGCAGGAAAGGACGAGACAGCCGACTCTGAGAAAGCCCAGCCGCTCTCGGTGGGCGGCGGGCAGGCCTTCGGCGGGCGGCGGGCAGGCCTCAGTGGGTGGCGGGCAGACCTCGGCGGGCAGGCCTTGGCGGACAGTGGGAAACCCTCGTCCACCCTTCCGGCTGCACCATCAGCATCCAGTGCAGGAGTCCACTGTCCAATGGTCACTCAGAGAACAGTGTCCATGTGTCCGGGACTCCCCTCGGCTCGAAGCCGACCATCGATCGAACTCAAACCCTGTCACAGCCCGTGGGCTCCCAGTGGCCGTCTCTCTCCAAGCCACTCTCAGTGGGTCTGCATTTCACTCAACAATTCTGTGCTGAAGAACCTGGTAGTTTCCAAAACCTCCCTTCAGATGCTCGCATTCCCATGACGTCTCAAAAACAACAGAGTTCCTGCAAGGACGGCTTTGGCTCTCAGCGCCCAAGTACATACGTTTTCAGGGACTGAACACATGATCTCATTTAATAGGTGCTTGATCAGCTCCGCGGGCATCCCAGGCTACGATGTACACCTCCTAAGATGTTGTCTATATATATAAAACCCTAAGATGCAAATAGACCAAAGGGTGGAACAACTGAACAGCAGGTAGCTATGACGGGCACTGACCACCAGGGGGCACACGTGGAACATAACAGGCATCAGCAGCAGGCAGTAGAGCATGGAACATGGGTATAGGCTGTGGTGGAATGGTGGAGCAGGTGAGCAGGGGCGCCAGACCAAGGCAGGGTGCCAGTCACTGTCATCAGGGTGGGCCACCAGGCACTGAAAATTCTGTGCTCCCGCACACCATGTTCCCACCAGGCACTTGCACCTGCTGCTGGCACCCTGCACCAGCCCCAATCGCGGCCCTGAGGGCTTCTCCACTTCCTTCTGCTCCTGAGGGGCGATCAGGCAGCAGCCGCCGCTCACACCCACAGATGGCACCAGCCCCAATCACTCCGTGCCATCAGGGGGTGCATGCAGTGCCAGCACCGTCAGCGCATGGGAGCAGTGGCAGCAGGAGCAGGGCCGCCGGCAGACAGCGGACCAGGGGCCACGGAGGGAGGGGCTGGGCGGGGGCATGGAGGATGGGCTGAGACCCACCCCTGTGCCCAACGCAGCCTGGCGGCCCACAGTTCCTTTCAAGGTGCACGAATTCGTGCACTGGGCCCCGAGTACACTTTATAAAAGGTCACTCTCATTAACGAAGACTTGCCCAATCAATTGACTAAGCAGTCAAAACCAGGAACTAAAAACCCCACAGCCAGTAGTTCTGTTACTGAAGCAGATTCGTCTGCGAGGTGGGTAACAGTGACTTAGCCCCAGATCAGTGGAGCCGGGGAGGTGGGAGCAGGAGGCAGGGAAGTGACGTGCTCTCTCTCCTTTCTGCCTTCACTTAGTGGATGAAATCAAGGTTGAACACGTTATCATTAAAAATGGGGTTTCTGCCTCAGCGTCACGGGAGAAGACCCCAGCCAATGACACGGCACCTGAATCAGCTGCACCTGACTGGCTTCGCTTCACGGGCCCGATAAAAAGCTTTCGGCACCAGGAACAAGAGCTATTCCTTTCACATGAAACCATAGCCAAGCTCAATCGGAGCCTCACTGGACGGTGAGACGCACAAGCACTAACATGAAAACCCTGAGTGAGACAGGATGGCTGGTCACGGCCGCCATCACTGCGCTGTTCTGAAAAGCCCAGCCGATGCGGAAACAGCCGGGTGGATGCCGTCCCTGGTCCAGACCCAGGTGCCCGAGGACGCCGGGCCCTGCCTGCAGCGACTGTCTCTGAAGCACGGGAGCCTCTGGCCCTGACAGGAGGGAACGTCCCTCGGAGGGCCCGAGAAGACAGCCATCGACAGCCACCGTGCAGGGCCAGTGGGAAGAGGAGGAGGGAGGAGGGAGGGAGAAGAGGGAGGAGGAAGGAGGGAGGAGGAAGGAGGAAGGAGGGAGGAGGAGGGAGGAGGGAGGAGGAGGAGGGAGGGGGAGGAGGAAGGAGGGAGGAGGGAGGGGGAGGAGGGAGGGGGAGGAGGGAGGGGAGGAGGGAGGGGGAGGAGGGAGGAGGGAGGAGGAGGAGGGAGGAGGAGGAGGAGGGAGGAGGGAGGAAGGAGGAGGTGGGAGGAGGAGGGAGGCAGAGGTTTCTGTGCTGAGTGGCCCGTGGAGGCCCCACGGCAGGGTTGTGGACGAGCTCCCTTGTCTCCTGGGCAGCGACAGGCAGTGGTGTCCATGGGACTGAGTCATTGGTGAAAACATTGACCAGGAAGGGCCTGGCCCCTGATGAACTGGCAGGACTCTCTGGCGTGTCCGCTGGCCAAGTGTGCTGACCTAAGGCATGTGGTCAGTCTTCTCCTGCCAGCCCACCCAGGGCCCTGGCTCGGGCCACCCTGGAAGCCAAGGCCTAAACCAGGCCAACACAGAAAACAGATGGAAACCAAGATGGGAAGGACTGTGAGCTGCAGGCCTGGGCGCCGTGCTGAGCAGCGGGGAGGGCCGGCGAGGTCCCGGGCCAGGTCAGGTGAGCACGGGCCACCCCAGTATCCAGGAGAAAACTGGCCACGTGGGAAGACAGAGCCACAGTGAGCGCTCAAAGACAAGATGGGAATACTGTGTTCTAAAGTACTCAGAGATGCAGCATGGCTCTTTAAAATGTAATTGCACATGAGCTATTTTATGACAATGTAATATTCACATAAAATATTCAAAAGCAAGTGCTAGTAGGGACAGGGCTCCGATGCTGAGTGATTAAAAGACTAAAATGAGTGGCGCTGCCTCACATTCTAGGAGCAGGCGGAACACCACTGCTTATACTAGTACATGCAAAGCCTGCATGGCACGGGGCGCGGATGACCGCTCAGGAAGGCGGCTGTAAAACTCACACAGGCGACGCTCATGTGTGAACTCAGAGAGGAGAGCTCTCCGTGACCGCAGCCAGGTAAGCAGCATCCACCTCGCGTACGTTGAAATAAGACAAACATAAAGCGTGTCCTTCCTGCTGCCTTCAGAACGCAGGGGAATGCACAGGGGCCTGCAGGCGCCACTCAGAGAGCACGTGGGCCTGCAGCCCCACGCCTGCTGCTCCCATTGTTCCCATCATACGGCGTCACGCGTGATGTGTAATGAAAGATGAGGGTCTGAAATATAACAGCGCGGCCGAGGTACGCGTCCCCCTGCACCGGCGCCTCCCTCCCCCCTCCAGCAAACAGACCCGGGCCAAGTGTGCTCTCCAGGCTCCCGACGGGAATCCTGGGGACAGGGGAACACGGTGACACTGACGCTGGCCCCCCAGACACTGAGCCCCGCCTCCCCTGCAGGCGGGTGTCTCTCAGGTGAACCCGCACCTGACACGGCATCAGGACGGAGTGAGCATCTGAGACAGTGGTTGCCGACAGAACACGGAACATGTGTGTCATCCTCACGGGGACACTGCGGGGAGCAGACGCCCCTCCTCCTTCCTCGAGAACAAACGTGCTCCCACGGCCGCGCTCCCCTCAGAGCTGACCCCCCCCCCCCAGCTCCAGGCCGCCTGCCAGTTCTCGATGGCGAGGTGAGTGAGGTGCAGGGCGGCACAGCAGGCGGACAGGTGCGTGTGCGAGACAGCCCACGCTTGTCTTACTTCTACTAGTGACTCTATTACCGTCCACACGCACAGCCGTGACCCCCCCGGGCCTCCACCCCCGTATCTGAGGGGATGTGCGAGAGGACGAGAACTCCTCACTCCCATGAACACGACCTCGTCTGCACCCCGCCCCACAGCCGCCACAGCTGGAGGAAGACGCCACCACCATGTCAGCAAAGCCAACGGGTGGAAGGAACGCGGGGAACATCGTCACACTAATTAGTCACCATCCCTGAGGCCACGCTAGCAAATCCCTCTATTTGGCACACTCCTCGTTTTCTAAAGTGAGATGCACTTGTTTTTTGAGCCAAATGCATCTATTGATAAAACTCCTATCGC
The DNA here is from genome assembly GCA_036010255.1 of Myotis pilosus. NCBI lineage: Eukaryota > Metazoa > Chordata > Mammalia > Chiroptera > Vespertilionidae > Myotis > Myotis pilosus. Next base: position 3,291,640 of record JASKON010000034.1, read on the forward strand.
AGTCGGTTGTGATCAGAACCACCACCGTTACGGTGAGAGCTTTCCAGCAATGCAGATATCGCTGTTTCTTGTTTTTTTAACCAACTTCTTGGCCTGGATTCCAGGCCTCTCCTAATCCTAGGTCGGGTCTGGTGGACTGACCAGCAGTTGGCTGGCACGCTGAGCGAGGAGCCCTCCTGTGCAAAGCAGAAAAGGCAGCCACAAAGCCCACGCAGAACTTCTGAGGGACACGCCACACCCACTGCTCGGCCTCACCCCGAGGAGCGGACCAGGGGCGGGAGCGACGGCCACAGCGCTGGTTTGGGGGCTCCCAGCATTCCACCAGCTTCCTGGGTGGCATCTGCCCACGGGTGTCTAAGTGGTTCCATTTGGACCCTCAAACAAAACGCTATCGTCTGCAAAAGAAAAACATTTGGGGAAGACAATTCTTTGTTCCAAACACCTAAAAAGACTTCCATAAACAATCAAGGAAAATAAAAGATTTTAAACAATTGAAAACATTTTCCCCCAAAACGAAAACACATTGGAAACCTGGTGCTGAATCAAGTGCCCCAGCAGCAGGCCAGCTGTGAGCGCAGCACCACTGCGAAGAGAGAGAAAACATCTAAACAAAACGTCCGCTTTAATAGCCAGCCCCCCGGCTTCTCGGAAAACCGCCTTCAGTCAATCACCGTCTTCAGGGCAAAGAAACGTGTGCAGAGCAGGAAATCCCAGGGGAGTGATGCTCAGGGAAGCCATAAGCCATTTCCTTCTGCAACCTTCACATTTTACATTTTCCCAGCAAAGGTGCTGAAAATAGCATACATGTCATCAATATGTTTCTTGAACGCTGAGTTTTTAAAGTGCAAACTGCACTTTCATCCAACTAAGTTTATGTTGTAGACACCTCGAAGTGAAGATTAGCTTAACACCCTCTCCTCACAAGTTCCCAGCGCAGTACCCACCCCATCCTCCCGCCCCTTCCCTCGCTCCCCCAAATGCCCTACCTCAGGTGTGCCACCACCTGACACCCAGGTGGTTCAGGCCAAACATTTCAAAGTCATTCTAGACTTTTCTCTCTCAACACACAAGGTATCAGCAAGCCCCCTGGGTGTGAGTTACCGCCAACAACTTACAGCCAGAAGCCAGCCACTTCTCACCAGCCCCACTGCAAAGGCCGAGCCAGCCACCACCCAACCACTCCTGGACCACAGAACAGCGCCACCCAGCCTGGCACCCTGCAGACGCCTGCCTCCTCAGCCTCTCTCAGCACCGAGACACCGGGCTCTCCTCCAGGCACGCACCCACCACCTCCGCACCCACCACCTCTGCACCCACCACCTCCGCACCCACCACCTCCGCATCCACCACCTCCGCACCCACCACCTCCGCACCCACCACCTCCCTCCGGTTCCAGATGAAATGCGCTCAGTGACTCCCTTCTGCTGCTGGTTTGCGATTCCCAGAGGGCAATGAACTTGGCCCTCTCTCGGGTGCACTGGCCATTTGGGTATCTTCTGTGGGACGTGCCTGTTCAAGTGTTTTGCCCGTTTTTTTTTTATCTTGAAATCAGTTTGTAGTTTCTTAATATATTCTGGACACAAATACTTTGGCAGACAAATGCCTTCGAAGGCTCTTCCCCCCACCCCTTCCCTGCTGCTTCGTTCTCGTCATTGTGCCCTCCGACCCCCAGTTCCTCACTTGACTAGCCTCCAGGTGGCCTTTTTCCCCTTACACTGCTACTGCTTCCGATTTAAGGACCTCCACCTGCTCTGAGATCATGAAGGGTCCTAACTTTCTTCTGAGGGTGTATTGTGTCTACCTGGGATGCTTCCCTCTGCAGTGGTCTCACATGGATTTTCTATACACGCTGTGAGTCAGGGGCCAGGATGCATTTCAGCCGCAGGACAGCATCCTCACCCAACCCTGTCACTGTCAGCGCCTCCTCTCCCCACCACAGTGCTAAGGGCATCTTTGCCAAAAGCAGCACTACCTGCCTCTCCCCGTCCCCATACCGAAGGGTTAAGCTAGAATCCACCCAGAATCCATTTATAAGGAGCCCTGATATCTGGCAGGACAAGCCCTCCGGTCCCACCTCCCGCTTCAAAGCCACCTCCGTAATTCCTGGCCCTGAGCTTCTCACATACGTGTTAGAATCCACCCAAAGCACAACTCTCATCCCCCGTCTGCATCCAGCCTCACTTCCCAGGCCTGTTTTGGCTTCGGAAGCCTCATTTCTCAGGATGAGCAAAGAAGCTCGAGTCCTCCACGTTCGTGTTCTCGGTCAAGAACTCCCGCCCCCTCTCTCTGTGCCCCCACTTTCTCCTCCAAGAGGGATGAAATCGAGTGATGTCCTTTGGGTCCCGCCCCTCCCGGCTCCTTCTCTTCAGCTCGGTGTTGAGACCTGCCAGCCACTGCCCTGTGCCCGCCTCCCTGCCACCTCGCAGGTCAGCCTCTCCGTGGGCTGGACCCTGCCCCTGCCCAGGCTCCCTGGCGCCCTCCACGCAGCTGATGGACACACACATTCAGATTCTACCTTGCAGGCCCGACTCCTGCCACACGGGGACAAAGTCGAGATTTAGGAAGCAGAGTATAAAGTCCACATCAAGCCTAGGACCCCTGTCACCGGGATCCTAGGTCCCGCTTTTCTGGGGCCATGAACAAAGGGTTCCTGCCTGGCTGTTAATGAGGCAGATACTTCAGGCTCCACCCGGCTCCCACCTGGTTTGAAGCCAGGAGGGGGGAGTTCTTAATTAGAAGACACCCCGTGTGTAAGTGAAGTGGAGATGGGGGGTTGGGAAGGAAGTTTCCCCCAAAATCTATATTCATTGTTTTTAAAGCCCAATTACATAAGGGGTCTCAGTGCATCTGGTATATCCATTTATTTTGAAATAATAATTTACTATAATGCTAGGAGGTTAACAGTTCTTACAAAAACACCTGCAAAGCTTGTAATCATGTATTGTGGTAGCTATATTTTTGAAAATATGTTATTTAGCCAGAGACACAAAACCTTTTCTGCTGGCAAACATAAGTAAAGCTCTGATGCGTGGAAATTCTGCATTTCACAGTAATGCCTGACTGCCCTGCTAACTCCACGGCCTCGGGGGTCAAACACAGCTTTCCTCAGCAACCCTCAAGGGGGAGATCTAGAAAAATCAACAGACGCCAAGCTTCTGAAATGCCCACAGCCTGACTGCTGGACCCCCGAGGGACCACACCTCTGAGGAGGAGGAAAGAGCAGGACCTGGTGAAAGTGCAGTTTCATCCTAATGTCCTCATGTTGAGACAGATCCAAGTATCATGTTATCAAAGGACGGTACTTTTTTGTGTGTTTTTTTTTAAAAAAAAATATATTTTTATTGATTTTTTACAGAGAGTAAGGGAGAGAAATAGAGAGTTAGAAACATTGATCAGCTGCCTCCTGTACACCGCCTACCGGGGATCAAGCCTGTATCCAAGGAACATGTCCTTGATTGGAATCGAACCCAGGACCTTTCTGTCCTTGGCCCGACGCTCTGTCCACTAAGCCAAACCAGTCAGAGCAAGGATGGTACGTTTTAAGGTGGTATTTTCATTCCAACGTGGAGCTCAGAGTTGGTCTCTAAGCCACTAGGTCTGCAGCTGGGAAGTAAAGGTAAAGGAAATGTAATTCCACGGACAGAAAGCGAATCTACAATCTAAATCTGGTCCCAGCGAGGGCTTATTTTGACACCCAAACACCCTTATGCTGGGAAATTCCTTTTCCAGGGAGGTGCTACATAAACTTCAGAGTTCTAGAATCGTCTAGGAAGGTATGTCAACCATACTTTTCTTCAAATGCTAAACTTTCAAGTTCCTCCGCTTCCTTAAAATTGAAACATTGCAATACTTAGAGAGTCCCCTGGAACCGACATGTATTGTAAATGCACTCATAGTATAAGAGACACACACTTTAAAGGTTTAGAGCAGCGCCCGCCCTCACCTCCCACATGAGCCTGTAGTCCATGTGCTCGTCCAGCTCCTCCGGCCTCCTCTTCTCCCCGGCGAACGGCCCGAACTTCTCGCCCTGCAGCGGGTTACACGGGACAGGCGTTAGTACAACATCCAGTTCCTCACAATAAGCTATCATTCCCCCTGGGGAAGAAACGTTTTCCTCTGCATCTTCATGCCCCATGATGGAGACACACTTAAAATATTAACTGATTTATACAACACAGAACATTAAAAATCCAACTTCATCTGTTCTCAGCCTCAGATCCTGCGTCCAAGATGCAGGGGCCAAGCTCAAAGGGTTAAACTGCGTAACGTTCACACCCCCAGGAGGCTGAGGCCCTGCCTCTGGCGAGTGGTCCGGACGAGGAGCCCTGGGTTCCGCCTGGCGTGAGAGACAAGCCCACCAGGCCGAAATCACCTGGTTCCCATAAAAATCACACACCAGCCCAGCAATGACGAAGGCAGAAGCAGGCTTCCCACGCTCGGAGGAAGACTTCACAAATAAAGTTTAAATTCTCCTGCCAACCTTCAAACAGGCAAGGCACAGCGGAAACGAGGGACCAGATGCCCGCCTGCAGCCCCCCTGGGTGAGGGTCCCACCCGCAGCCCAACTGAGTGAGGGTCCCCAGTGTCTGCCTGCAGGCCCCCTGGGTGAGGGTCCCGCCCGCAGCCCCCCTGGGTGAGGGTCCCGCCTACAGCCCCCTGGGTGAGTGCCCGCCTGCAGCCCCTCTGCGTGGGGATCTCAGCACCAGGGTCCTGGGCTCCGTAATCGCAGGCTCTGGGAGGGGGCCCGGGGCTGCACTGTGACCAGCCCCGGGTGAGAGCCTGGGGCACCAGGAGCGGCTGCAGAGGGCCGTGGGGGACCCGGGAGGCAGGCCAACAGGCAGTGGCCCTTTTCTCACGAAGGGAAGAAGCAGGGACTGGCGATTTGGGTGGGGGGCGGGGGGGATCTGCTGCCGGACATGCTGCAGAGATGTGTGCGGGGGAAACAGCCCGTGCGCCCTCCCGTCTCCAGCAGGACCTTCCCCTCCCGCGGGGCTGGAGGACGAAGCAGCCACCCAACTCTCCAGGGGAACGTGTGGCGAGCAGCGTCGGGGGAAATAAGCACCAAAGCAACGTTTCCAGGAAGACAAATGGCTTAACGAGCAGCAGGAAGGGCAGCCCTGGGGAGAGCAGACTGTTAAAGCTTAAAGGGGCCCAGCAGCGGACCAGCCCTCACGCTAGAGGCGAAGCAAAGGGCCCGACCCAGCACAGGGCTCCACGAACAGCGACGCTGCTCTTCATCGCAGCAGGCGGGCCGGGTCCAGGGTGCGAGGAGCAGCTCAGAGAGGCTGGAGCCTCCGGGCGTCACGGGCGGCCCCCCGCAGACGCTGGCCACGCAGCCTCACCCCTCGGCGGGCACAGCCCCAAAGGCGCTTCTCTAACAGGGAACCGTTCTCGCCTGCCCGGGGGCCGCACCAGGCCAGAGGGGCAGTTAAGAAAAGCTGTACCGGGAGGGAAGCTGGCGCTTACTGAACCGCTATGTGCCACACGCCAGCCAGGCCTCTGTGAGAACGTCCCAGGCAGCAAGGAAGGAAACCGGACGCCCAGGGCTTCCATCACTCGCTTGCCACGGGCGGTCACCTAGCAGCGGTCAGAGCCAGGACTGGGCCCGCCTGGGGCCTGCTCACGGCGGTCACTCAGCACAGTGACCGTGGCACTGAATGGCGACACTGAGGATGACGCCACTCAGGACAACAGGCTGAAATAGAGGAGTGTTTTGGTAATAAGTGTGAGGGTTTGGTACTAACCCACGTGGTGCAACTGTTCCCTCCCCTCGGTCACGTGCTCAGCCTTTAACCACCATTGCAGGCGACCATACGTGCACACACTTTCCAATGCAACTGGCCTACCCAGGACGGTCACTGCGAATTTGGAGGGAAAACAGTGAATCCATCAGTTCCGCAAAAGACTGCAGAGGAAGGAAACCCAAAGCCATGCTGGGGGGACCTGTTCAGAGTGCACCAGCTGGCCCGGGTCGCCATGGGCCCGGGAGCCCTGACCAGCCTCTGAGCCCGGGAATCCGAATCAGGCCAAGATACCAAGACACACGGGCGCAAGGACACACGGTACACTGTGCCCTTCTGTAACCCGAATGCCTGATGCCACTGTTGGCAGCCAGCCTTCTGTAACTCTGAAATAATATTCGGATACCGACCAAGTGTGTGTGAAGAAGTCTGCTAGCGAGAGCTCAGAGAGGGAGAGGCGGCGGGCACAGAGAAGGCAGCTCCTGTGTGTGCGGGAGGCAGGAGAGCGGAGACGGAGCTGAGAGCTGGGACTGTAAGGCTAGGAGCTCACAGAGGGCTCAGGGACAGCTGCCCTGTTACCCAGCCCGTGTGCGGGGCAGGGAGACAGGAGGAGCTGCTGAGCCGGGGAGCTCAGGTACCACTACAATGTAAGGTGGTTTGTTTGGGGGCAGCGTGTGGCTGCTCTGGTAACAGGTGTGGGTACAGAGGCTGCTGCTACCATGTGAGAAAGATGTGCGCTCACCAGCTGGTGTCCGGCTGCCTGGACGGAGTTTGCCGTAAGGAGCTGGTTCGAGAAGGAACCCGGCCTGCGCTTGGCGTGGCCGAACGGGAGAGTTTAGAAGAACACACGGACTCATGGCCATTCAGAGCACCAGGGCCGTGCAGGGCTCCGCTCCGCTCTGACACGGGCCTTAAAGGACTGGCAGCCCTGAATATTCCCAAGGGGAAGCAGAACTCTGACGTGAGCGCCTCGCTGCTGAGAGTGAACAGTCACCTGCCTTAACCCGAATGCGAGAAATGCAGCTCCCCACAGTTTTCCTCAAACCAGAGTAGGAAATACACTGTGCATCTCAGCCGAGCAAACGCGCATGTACACACGGAAACACACACGTATAAAAATAAAACAGGAATCTCGTGACTCAATACTACCCTTGCTCTGCACAAAGCACGCTCACACCATCTCTGTTTTAATCACTTGTGTTAAAATACTAGTTTGGACCCAATAGCTTAATTTCACAACTCACCAGTAGGCCGCCACCCCAGTTTAAAAAAAAAACACGGACATAAAAACATACATCGAGGAAGCACATTTATGGGAACCTGAGCTCTCTGGATGTGATGAGATGGCCTTCGAAACACACGTGTGAGGGCATGAGAATAATCTGATCAAAGACACTTGAGTTTCTGTGGCTGCAAGATTACAAACTGTGAACAGCCAACTGGTAATCCTCCGTAGCTCTGATGGTGAGAAACACGGCCGGTGATAAAAACAGCGGATGTCTGGCTTTAGGTGGAGATTTATCCTCACAGACCCACTCTCACGCGGACACACCCCCTAACCAGCCCTCCAACTTTGTTCACTGTGGCTCCCACGTGCAGGCAGCACTTTGTCATTATGATGCTACTAGTGGCTCAGTGCATGAAATTCATGCACGGGGATGGGGGGTTGGGGGAGGTCCCTCAGCCCAGCCTGCACGCTCTCCAATCAGGGACCCCTTGGGGGAAGTCCGACTGCCGGTTTAGGCCGATAAACCGGCAGTCAGACATCCCTCTCACAATCTGGGACCGCTGGCTCCTAACGGCTCACCTGCCTGCCTGCCTGATCGCCCCTAACCTCTCTGCCTGCCTGCCTAATTGCCCCTAACTGCCTCTGCCTGCCTGATTACCCCTAACCTCTCTGCCTGCCTGCCTGATCGCCCCTAACTGCCCTCCCCTGCCGGCCTAATCGCCCTTAACTCCCTCTGCTTTGGCCCTCACCACCATAGCTTTGTCCGGAAGGAAGTCAGACGTCCAGAAGATGGCAGGTCAACCTGGTCTAATTAGCATATTACCCTTTTATTAGTATAGACTGTACACACTGCTCTAGTCACTTGCCTCTTCCACGGAAACTCTAACCTCAGGGAAGCCCCTTCCATCTCGTGGGCTCCAAACCAGTGTGGGTGGCACACCTGTGAGAGGAAGATTCAGGCCACATCCTATATATATATTATATGTATTTATTTCTTCTTTTATTTGAAACATATGAAATTGTCAAATTTTCTATGAAATTAAACTTTTCATACATACTTAATTTTAATTACACAAACATGCCTACATAAGTAAAAACACGTAAATAACGAATTTGTCAATTTTTTTTTACACACATATTCAGAAAACTTACTTTATTATAGAACAAATTTTCGGCTTTAACAGTCCCTCACCCAAATTAGTCTGTTCTACTGAGGTGTGTGTGTGTGTGTATGTATATATATATGTATGCCTTAGCACATTAAATATGTAATATAAGGTTCATAATTAACAACAGGCAGGAAACCAATGTCTCAAACTAGTTTTTTGAAAATTTGCAAACTTTCCCAGCTGCCTTGTCATCGTTGGCTCACCTTCCGTGACCAAGCGGGGGGGAGATGTCCCAGGAGCCGCAGGAGGACGCCAGCCCTACCCCTGCCCGTGGGCCTGCGTTACTGACACGGCCTTCGGTCTGTGGTGTCACGGCAAGAGCCCTCCCAGAATTCTCCGCTTCTAAGGATCTCAAGGGCCACGATCTCCAAGGCTTACAAGGGGCAGGAAGCGACATCGGACATCCAACAACAAATAGCAAGGCCAGGTTGGGAGTGGCCAGGAGGTGTGGGCAGGGCACGCCTGCCCGGACAGGGTTTCCACTGGTTCAATGTGGCCGCATCGCCGTGGGGCCCAATGTAGCCGGAGAGCCCAAACATTTCAGGGAAGCTGGCAACCCAAGTCTCATGGGAAACCCCTACTTTCCTATCTTGGAAATGAATTCCAACTTTTCAGAACTGTGTGCCGGTGCAGCACAATGTGACTGCAGGACAAATCCCACCTACAGGCACCGCACTGTCCACGTCAAGCTGGCCCTCGGCCCCGCCCAGTGCCCCGCCCAGTGCCCAGTTCCATGGCGCTGCTCTGCAGTTGCTGAACAAAGCAGATCATGAAGCCATTCAATTCGCCACCCACCGGGCTGGACAATAGCTTTTCATAAACAAGAAACGTATGATGGCAAACACGTGGGCCATCTTCTGTTAATTAGCTTCACAGAACTAGTAAGAAGTTGAAAGCAAGACGTACTGCAGATCTACCCTCTTAGCCTGGTGGGGCCCACCATCTGAGGCTTCGGGAGGCCCGAACCCCAGCCCCCGTCTGCACTAACCAGCTGTCACACTTGGGGATGTGGAGTAGCCGATCTCTAAGATCTCTTCTAGCTCTTAAGTTCCATTAGAACGAGCTCCCGCAGGCCAAATCGACAGCAGCTTGAGAATCGGAGACCAGGAGGGTAATGGACTGAAACACATTAGCCGGCTCTTACGTCCATAATGGTTGTCAGAGGAAGAAGAAAAGTTTGTTTTTCAAAGAACCTCCTTTGACACCATTAGAGGATAACAACCTACAAACACGATCCAAGAAAGAACGAGGCGCTTGTCCTAGTTTCTCTGTAACAACCGCAGGGCCAGGGGCCAGAGGGCAGCAAGGACGAGGGGGGCGCTTCGCTACAGAGGATGCCAGCCTACCAGGACACGGGGGCATGGGAGTGAAATCACCATTTAGAAACTCCTAGTCATATAACTGAGGGAGGATTATCAATGGATGCTACCACCATTGGGCCAAAGGTGGGCCGCGGAACAGACATCCACCCGTAGTGTCAGCTCACAGACGACGCTAAGCACAAAGTAAAGTCACGTGAGCGCAGTGCTGCGGTCCTCGCCGTGTGAGAGGACGCACCCGCTGCAGGGGAGGGGACGTCAGCCCTCCTGCCCTCCATGCCCGCTGTCTGCCACGCACGGGACGGGTGCTGGCCGACTCTCCAGGCTCCTCTGGGGCGAAGGGCGAGCGAGCATGCTCAGACCTCGGCCCCTTCTGTCTCTCACCCCGCACCCGGGATCACGCTGCCTAGGATGGGCACGTGGATAACATTCGAGGATAAAACACATGAGAGGGAGGCATTTGCTTCCTGCATCTCTCCTGTCCCACGACTAACACTGCACCATGTACTGCAATGAAGGAGGCCACCTCTGGCTCTAGCGATTTGACTCAGTGGATAGAGCATCGACCTGCGGGCTGAGGGGTCTCGGGTTCGAGTCCGGTCAAGGTTCCTCCCCGGCGCGGGCCCTGGCCGGGGCTCATGTAGGAGACAACCAGCTGTTTCTCTCTGTCTTTCCCTCTCTCTTCCACTCTCTTTAAAAATCAATGGAATTATGTCATCAGGTGAGGATTAACAAAAAGGAAGGAAGGAAGGGAGGGAGGGAGGGAGGGAGGGAGGGAGGGAGGGAGGGAGGGAGGGAGGAAGGGAAGGAAGGAAATAAAGCAACCTCTGGCTGGGAGAAGCATTCAGTGCACAAAGTCAGTGTGTGGAACACACGGAAAGGTAAAAGCGCCTGTCGGCCTTCCCGGTGAGAAGGAAGGCAGGAGATGGAGAGACCGGACAGGAAGCCCTGGGCCAGCACCCAGGCCCTGAGCCTGACCAACAACAAGCCCGGTCTCCCCGGAAGTCCCTGCGACTGAGCACAGAGCGGCGACGGGGAGGCTGTGAGGAGAGTGACAGACATAACCCAGTGGGCTAGGAGGTCTGTGATGGGGCCTGGGGGCAACATTTTGGGGGTCCTTGGAGTCATCCGTGTAAGAAATTGCTGTTCCTTTTGTGGGTGTGAGAACGGCCTCAGGGCTATTCAGGACAATGCCCTGGTGCTGAGATACTGAGGAGTAAACCCTCACACAGTCTGTGACGTGCTCTGAAATGGCTCTGAGATAAGACACATCCGTGCAGCCGAAATGCATCGGTGGCCCACCCGGAGCTGGACCGTCTATATGTGAGGTGATGCTCTCACAGAGGAGCCGGAGTCCCCGCCTGGGACACAGTGGATCCCAGCATGAGGTCCTGGGCCCACCTCTCCCCGGCAACACCACCACCTTCCACACCCGGCAGTTCTGAGAACAGCCGGTCTCCCTCCCTTGCCTGACGCCTCCCTGTACCCACCCATTCTCCTTAGCCCAGCGGTTCTCAACCTGTGGGTCGCGACCCCTTTGGGGGTCAAACGACCCTTTCACAGGGGTCGCCTAAGACCATCGGGAAACACATATATAATTACATATTGTTTTTGTGATTAATCACTATGCTTTCATTATGTTCAATTTGTAACAATGAAATTACATCCTGCCTATCAGATATTTACATGACGATTCATAACAGTAGCAACATTACAGTTATGAAGTAGCAACGAAAATAATTCGATGGTTGGGGGTCACCACAACATGAAGAACTGTATTAAAGGGTCGCGGCATGAGGAAGGTTGAGAACCACTGCCTTAGCCAGATGCTGCGCGTGTGCAGGGCACCGATGCATCCGGGTAGAGAAACTACACCTGCTACCTTCCCGTTCCCAAGGAGGAGAGCGAAACCAGGGGAGCCCGCCAGCGAGAGCAGGGCCAGCGGGGAAGCCGGGGCTCTGCTTGCTCTCCACCTGGAAGGGGCCTGGGAGCCCGGCGACAGAAGGGTCGCAGTTTCCCGCCCTGACGTTCTGAGCCAGTGGCCGGACAGCAAAGGCCCTGCCAATGTCTCGCTACAGGGAAAAGATCCGCGAGGGGGAGGCCCCTGCAGTTGTCTCCATCACTCTCCGCGGATACCGCGGGAGTCAGAGCAAAGAGGCAGCCCAGGAGGCAGCAGAATTGCTCTTGAAGAAATGCATCACGTATGACATGGTATGACATGGGCGGTGCAGGAGACGTGAGGAAGGAGAGATTCTGCAAGTATGGGGACCTGCATGCAGCTCCTTTTCCCTAAACCATCGGCCACCAAACCACGGCTCGCGAGCCACATGCAGCTCTTTGGCCCCTTGAGTGTGGCTCTTCCACAAAATACCACGTGCGGGCGCACATACAATGTGATTAAAACTTCGTGGCCCATGCGCAGAAGTCGGTTTTCGGCCTGGGCGAGTCTATTTTGAAGAAGTGGCGTTAGAAGAAGTGGGGGTGTTGGTCGGTCAGGTGAGGGGAGACGCAGTGCAGGCGGCCGCGGGATAAACAGCGCGGGGGAAACACGCACGATTCATGCAAGAGTTGAGTGAGCCAGTCAGTCAGCAGTCTCATGTGCAGTGGTTAGTGCTAGTCGCGTCCGCACATCGCGCGGGTGACAAAAGTAGTTTATTAAGTTAATTCTAGGGAACGTTGTGGAGTGAAAAAAGATGTAATGTTGAGGACTGAGAAAGGTATGTTGAGATGGTTTGGACATATAGAGAGGGTGAACAAAAGGAAATAGACGAAACAAGTATACAAGACGAGTGTGGATGGGAGAGTTGGAAGGGGTCGACCTCAGCGAATGTACCTCAATCAGATTGAGGGCGTTTTTAGCAAAGGCCAGCTTAGGAGTACCCTAATGAAGTTAATAACAATGTACCTACCTATATAGTTTAAGTTTAAAAAATTTGGCTCTCAAAAGAAATTTCAATCATTGTACTGTTGATATTTGGCTCTGTTGACTGATGAGTTTGCCGACCACTGCCCTAACCCAACCCGAACCACCTGCTTCTCCTGAGCGGCAACCGCTCCTGCCACGGATGGAAGAATGGGCAGCTGGGGGAGGGGAAGCCTCGGTTCTGGCCCAGAACAGGTGCGAGGCTCTCTCTCCAGCAGCCCGTGTGATGCACTAGAAACGCCATCCCTTCCCATTTCTCCAGCTGAAGTCCTTGGATGCCCGTGACCCTGCCCTTTCCTTCACCCATATCCCAGCAGCGTATTCTGTCACCACCATCTCCCAGCATGGCCCCCGTCTAAGCCACCGCCTCTCACGTGGACAGCTGCAGGAACCCTGCCGTCTCCCAGGTGACACGCTTGCCCGGCCCCAGTATTCCCCACAGCGACCGAGTGACCCTTGATGAGCTCAGAGCCCATCACTCCTCGCTCAGAGCCCGTCACTCCTCGCTCAGAGCCTGCAGCGGCTCCCATGTCACTCCCAGTAAAGCCAGGGTCTGTACCGTGGCCTGGAAGGTCTGAGATGTGGCTCCAGGGCTCACACCCTTCCCTTCACTGACCCTCTGGCCTCCTGCCCCGGACTCACCCATCACGGCCTCACGGGCCTCCTCGTCTGGACACAACAGGCAGACTCCATCCCAGGGCCCTTGCTCTGGCTGCTGCCTCGAGGGCGCTGCCCCTAGAAATAGGCCTGGCTACTCCGTCCTTTAAGTCACTGCTCAGGTCTCCCCTCTTGGGGAGCACTGGCTGGACCCCGTTTATAGGACACCCGCCCTAGACACCCACACGCTCTGCACGTCGCCCACACCCAGCTCCGCTTCGCCTTTCCTCCGGGGCACCGGTCACACCTTAACACTGCACGAATCCACCTGATCCTGACTCCGTCTGCCTCCCCAGCAGGCAGGCCCCACGCAGCCCGTTTCTATTTGTCCACTAGCGTGTTCCCAGCGGTCGGCGCAGCTCCTGGTGGGAAAGGTGTGCAAGGCCTGAGCAAACGCAGAGTGTGGCACAGCCACAGCATAGGAATACTAATATAGCCAGGCAAAGAAGATCACTTGAGGGATTGCCACCAGATACCGTGAAGTGAGAAATGCCGGACGATGAAATGGGTTTGCTCTTGTCTCACTTGGGGAAAGTCATGTTTCAAGAGTTGGAGGTGTCTGTATTGGTGTATGAGCACAGAAACAGCACTTTATCAGCGTAGAGAAGGTGTTGGGTTTTGTTATAGTGAGAAGGATATATGGGGTGATCTGAGTTCCAATTCTGACTAATTTGCTTATTACTAACATAACCCTCCTGAAGATCCGCTCCCAGGCCTATAAAACAAGGATGAGGGCCGCCCCTTGCAGGCTGGCTGCAGGGCTCGGACACAAGCTGAGTGACAGGATGTCATCTGTCACTCACCCTCATCACTAGCAACCAGCCCAGTGCCTAGCAAGTCCAGTGGCTCCCTAAGAAGTTGTTGAAAGAATTAACTGCAGCTGTTATTCATCACAAATAAGGTATGAAGTTTCTCAGGGAGCATTCGTGTAAGTGGGTTAGTTACACGTTGTTTTTTTTTTAAGCCGTCATAACCCAGGACATGCAAAGCTGGATGGAGTCGCCACCTCTGAGCACAGAAGAGACATACGTGCGAAGGCGTGGGCGTGGGCGTGGGCGGTGACCCCGCTCCTGCTGGCTGTGTCCACACCGGCCATCAGCCCCAGGAAGTACAACAAACACTTCGGGGGGCCTGCAACCATCTCTTCGGGGTCACCTTCGAAGCTCATCTCCTCGTCCTGTGTTAACATGTATGCATATTACGTGCTTTTTCTCTATGCTTCCACTCACTTTTCCCATGTTTTTGAACCCTATCCGACTTGCCTTTTTAGCTTATTGTACCTTCCAAGACGCAAATGTAAACCTTTATGTCCGGTATTGTTACTTGAGATGTTACCCCACCACGTCTCTACCACAAAGGCCTTATCAAGGTTGAAAGACAGGGCGCAGGTATTGTGCGAGCCCAGGTGATGGCAACCAGCCCAGTGCCTAGCAAGTCCAGGGGCTGAATAAATATTTATTGACAGAATTAACTGTAGCTATTATTTATCACAAATAAACAAAATATAAGGTTTAAAAGAGCACAGGTATTGCGGGAGGCGTGGCCTTGGTTTGAAGGACAGGGTGCAGGTACTGCTGGAGGCCTGGGTGCGGAGGGGCAGCTATCCTCAGTCAGACCCCGCAGGGCTGCTCTGGCTCCTGTGTCTTCATCGGTAACATGAGATCATGCACTTGAATTTGCTCCCGAAGGTCTTCTGCTCACCGTGGCTGAGAACACCATCAGCATCTACTCCTCCTCCTCCTCCTCCTCCTCCTCCTCCTCCTCCTCCTCCTCTGTCCAGACCTGTCTCCCTCTTTACAAGAGGACCGCGCACCCAGGCTTCAGTGGGTGAACCCCAGCACTGCCCCCTCGCCAGGACCACTCTGAAGATATAAGGCGGGACACTCCTGCAGTGGGCAGGCCCTGGTGGGAACATGTGATCGGGACCCGCACGTGGGGACTTACCCCAGCTCTCATGGTAAAGGGTTCCCCGTGGCCTAGGCAAGGATGCGCTATGCTTGGGAGCTGTGGTAGGATGCCCACCAGCTCCCAGAATATCCACGTCCTACTCCTGAGAGCCTGGGAGCGTGTGGCCTCGCGTGGAAAAGGGACTCTGGGGATGTGATTAGTTAGGGTCCGGAGGCGGGAGGCTACCCTGACTGTCTGTGTGTCCCAATCTAATCCCAGGGAACGTCACAGAGGACACAGGTTGGGGGATATGGGACCCTAGCAAAGGAGAGGGTGGCCTCCAGGAAACTGACAATGGTAAGGGGGGGCCGGCCTCTCTCAGAGTGTGGAGAAGGAATCAGCCTGCCCACCCATGTTACACATATGTTCTCGGGAACCACAGCACAATAAACTGGGGTTGTGTTAAGCCACTAACCATGTAAGATCTGGTGACCGCGGTAACAGGAAGACAACGCGCAGTGCTGTCAACATGTTTTGCCCTGAAAACCTGCATCTGCCCCTGAGAAGGGCCCAGGGTGGCGGGAGACAGCGGGGATTCATGGACACAGCAGCCTCCGAGGCAGAAAAGCAGGGGGTGCAAGGGAAGGGAGCGGAGCAAAGGGACCCCAGCCGGGTGGGTCCTGCACCTGGTGCGCACTCAGCGGCTAAGTCCCAGGGCCTCAGCAATGCCCTCTCCTGCCTCCCGCGGAATTAGCCACCAGAAACCTGGGGGGACGGCCCAAAGGGCTTCCATAGACAGGGAGAGGACTGGGTGTCTGAAGATCCGGGAAGGATTGAAGAATGGAGAACGCACTGGAAAGCAGAGACAAACATAAAGGTGAACCCAGGACCACTGCAAACATTTAGACAAAAAGTAATGACTGAGCAAGTGTGTCCTCTGTACATCGGGGATCGTAACAAGCCTCCAGAGGCTGCTGGGCAGTAAAATGAATAGTCTGTGCAAGGGCGTGGCAAGCGGAGAGCACGTACTCCCAGCACATGATTGCGTGGGGCAGTTCCAGGTTGCCCGCAATTTCCAAGAATTTCCAACAATTCTCCCTGCAAACCACTCAACTTCATCCAAACTGACTGAGAGCACAAAAGCCAGGCGACTGACTCACTGAAATCAGCATCGCAGGCCACCCCTTACTCTGTGTCACGCAGGCAACACTGAACGCGTCACCTGCCAAGCTCTCGGCCTCCATTTCCTCCACTGAGAAAAGAGATAATAATAGTATCTACTTCTCGGTGTTAATGCAAGAGGAAAGGCCAAGTGCTCAATAGGGCAGTATTGTCTGGACAGTGTGGCTCAGTGGCTGAGTATCAACCCATGAACCAAGAGGTCACAGGTTTGATTCCCTGTCAGGGCACATGCCTGGGTTGCAGGCTCCATCCCCAGTAGGGGGCGTGCAGAAGGCGGCCAATCAATGTTTCTCTCTAATTGATATTCCTCTCTCTCTATCACTCTCCCTTCTCCCTTCCTCTCTCTCTAAAATCAGTTTCTTAAATAACAAATTTAAAATAAAAAGTAATAATAATGAAGGCAGTGTTAATCATAATGTGACCCCATGAGATTCCGCTCCCCCACAGAGCCTCCAGGAGCCCGCAGCATTTTCTTAAAAAAAAAAAAGTCCTATGTCCTCCTCATCTCACCCAACCTCACAACCCAGTGCCCATCACCATACTAGTCGGACCGTATGGGAACTGCTCCCGTTCCATGTCCCTGCGCAGACAATGCCTCATGGTGCCCAGCAAAATCAACCCCCCCCCACATATGCGTCCACTGTCTGGTGAGCTTCCCTCTGCTACTCATTTATCTCCCCACACAGGACAACAAGCGCCTGTGGACCAAGACCTTGTCTCTCTGCTCAGCTGCATCCGAGCCTGGAGCAGGCCCGCACGGCTGGCAGAGTCAAGGGGAGGACAACCAGCGGCCTGCAATGGCCCCAGAGGGCAGGAGGCTGGCAGTGGCGGATCCTCCGCCTTCAACCTTCCCAGGAAGTCACACTCCGGGAGCTTGAAGGAACCTATGGTTTCCCACTTGCTGGGTTCGAGCATAATGTCAAATACCACTGCGCCCTGACGACACAGTGGCTCCCCTCCCCTTGGGTTCGCGTAAGTTTTACTAAGTACATTGTTAGAATTGCCCTATTTTATTAGTAGTCCTTGTTGTTCATCTCTCCCTGTGCTAACGTACCACTGCACTTCATCACAGGTGTGTATGTAGGAAAAGACGTAGTGTCTATAGGGCTCCGTACTATCCCCGGTTCCACTCGGGGCCTTGGACCATGTCCCCCAAAGGTAAGGGGGGACTACTGCATAAGCCAGCAGGGGGAAATGGTCATGATATAAAGAAAATGTAACGTGGGGGTGTGTTGCTTAACTTGGTTGCGTGTATATTAACGCATTAGCTTTGCATAACTAGCATTCGTTTCCATCTGCGTAACACTTGGTGACCTGGATACCTTATCGTCATCGAAGCACTCAGCTGTGCTGTTGCGATGCCACTCGGCACCGGGGCACACGGCGTGGAAACTCCCCTACTACCCCTGCTAGCACCAGCACCTTGCAGTGCGCACACTCCCCCCTTGCCCCATCAAGGGCTTCCCAACAGACTCTCGCCCACAGTTTGTTTCTCCAAGAACAATTCATGGCTTACGGAGACCCTCCTCGTGCAATTCCCATTATGGCAACAACAGGGGAGGGAAGGGAGCCCTCCTCTTCACTACGTGGATCTGGTCCCTCCACACCCCAAGGCGAGGCCCGCGGGTCTGCAAAACAGACCATCGCCAAGGCAACACCTGGGACGGAGGGGGAGCCTTGCCTTCGGATTCTCTGTGGGGACTCCACTCTAGGACACGCTGCACAGAAAGGTGGGTGCAGAGCAGGCTTCAGGGGTCCCCTTGGTAAGGGAATCCCAAGTCTCCAGCAAGAGCCTCGAACCTCAGACTCTCAGAATAGGGCTGGGTTAGAGTCTCTGAGTGTGAAATCAACAGATGGCTGGACTGCGATCATTTCCTAAAACAGAGGTACCAGTATTCTACGAAATATACTTATCTACATGAGCTATTCCAAAGCCTGGCTAGAGAATATGAAAACTTTAAATTAAGGCCCTTAATTCAACTGCTGGGATACTCCCCTCTCTGACCCCTGGTGTTAGAGCCAGAGGTAGACCTGCACTTGGGGAACACCTGGGAATGCAGACCCTACATGCAAACAGGGAGAAGATGGGTGGACACGCAGCGGGGGCCTTACCGCTCACCCCAAATCCGATTCCAGCTTCACTTCCCCCCTCAGCCTGCAGAAGGCAAGGGAGCGGGAGCCCACTCCTCGGTCCTCCCGGGCATCACACCCCTGCCTGTGCTCAGTGGCCTCATGATTCAGTAGCTGATGATCGTCATGAATCTATGCCACTCACAGAATGTCACTTGGATTTACTGCAAACACCTGCACATTCGCCTGAAATGCAGGGGAGCGCTCTAGGTGTGACAGGATGGAGATCTGTTTTACATGCGAAGTTACAGGACCCAGGAAAACGTCAGTGTGTGGTTAGGCAAATGCAAGGGTCAAATGCATTTGGACCTGATGATTTGGAAGCTTTTCATGCTATGACCCCAAACAATAAAACATCCAAATAATCAACTACGTGGAAAAATAAGCTGGAATTATCAAACATATCAAAATAAAATACACTGACCAGCTATTTCTTTTTTTTCTTTTTTTTTTTACCAGCTATTTCTTTTGTTGTTGTTAATCCTCTCCCAGGATGTTTTCCATTGATTTTCAGAGAGTGGAAGGGAGAGGGAGGCAGAGAGAAAAAGAAACATTGATGTGTTTGGTTGCCTCCCACACGCCCTGGGGATGGAGCCTGCAAGGGAGGTACACGCCCTTGACGGGGGACCCTTCAGTCCACAGGCTGATGCTCTATCCATTGAGCCAAAGCGGCCAGGGCCAGCTATTTCTAACAACCTATATAATATAAGGCCAAAAAAAAGGACTTATGTAATAATTCTAATATCTGTGCAACTTTTTAGTACGTCACTCTTCGTAACATTAAACAAAATAATGTGTGAATATTCACATTTGGGCCTGAGATCTTCAAGAAAATTGGCCATTTGGGGATTTTTCTGTCTTGAGAGGAAGAATTAAAGCAGAATTTCAACCTCTGCTTTGAGAGGATGCTGATTTCACATCCATCCACTTGGCAAAAGCATCTACTAGTATGCAGCAGCCCTCCCACCCAGGTGAGCCTCTGGCTCCTGGGCCTCTGAGCTGTCCTCAAACTCCCATCTGAGAGATGAACATGGGCTCCTCTGGTCCACCCACGCCCGGAGGCAGCACAGGGCATGTCAGGGACGCCTTCTGAGGAGTGGTCCCCCTCCTTCACCGGCTCTCAGGTGAGGGAGGGGAGATCTCTGCTCTGAGAATGCGTCCTGGTGTCTGCTGCGTCCTGTGGGCCCCTGGATAGCATCCCTTACCCGCACAAGCCAGCTCCTGCCCACACCACCATCTTTAAACATATCTGTTAAGGGGAAGGGACTGGGGGTCGACGGTGGGGTGGGGGTGCTAGGAAGCTGGCAGGAAACCATCTGGAAGGACCCAGAGCTCTGGACTCAGCAGCCATGGGTTCGAAGCCTAACTCAGCACCCGGGCAGGAGGCAGACCCTGCAGTACCTTCTGCAGTAACCGAGTGGCGTGCGGGGCAAGCTTCTCACGTGGGTGGGTACCAGGCACCCTGCACCAAGTACCTGCTCCGTAACCAGCGCCTCGCAGTACCCCAGGCCCCTCACCCCTGCCTCTGTGGCTGCAGACTTTACAGACCGCTAGGACACAACTGTGTCCAACCCAAAGGTTTGGAATTTTCCAGTCCTCTCCTCCTAGGCCTCCGCTTTCAGCCTCGGCGCCCGCAGGCCGGTGCCCGGGGCACAGGGCGACGCGCTCCCTGCGCACTGGCCTCTGCGCCTCGGCCAGGAGAGACCCGGTCGGGGGCACCCGGGGCGAAGAGCGGCTCCTGCAGTTGGCACCCCCGCCCCGCCGGAGGCCGAGCGCCCCGGGGGCTGAGCGGGACTCGGCCGCGTGGGCTGCGCGCGGGGCGGGTCCTCCGGGAGGAGGCGAGGAGGGGGCGGGCCGGAGCGCGCGTGGGGCCCCCGCCCGCGGGCGGGCGAGCGCGGAGACGCGGGACGCGGTGCGGAGGGGAGGCTGCGCGGCCGCTTCCTGCGGGGAGCCAGCCATCCCGCCGCGGGCCGGGCAGCGGGCGCGGCCGCTCTGACGTGGCGCTGCCGCCGGAGCCGGAGGCCAGGCCCCCCGCGGAACCCGCCTGCGTCCCGGGACCGGCCGGCGACCCCGGGGAGGAGCGGCCCGCGGAGGGCGCGGGGAGGCGGGGCGCGGCGGGCACCCACCTTGGCGACCCTGCGGGCCGTGTAGAGCCCCATCCCGTCCTGCACGCGGGACGACTTCAGGGAGAACCTGTCCGGCACGTACATGCCCAGCATCCTCCCGCCGCGGGGGCGGCGCCGGGGGCTCGGGTGCCGGCGAGGGCGCGGCGGGAAGGAGGAAATGGAGCCTTCCTCCCGGAGTCCCCGCCTCCGCCGATTCCAGGATCCCCCGCGGCTCGGCCCCTCCTCGCCGGCGGCCCGGCCCGGCCTCCGCGGCGGGGCTGCCCGATGGGCGGGGCGGGGCGGGGCGCGGGCCGGGGCCGGGGCGCCGCGCGCTGATTGGCCCCAAGGCGGCTCGGACCCGCGCCCGGGCGCGCTGCCCTCTGCCCGGCTGCCGGGGCCTCCGCCCCCGCCCGCCCCGCCCGGGGTCTGCCCCTCCGAAAGCCCCAGATCCAGGCGGGGGTTACTCCCGGATGCAGAACGCCCTGGGCCGCCACAGCCACAGCCACTGCCCCCAAACCCGCTCCCCAGCTCCAGCTCCTGGGCCCGGGAAGCATGGTCCTCCCACAGCCCGGGATGCGGCTGTTTGCTCCTGCTTGTCTGGGGATGGAGTCGTGGGGGCCGAGGGGTACGTTGTCCAATGTACAGAGGGAAAGAGTGTGCACCCCCTGCAGCCCACCCATTTCAAGCTAATCCCAACTTTACCGCGAACTACTTAAGCAACATCTAAATGGAGGAGAAACTACTTTTTTAAATGGTGCCAATCCCTGGTTAGTTCTTGCACTTCCCAGGGTACACTGTTCCCAGATCACCTGACCTAATGGGTTTTCTTCCGGACCTGCGGGGCGGTGGGGGCCATGGCAGGGAGGCCCGACAATGCAACCCGCCATCACAGCAGTGCAGTCAGCCACAGTCTGGTTTTGGTGTTTTTAGTCAAGTTAGTAGGTGTCGTGTCGTAAGAAAGCCAGGAGCTTTCTGTTCTCTTGATAATTTTCTATCCGGGGTCTTTTCTTGGAAACCATTGATGTTCCCATAAACAGGGATGTTCCTTATAAACCAATAAAATAATAACGTAGGCGAAATTAATGACCGCACTCTTATAAAACAAAATTCAACTGAATCCATCTTGGAGACCTGGCTGAATTTATCTAACAACCCAGGAATCGGGCAGCATCCCACTGGACAGATGGGACCTCAGGGGGACTTGGCAAAATGAAAGGCTTTCCTGGGCAGAGGGAGCTGCGGCAGGTGGGTCACTGCAAGGTGGCTTTCTTCCAGGGAAGGGCAGATGACGTCATAGCGCTGTCAGGCAGATGATGTCATAGCACTGGTCAGAGGAGTCCTGTTTCTCTGGTGTAAATCCAGTTCTGGCAGATCCCGCACTATGGTCTCAGCTGGGTCGCAGGGCTTGGCGTAAGTGACTGCATTGTGGGCCTGACCTTATGCATTCACAGCACGCACCCTGGAAATTACTCCTTTCTTTAGGACTAAGGAAAGCCTTGGATCACAAATAGTTCCTAATTTCCCAAGTAGAAGAATTTTATTAAAGTTTAGAAAAAGTTGGTTTTGCCCTAACCTGTTTGGTTCAGTGGATAGAGCGTCGGCCTGCGGACTGAAGGGTTCTGGGTTCAATTCCGGTAAAGGCCATGTACCTTGGTTGTGGGCACATGCCCGGTAGGGGGTGTGCTGGAGGCAGCTGATCGATGTTTCTCTCTCATAGATGTTTCTAACTCTCTATCCCTCTCCCTTCTTCTCTATAAAAAAAATCAATAAAAATATATTTTTTTAAAAAAGAAAGAAAAAGTAGGGTTTTTTTGAAACCTTATGAAGAAAACCAATAATAGCAATATTTGGGGATTTAAAAGAATAGACAAATGACCCTTGGGGGTGGGGGGTGCTCGGGGAGGTTTTGCCAGGAGCGGGAGGAGCAACACCTTCCTCCTCCTTCTGAGTTCCGACCTTTTTTGGACCCACCGTTGAAGACATTACCTTTCTGCCAGCGGACATGAGTGCGTACATAAGCACTATGTCTGTTTGGGGTAAATTTGAAATTAGGTGGCCTTGAAACACATCATAACTTTCACTAAATGTTTATTAATTAAAAGTGAATTCTGAGACCAAGCTGAGATGTTCAGACTAGTTGATGGTAAACATAGAATTCGCTGTCATGCCTCAAAGATTCTGGACTAAGGAGCTCATCCCCGGACCCTTTACCCCAGTGCTAAACCCCGGCCAGGCCAGGTCCGCTGGGCCAACTGGGACCAGACCGGAGGGCAGCCCATGGCATTTCCCCGGGAAGTGTCCTCTGTCAGGGGCTGTCTTTCAGCTCTGGCCCTGACACCCCACCAGCTCCTCATCCCGATGCCCAGCCATGCCCTTGGGCACAGACATGGCCACAGCTTTTGATCAGAGACCAAGGTCTGGTCTGACAGCTCTCGGGCACTGGTGGCCTGGCTTGGCCTGGTTCCCTGTTGGTTGTGGGCTGTGTTTCTGGGAACAAAGCTACCAGCTCGGGAACGCGCATCTTTCTGAATGCAGTCATCTTTACTAATAAGGAAGCGGTAAAAAATAAAAAATACCGTGGTCAAGGTAAGTCTGAGAGTACTCAGCTGAGAACCCTCCCAGATCTCTTATGAATCTGCATCAGGCATTTTGTTACGAAGCAAACGGTCTATCTCATTAAAGCGTGCGATGTTCTTTTTCTCTATTTGGCGGAGTGTTCTGAAGATCTCCTACCTAAAACGCGGAACCCAGCAATAAAAATAATCTCTCTTCCAACACACAGAAGGGGCACGTGTTTGCCAAACCAAAAGGCACAACAGTGGCCGGAAATTTGATTTTGAAGCCTGGGAGACGGCGTGCTGCGACGCGTCATCTCTTAGAACTTTATAAAAGCTCAACAGTGACCTTTCCATATTGTCTTTGGAAAATGGGAAATTAAAAGTCTGCTTTATATCAAGCGTTTAAATCCAGCCTTAAGAAAATAAGGAAATGAAAATATTGATATTAAATTTCTACCATGCTCCTGATGAATTTATTCCAGAAACTACTGCACCGCCCAGACACGGGAGAAATGACCCCGAACACATGTCTCCTCGCTTCCAAGTCCGCTCTTGGCAGAAATGCTCTCATGGATCCGCCTGACGCAAGCCAAGCTCTAGTGACTGCGCTCAAGCTGGTGCTGGTGCGGCCGGGCCTTCGCAGGAAAGCCTTGAATTAAAATTCTATATTAATGAATTGTTTCACCACACGGACTGTGCCCTTGTTTTGATTGTGTCTCGGTTATTAATGACCCTTTCCAATGCCCTGGTAGAATAAAAGCCTGGGAGAAAGAAACACTGTCTTTCGTTTCCTGAGAGTCAGAAGGGTTCTGTAGTGAAAGAATGTAAAACCTACTTCCCTGAGCAGAAAAGAAGAAAGATTTACTTGGTGTGACTCACAGGAAGAAAAAAAAATCCTTGAAAGTGGAACCCCAAGTTGGTCTTGCGGATTCCACAGCAGCCAGATCAGCAAGCAAGATGCCCGACACCTGCTCCAGCCGCAGTGTCTCATGGCCTCTTGGTTTAAGACAGAGGTTCTCAACCTGTGGGTCGCAATCCCTTTGGGGGTCAAACGACCCTTTCACAGGGGTCGCCTAAGACCATCGGAAAACACATACATAATTACATATTGTTTTTGTGATTAATCACTATGCTTTAATGATGTTCAATTTGTAACAATGAAAATACATCCTGCATATCAGATATTTACATGACGATTCATAACAGTAGCAACATGACAGTTATGAAGTAGCAACAAAAATAATTTTATGGTTGGGGGTCACCACAACAGGAGGAGCTGTATTGAAGGGTCGCGGCATTAGGAAGGTTGAGAACCACCGGTTTAAGAGGTGACACCAGTGGCTGGGACGCAGAACCAGGAGACTCAGAGCTTCCTTTCACTCAGGGAAACGTGGAATTGTTGGGACCAGAGTGAGTAACGTTATAAAAAGAGAAGCCAAAGCATAAATCGGGGGTCATCCCACCCCACATGCCAACGCTGATCCTGGAGAGAGTGTGGAGGGTGAGGGTGAGGGTGCAGGAAACTGGAGTGATGAGGGGGAAGGAAACCAACAAGGATATGGTTTCCATGTACGGAGCCTCGTATATTTCAGAAACTGGTCAGGGTTCTTTGGATCCATTATCTTAAAGCCCTAATGACCCTCCCATCACAGCCCACAAAGGAAATTTTCCTAGCCCCATTTTATACACGAGGAAACAACCTCAGAGAAGTGATGGGTCTTAGGCGGTTTCATACATCCATGGCATGGTGGGGGTTCCTCAGACTGAGGACTGGCTGATGGCAGTGTTCCTGATTCTAGATCCACTGACAGACGGCTCCCTTCCAGGCTTAGCAGAGCTCCAGGCAGATGGAACTCTCCAGTTTTGTCTCTCTCTCTCTTTCTCTCCCCTTTCATCAACCAACTTTCCTACAACTCCTCCCTAAAACGGAGAAGACGATATGATTGGTCAAGGTCGTGGTCAGATGCTCCAGTTCGGTCCTATCAGCTGTATCTAAGAGTGGACTGAGTCATGTGATCCTTCAAGGCTGCCTCCTCCACCACCTCTAGCTCCTCTGCGGAGAGGGGCTGTAGATAGGACCTGTCTTTACAGAGGTTTCTCTGAATCTGGCCAATATTGTGTGGCTTGGCCTATGTATAACCACAACGTAGCTCATGCACACATTTTAATCTACAGAAATAATATTAAAAAGAATCAGTAATTAATCAAAAAAGCAATACCGATGTTTGCCAAAACTTCACAATTTATTTTACTAGTTTCTCTTTTCTCCTATTAAAATAAAGTGGTGACTACAGAGCTCCACTAGTATTTGTTTTTAAAAAGTCACCTTCGTAACACACCCCTTTCAAATAAGTAAGGAAGAATCTTAGTTTTGTGAGCATTTTCTATAAACTCTGAAGCTATGTAGAGAGTAAAAAGTATTAGTATTAGTATTAGTATTAGTATTAGTATTAGTCTTAGTATTAGTCTTAGTATTAGTATTAGTATTAGTATTAGTATTAGTATTATAGCAATGTCTTACAAATTATTTAGCACATAAACAAGGACCAATTTTTTTCCATAGAAGATGTTATTGCGAATAAATATGACATGGAGTGTTGATGTCGTATGACCTCCAATAAAACGGGCACATTTACAACCAATGACGTCACTCTCCATTGAACTGGGGTCTCCCTAAGGCTTCCTCTCTATCAGCCGTATCTTCTTATGTCTGGCACTTCGCAGTTTCACATAGTATTTCCTCATCAGACAGAGAAACTTCTAACTCCATCCTTTTCTGCTGAGTGTGCAATCAGCAAAGTAACATCATCGGACAATCATTAATTTTAGAATTTGTCTCAGTTTTTCCCATTGTCAGCAAGTACTGTATTAACATATTTTTACATATGAATGAAGAATGTTCTTTTTCACTTGGCCACTTGGTGAGTCCAAGAACATTCTGTGCGCGAACATCGGTTTCCTCTGTTTTAAAGTCTTTGTAATGAGGTAGCAGTATATGCGGGCCACTTGGTTCTAACGCACCAACACTTCCTGTCACTGCAGTAGGCCTGTAGGCCTTAAGCGTGTATATCCCAACCTACCCTGTGAACCATAGCATTTGAATCACATCCGTGACCCAAATAAGAAGTGGTGAGTTACGCTGAAAGGGACTGACTGTGCGCCTGGAGGTAACTTCAGTCCTTTGTGACAGAGACTAGTCAGCGCACGGAAAACCAAAGTGACAGGTGATTCTCTGGAGAAAAGGTACTAAAAAAAATTAGCTTCTCAAATATGGCAGAAACAGCAGACTCTGTGCTGGTCTCGGTCGGGGGGTCCCTCCATGGCTCGCAGTCCCACCAGCCGGCCTTGGCTCGCGGCCCTCTTCCAGGAGGTCGGTTCCTGCGCGTCTCTCTTCAGCGAAGGCCACTGGGCAGCTTGAAGAAAACGTCGGCGTCATGTGATGCTGGTTCCTCACGTCATCAATGCTGAACTTTCTGCAGACGTTTACCATAAAGAGCCTTAGACCAGCCCTGGCTGGTTTGGCTCAGCGGATAGAGCGTTGGCCTGCAGACTGAAGGATCCCAGGTTCGATTCCGGTCAAGGGCATGTACCTTGGTTGTGGGCACATCCCAGGTAGGGGGTGTGCAGGAGGCAGCTGATCGATGTTTCTTTCTCATTGATGTTTCTAACTCTCTATCCCTCTCCCTTCCTCTCTGTAAATAATCAATAAAATATATTTTTTAAAAAAAGAACCTTAGAGCAGCCCTAGCCAGTTTGGCTCAGTGGATAGAGCGTCAGCCTGTGGACTGGAAGGTCCCAGGTTCAATTCTGGTCAAGAGCTCGTACCTCGGTCACAGGCTCCCGACCCTGGTCAAGGCCATACAGGAGGCAACTAATCAATGTGTCTCTCACATTGGTATTTCTCTCTGTCTCTCCCTCCCTTCCACTCTCTCTAAAAATCAATAGAAAAAATATCCTTGGGTGAGGATTAAAAAAAAGAACCTTAGACCAGAAGGAAGCAAAAGACTTTTATAAAAAGCACACACAGAGACCATGCCAGAGTCCGTGCTAAATTACATAGGCTACCCACAAAAAACTTCTGGAAACCCCTTCCTCCAGGTACCACTGCCAGAAAGGCCACTCCCGTTCCTGCCAGGGAAACTCCATCATCAGTGCTCCCTGGCCGCTGCCGGAGGGAGGAGGAGCCACGAGACAGCCGGGATCTGGGAGGCCTGGAGCCTGGCCTTGGATCCACAGATCTGAGAGGTATTCACGTGAGAGCTTAGGAAGGGCAACGCTCCGTGTGTGTGTGTGTGTGTGTGTGTGTGTGTGTGTGTGTGTGTGTGTATTGGGGATCGTAATGCCCACCTGGCAGGGCCCGGGGCTGGACTGTTTCACAGCCACACTTCCCTGCTCCTGCCGCACCATGGCTTCTGCCGTCACCATGCAGAAGTGAGTCTGTGAGCTTGTGCCGTGGCCCGAGGCTCCCGCAGTCCTTCCTGCCAGGCATGCTTTTGAACACCTGCCCGGTGCTGATGGGAGACAGGGACGCTGCCACAGAGACCGTGGGTCCTGAGAGCGCTGGCGAGAGCTCAGCAGCTGGTGCGCGGGCTCCCTATCACCTGTGTCTCCCACGGGAGGGAACACACCAACAGCACTCAAGTGGCACTAACATGTCTTGTCCCAGTGCAGTCCATGGCGATACTTGTAATTTATTTAAGGCTTTGTAGGAAGTTCTTCCATTTTTAACTCAAAGAAGTATGTGGTGTCCACTTAAAAAAATAAGCCTTTACGGCCATCAATCTTTACGGCCTTATATAGCAGCCCGGCCAGCGTGGCTCAGTGGTTGAGCATCGACCTATGAACCAGGAGGTCACAGTTCGATTCCCAGTCAGGGCACATGCACTATTTGTGGGTTCCATCCCCAGTGTGGGGCATGCAGGAGGCAGCTGATCAATGATTCTCTCTCATCATTTCTATCTCTCTCTCCCCCTCTCCCTTCCTCTCTGAAATGAAGAAAAAATATATATAAAAATATATATCATATATCCCTGCAACAAGTACGCAGAGAACTCGCAATGATGTGTCAAGCGCAGGGAATTAGCTTGGAAGCAGAGTGAGTTTGTGGGGAAAGGCCTTCCTGGTGGAGGAAGCTTTCCAGCCTTCTGTCCCTGGAGAAATTGTTCACTGTAGGGAGTGGCTCTAGGTCAGGGGTGGGCAAACTTTTTGACTCAGGGCCACAATGGGTTCTTAAACTGGACCGGAGGGCCGGAACAAAAGCATGGATGGAGTGTTTGTGTGAACTAATATACAGTCAAAGTAAACATCATTACATAAAAGGGTACGGTCTTTTTTTTTTTTTTTTTTTAGTTTTATTCATTTCAAAATCCGGCCCACAGGCCATAGTTTGCCCATGCCTGCTCTAGGGTCAAGCCTCAGGCTGACCTGTGGCAGGGCCACAAACAAGTCCCCGCCTAGAGGTGAGAGCTCTCCTAGCATAATTAAGCCTGACCTTGTAGCCCTCCCTAATTCCTTCTTAAGTAGCTGATGGGCTGTGGGAGGTGCAGCAAGTGCTGCCCAAACAAGAACATTTGTATCCATGTTCATCTACCCTTGTTTTAATCAGACTATAAAATAAAGCATCAGCTTGTACGCTGGGTCTTTTGTGTCCTCATCCAGGCATGGGAGATCCACCAAGCCCCAACTATATCCTCTTGTCTGTCTTTTCTTCAATCACCGCCCCTCCTCAAGTTCACCCTTGGCCGTGCTGGCGCAGCACAGTTCACCAATAGGAAGGGGACACAGACACAAGCAGGCACATCAGTGACCGAACGGCAGCCTCGCAGACACCCGGAGCCTCTGCTACGTGTCAGCTCGAACACCCGCATGAACACTGTGTCAGCCAAGGGCATGGGGAAGGCGAGGCAGGGCGGCAAGGTGCCGGAAGGCCAGCTGTGAGGACTCAGGAGACCTGACCAACACGGGAGGATGCGGGTGTTCCTCACATATAAGGTCAGCATGGGAGGCAGGGACAAGCATGGGAACCCAACGTGGAGAGGATAAGTAGTAAATCGGACACATGGCCAATTGGTATGAGGAATAAACTGAAGATTTTCTCGTGAGAGGATGGGCACCATTGTCTCGAACAAATCCTTCATTAGGTACAAAAAAAAAAATTCCCCCAAAATAAATTCCATGTCAGCCACAGAACCGATGACCTCCACCTGCGTTTCACCATCAAAAGCCTGGTGCCCAGAGGGAACAGTGCCCTCCAGGCATCTCCCTTGCAGAGCTCTGTCCGCCGAGGGTTGCATCGGGCCTGGGTACACACACTCCATTGCGCTAATATTTAGAAAAGATAGCTAGAGTCAACGCCGAAGAAAGGGAAGTGCTTGAAATCTTTGTAATAGTTGTCACACAATGAGAATGTAGAAATGAGAAAACCTGAGTTCATTTTAAAACTATTTGGTTCATTTATTTTGGATTCCCGGGCCCCATATTTCACACACATTTGCCTCTATTTCTGTCCCCTTTTCCTGCCAGTCTCCTGCCGCTCGGTGTTTTTATACACCATAAAAATATTTTACTCATGCAAGTGCAATGCTTTTAACTTTCCAGCTCAGTGGGGGGAGTGTGGAGGTGTTTAATTCTCCAGTTTTACATTTTTTTCGTGGGAAATGAAAGTCAAAATCTGAAAAGTAGCAACTGGCAGCATAACATTATTTTTCTTCTTTTCCCAGTATGTCTAAATGGCATCATGTTCAAATACTTCATTACAGAGGACCCCAGCCAATTTAAATGTCCAATTTCTCAATAAACATCCATCAGGAAAAGTCAATCTCTTTGCAAATGCAATTCCAATTTTTGCCCTCAGGTAGTTTAACCGCATTTCCACTCCCTTCAGTGGGAGTTATGCAAAGTACCTCTGAGGGAGAAAATTTAGCCCGTGAAATTTAAAATGACTGCAGGGTAAGTAAAATATTCCTTACACTTCTGACTACATAGCAGCTGTAGGACTTTCAAAAGGAAGACATTAAACCCGATCACGTAGCAAAATTCAATTAAAAGGAAGTTGCTAATTTACTGCCTTTGAAGCGCTTTAACTTGTTTTTAAAGAACACATCTAATAAGGAGTGTTTGATTCATTCAAAAATATCGATTCATACTAACATCACTTTTTTCAAAAGAGGAGTGTTTCCTAGCCGCCTCACGCTCCCCCCGACACCTGGCCACATGTGGCATCTGAGAGGCTACAGTGCCTGTATGCAGAAGCATTTGACCTGCCTAATATATTTAGCTGCAATGAGATGATTTCTACGACTGGTTCTAAGAAGAGTAGAGACAAATAGTAAATAACTGAACGAAGCAAGTAAAAGAAAAACTGGCTTTAATTATTATTATTCCCTGAATTCATGAGCCCAAAGTTTGTTTTAGGCCGTTAGTCACACAACCGCATTCTGCCTGATCACTTCGGTTTTCCAACTCCAGAAGCACTTCTGCCAGCACCTGCCTCCCTCCCTCCCAGATGGCTGAGATTGAGAGTTCTGTCATTCTGGTCTTGCTCCGTCCCATATCCCTGGCACTACCCAGAGTTTAGACCAGGGGTCCTCAAACTACGGCCCGCGGGCCACATGCAAATACAAATATTCTATTTGTTCCCATTTTGTTTTTTTACTTCAAAATAAGATATGTGCAGTGTGCATAGGAATTTGTTCATAGTTTTTTTAAAAAACTATAGTCCAGCCCTCCAACGGTCTGAGGGACGGTGAACTGGCCCCCCGTTTAAAAAGTTTGAGGACCCCTGGTTTAGACCCTCAAAGCCCCACTGACTATTACAATCTCTCTCTCTCTCTCTCTCTCTCTCTCTCTCTCTCTCTCTCTATATATATATATATATATATATATATATATACATATATATATATATATTTGAGGCCCGGTGCACAAAATTCATGCACGTGAATTTCCCTAGGCCTGGCTGGCAATCAGGGCCAATCAGGGCCTTCCGGCTGCCAGCCTAGGTCTTCCTTCTGGCTGCTGGCCAGGGACTTCCTTCATTCAATGCCACCCCCTGGTGGTGAGCACACATCATAGCAAGCAGTTGAACTCCCCATCGGTCAAGCTCCTGAGGGGACAATTTGCATATTAGCCATTTATTATATAGGAAGCCTAAGTGACCTTTACGACGGAATGATCGGAACGACCAGAACAACTGGTCACTATGACGTGCACTGACCACGAAGGGGCAGATGCTCAACACAGGACACCCCAATCGCCCAATCATGGCCAGGCCCTGGGCTGGGACAAGGAACTGAGGGTGGGTGGCGGCAGGCGTGGCCCCTTTCCCAGGGGAGCCAAGAGCGGGCTCCGTCTTTAGGCCTGCGGCCAACCTCCTGGATCCCTCCCCTTGTCCTTTCCCCCTTTTGGCAGGCCCCCATTGCCCAATTGGGGCCAGGCCCAGGCCTGAGATGGGAAACCAGGAGTGGGTGGCTGCAAATGCCGGTGGCAAGGGAAGGAGGAGGGGGGACGTGGAGAGGCGGGGAGGCAGGGAGGCGGGGAGGTGGGGAACCTCATTGGCCCTGATCACTGGCCAGACCTACGGACCCCACCTGTGCTTGAATTTTGTGCACAGGGCCTCTAGTATGTATATACTGTCCTTACTCTATTTTCTCTCTACTTGAATTCATTGCAGGCAACACAGGTAGATAATGGTCCTTAAATATTGTCTGATACACCCTTTCTCCAAGAACTTGAACAAATCCACAGACCACGTGGATATTCCAAAATCCTTATCCTATAGTCGGAAGGCTCTCCCAGTCTGGTTCAATCCTACCCTTCAACCTTACCTTCCCCCATCCTCTTAGAATCAATCCCCCATTCAATCAAATTCACTTATTCTCTCT
Organism: Myotis pilosus; assembly: GCA_036010255.1. Lineage (NCBI taxonomy): Eukaryota > Metazoa > Chordata > Mammalia > Chiroptera > Vespertilionidae > Myotis > Myotis pilosus. The sequence goes on from JASKON010000034.1 coordinate 3,323,421, forward strand.
TCCCTCCAACGTTATCACACCTGGCTCAATGTTGTGCATACGTGTTCCCCCAGTGCTTGAAATGTCCTCTCCATTATTTATTCTTATTTAGCTTCGACCATCCTTCACAGTCCAACCCATGGATCATCTTTTCCGCAAGACCACCTCTGATCACCACGATTGGAAGCAACCTCTCCTGCTTCCCCAGCCCCATCGGTTCTGTTTTCTGTTCAGTTAGCAGTTAATCACTAGCCTGCATGGCTAGGGGTGTGTGTGTGTGTGGAGGGGGTTGTCTCGTTCTCGTCTCTATCTGATTATATTCTAAGGTCTTTGAAGGCAGATGTTATGTCTTGATTTTATATCCGTATTTATCTAGAACCCACTTTAAAGGTAGTGACACAGTTCAGAGCGAGGCAAGTCGTGCCCTGCTCAGCTCTGGGGACCCCGGTCCTGTCCCGGTCACTGCAGTCGAGTGACTCCCTATGGAGCTGTGCAGTGCCCAGGAGCATGGCTCCAATGGCCACCTGCCTGCACACAGCATGGATTTACTACTCACGCGTGATTTCTACGTTTCTGCTGTCATTGCTCTAATGTTTTATGACGACAATGTCTCCATAGTCCACAGCCGCCTCTGGCTTTTGACCAGTGAAGGTAGCAGAACATACCACCCCAAAATATGCCTTTTGAGCATAAAGGATGATTCTGAGCTGATTATTCTGAGAAAGGATGACACAGAAGCTCTGAAAATGTAGCAGAAGTGACCCTCTGTAGGGAAGTTTACATTTTAAAAGGAGATCTTCTTTTGTAAGGGGCCTCCCTCTTGGTGCCAGGAAGAGAAGGGGGACTCTTAATCCTAAGAAGCCTCTTAGGGAGAAGGCGGAAACTCAAATCTGCATAACAAACCTGCCCTTTACCATGCTTTTCTGGGTGACCTCCCAAAGGGACTGCTCCCCTCCTCCCTTTTGTCTTCAACTGAAGATGGTATTTAAGGTGGAGGTGTGGGCCATGGGGAGGGTTATTCAGTCTTCCTGGGTATCTCCCATGTGTGCATGAGGTAGACTGTTTGTTTTCCTCTTGTTAGTATCTCGGTTGTGAGAAATGCTCACCTGCCCGAATTCAAATAATGGACTCAGAGACAGAAGGATGGTGAAAATGAGACTTTTAATACACTCTCAAGAGGGGGTGCTCATCCCATTGACCAGGCACACCTGGGGTACCAAACACAGCCTATTTATCCAGTCCCTCCCCCGGTTCCTCATTGGCGGAGCACCATGGGTCACCTGTGTCCTCATAGGTTGCCTAGATCTTGCTGTCTCCCAGGGTCCATTTAAACAATTGGGCTAATGCCTTTCTAGCTGCCTCCACCTCCCCTGTCTGACTGAGGCAGGCACCTCGGGGATTTCCACCAGGATGCTGGCCCCCGTGCACAGTTCTTTGCTCCTCTATCCTCTTCCCTCCCCCCCCACATTCTGTTTGCCCCGGGGACATTCAGCAAACTCCATCAGAAGTGCCCATGCTGGAGATGGACCACAGAGGCCCATCCCTCCATCAGTCAAGAACTCAGAAGGGAGAGAGGAAATAATTTTTCCTTCCCTCTAGTTTTGGGGACAAGGAAGGAGTCTTTTCTTGCTCTGGAACCTGCAGGTGGTGCTAGAAGATAAAGTGGGGCATATTAAACTTTTCTTAAAATAGTTTGAGCAAAAATGGATTCCCTTTGGGCCTCAGCACACCGGACGTGGTTAGGAGCGTGCCCCTGACAGGAGCCCAGGGGGACTTGGATGAGAACCTGCAGCAGCAGAGTGAGGACTTCAGCTAGGGCTTCAGTTAGGGCCTACTTGTCTTTTGTGATTACTTGTCTTTGGCGTCTGGTTTCATAACCTGGAGGCATGTACAGGCTTAGACTTGGGTCTGCTTACGAGCTGCCAGCATCAGAGCCAGCCCAGGCCAATGGCTCCTTGTTCAATTAATTAAACCTCAGGACCCTGGGGCACCCGCAGAAGCCGGTGGAGGTCAGAGCTGTTCCCCAAGCCAGCTCTCCTGGCTCACTGTCTGGTGCCCAGCTGGCACAGGAAGGAAAGGTTACCCTTTGACCTTTCCAAGTTCAGGTGAGCTGGGGAAACGTAAGAATCCGTACATTCCCCTAACCGGTTTGCCTCGGTGGATAGAGCGTTGGCCTGTGGACTCAAGGGTCCCAGGTTCGATTCCAGTCAAGGGCATGTGCCTTGGTTGCGGGCATATCCCCAGTGGGGGGTGTGCGGGAGGCAGCTGATTGGTGTTTCTCTCTCATCGATGTTTCTGACTCTCTGTCCCTCTCCCTTCCTCTCTGTAGAAGGTCAATGAAATGTATTTAAAAAAAAAAAAAGAATCCGTACATTCAATTGTGACTCTTGTGTTTGGATTTGGGGGGGCCCGTTGGTTATTGATCCTTTCCCTTCCAGGACAGCCTTTGTCTTCTGTTTGTCTATATTATGTCCTGGGGACTTGGCTTGGCTTTCCACCTGCCCATGGCACACAGGTTGTATGATTTTGCATGTGCAGGTAACTCAGCGTTCAGGTTGGGAGCCCCAAAATATGGCTGGACAGAAATGTGGGTTGCACCCTATTTGAGGCAGCATCTCCCCGACTGTTACAGCTCTCCATGGATCGTCTGGCTCTCCTTTGTAGCCTTGGGAATAGATTGATGGGTTCTGGGAGGACTGCATTCTTACATCTTCCTTGGGGATGTCTCCTGCATCCATGGTTGGCATAAAAGGGTTTTTGGTTTGGCTTCAAGTCACTTGATAGGTATACCTTTGGTTCAAAAGAAAAAGGAAAAAGACCATTTAATTTTTTAAATGTTCACAACTGCCAGGAATATTTACTGTTTGTCCTGGCAGAAACCTGGTAATAGCTATTTGAGAGGATTGTTTTAATAAGGAGCCCCATGGCCAGAAGTTGGCCTGATTGGAAGGTGATATTCAGAACCTTACAGAAGCTTGGGGAGGGAGGGACTTCTCACCCAAGCTACAGTGGAGCCATGTACCCAGAAGGAAAGAAAACATTCTGAATCCTCTGTGGAATGATTCACATCCCAAAGACACACAGCTCTAAACCTAGAATGTAAGAACCTTTTGATTTCCATCTTAGTTGGGAATCTTCTCCATGACATGATGAAGCAAACTGAAGCCAATGTAGTGGGTATACAAGTCAGTCCCTCGGTGGCATTCAAACTTCATACATTGTAAAATATCCAGACATTGAAAGCAACTGTCGTGAACTTAAGAAAGAGAAGGGAAATGTACATAGCAATTACCCTTGACTTCTGATAACAGGCAACTATGCCTCAAAATTCCCCATGAAAAAAAAATGTCTTTCTCTGCACCTTTGAGGTACATTTCCTACCACATCTTCTGTAGGACCTGAGAGATGGCTCTTGGAAATGCAAACTTTAGGGAGATGATTCTTATCAGAAGGGAGGGAAAGGGGAGCTAGTTGAGAAATAAAAAAAGTCCACATAAATATTACTAAAAAGCTCTCACCTTCTAAGCAGGTAATTGTAATTTGCTCCATATGTCAGGAACACAAATTGGATTCAATTATTCTTTATTTATAAACTAGTGAGTTTTGTTTTATTGTACCTGTCTCAAGACTAAAATTTTTAAATGAAACCTATAAGATCTTCTTGCCTCTATTACCAATATAAAGATATGGAGGCTGAGTCAAAAGAGCTGATTTTGTCAGTAGCTAACAAGATGATCATGTGAACGCTATAAAATCTCAAACCAGAAAGGCCCCCGCCACCCCCCGCCCTCCCGAGTATCTACACACATCATTGAAGTCAGAAAAAAAAATGAACAAAGAAATAACAATAAGAGAGGAACGGGACGCAGAGCTCAAAGGGAATGAGAACTGGATTCCCACGAGTCCTCGCATCAGTAATACTGGACACAGAAAGGCCATGAAGCAAAATCTTAAAACTGAAAACTGGTAAAGGAAAGGAGATCTGAACCTAGAAGTTTATATCCAGCCAAACTATCATTCACACCTAAAAGCAAATAATGACATTTTCAAATATACATGGAATCTCAACATTTATTATCCCAAAAGGCCAAAAGATTCCGAAAGATCTAATCCAGCAAAAGGAAAAATAAAATTCAGTTGAGGCAATGATATAATAAATGATGAAAAACAAAAATAAGTGAATTTATATCATTAGGATAGTAAAACTTCAAAAATTATTTAACATAATATCCATCTAGACCTATAATTCTAGATATTATCAGCATGGCAAATGGTAGGTTGTGTGTGTGTGTGTGTGTGTGTGTGTGGACAAGAAACCAGCTCATATCTTTATGCTGAAGCATGCCCTTAAATTTTATTCGACACACATCTCTGTCAGTGCTCCAACTGCAGGGATAAGAACAAAATGCAGTACTTCTAGGAAACAGAGCACTTTGTAGCAAGTGCCCTTTCTTTCCAAATTCCCTCTACTTTCTCTCATTGGTAGAGGCTGTGAAAGCAGGTTAGTTTTACTGGCACCTGGTGCCGGAAGCCGGTCCATCCATGCTGCTTGACACAGTCGCTGCAGGGAAGGAACATCTGCACAGCATATGTTTCAAGGGACCTGGCGTATATGGCATACTGTTCTTAATATGTTTGCTCCCCTTCCTGGCGCTATGTGTTTTAACCAAGGTCACCTCTCCGAGAAAGGTTGTTTCCCCAGGAAGGGACTTTTCCCTGAAGTTAGGGAGGGAATAAAACCCCTTAACTAAGTGCCAGGCGGGTAGTTAAATCAGTTTAACTATGAACAATCCCCCTTAAGCTACATAATCTTTACTCCCTGGAATGGAGATGAGAAACGCCCTAACCTTTGGAATAGAAATTGACAGGATTAAAATCAACTGGTATAAATACAGATGTAACAAGACAATAACACACAGAACCTGGATGGAGAACCTAGCAAGAGAACATGGCAAGAGAACTCGGACAGAACTTGACTCGAGATCCTGGCTAGAGATCCTGGCTAGGCTGCTGATCAACTGAACACTGTCTCTGTGTCATTCCTTCTTCGCCGACTCCATCCACACCTTTGGGGAACCCCTGGACCTGATGGGGCTGGACCCCAACAACCTGGGACCAGACTGGGAATCTTATGCCAAAGACCAGACCCTCTTTGTACTCAACCTTAGAGAAATTAGTAATTCTATTCTCAGCAGGGATCTGTCTCCACTGCCGCCTCAAGCGACAGGAAAGATTTCAATTGCTATATCACACCATCATCTAACATGGCCATGATTAAAAAGGAAAACTTTAAAATTACAACAGAAAAGATATAGAAGGTATCTCCATGAGTTTGGATTGGAGAACCCCTTAAAAAATAAAAAAAATTAATGTAAAATAACAATACAATGGAGTACATACAAATTTTAAGACTTCTAAATAATTTAAGCAATCATTACAGTATTAAAAGACAAGCAATGGATGAAGAAAATTATTTGCAATCTAGGTAACAGACAACATGTCAGTAGGAAAATGACAAATACCTGATAGAAAAATGGACAAGAAGGAAAAAGAAATGATGAGGCATGGAAATATAAGGGCCATTGAAAAGATGATTGACTCCACGGTAACCAGGGAAAGACAAATCGCAGCACCGTGACATCACGCTTTAATCCCACCAGTTCGGCAAAAACGGAAGGGCTGAGCACAGATCCCAGTATTGGTGATGTTGGGGGGATGAACGGGGAGATGCCCTGGGGGAGAATCGGAACAGTATCTATGAACCCTAAAGGTGTGCGGGCTCTTTAACCCAGCCGTTCTCTTATAGGATCCCGCCCTCCCAGACACGCCAGCACCTCTGCTTGGGGAGAATGTGCTGCCCCTGCACCTTCAAATAGGAAGCATCGCAGAGGGATGGGCAGGCGGAACGGATCGGGGAGGTCCCGGCGCCTCCCAGGCAGGATGCTGAGTGAGAAAAGCCACCTGGACAATGATGTGGGCAGCGCATGACTGATCTGAAAAAGAACAAACACACCAAACCGAGCGATACATTTTCACAGGTACATAGACTAGTATGTCAGTAAAGGTCTGAAAAATACACATTAAGTATGTAAAATTGTTTACTAATATCTCCACTGAGGGAAGGAGGAGACCAGGAATAGAGTTGGTTTTAAAGGGAACTTTAGTTTAGCCATAATATTCTAGATTTTCCCGAGAAGAATAGATTTTTCATATGTAATTTCAAAAAGTAAAAATGAAGGAGCCACAGAGATCATTGGAAAATTCCAGTTTCATATTGAAAAATCATTTGATGCCTGACATCAGTTTCCTCTTTTACTAAATGGGGTACTAATATATATATTTTAATCTATAATATAACTGAATTTAATCTATAATATAACTATATTTAATCTATAACTATATTTAATATACAGTGAATAATGTATAGAGCATTATATAGTATGATAATATAATTTAGTATATAGTATAATATAATCTACACTAATAAAAGAGAAACATGGTAATTGGTGTACGACCGCTACCCTTCCCATTGGCTAATCAGCAAGATATGCAAATTAACTGACAGCCAAGATGGCAACCGGCAGCCAGGCAGCTTGAAACTAACATGAGGCTTGCTTGATTCAGTAACGGAGGACTCCAACATTCCCCGCCTGCCGCTGCAGGCCTCTGAGTGGACAGTTAAAGAAACTATGTAACAAATACCGCTGGACTTCAGCCAGCAGGATCGCAACATTGTATGCAAAGGCCAGAAACCTACTTTCAGCAGCGGAGGCCTAAGAGCTGGAGCCAAGCCTCAAGCTAAAGCTGGCCCAGAATAAAAAAAAAAAAAAGAAAGGAGCAGTTGGGAGCTTCAGTCATCCCCAGCCTGAAAACAGCTTTCAGCCCCTCACCCAGATTGGCCAGGCACCCCAGTGGGGACCCCCACCCTGAAGGGTGTGTAACCAGCTGCAAACAGTCATCATCCCCACACCCAGGCTGGCCAGGCACCCCAGTGGGGACCCCCACCCTGATCCAGGACACCCTTCAGGGCAAACCAGCCGGCCCCCACCCATGCACCAGGCCTCTACCCTATATAGTAAAAGGGTAATATGCCTCCCAGCACCAGGATCAGTGTGACAGGGGGAAGCACCCAAACCCCTTGATCGGCCCTGCTCTGTGTGTGACAGGGTGCGGCACCCCAAACCCCCCCCCCCCGCCCACGGGCCCTGCTCTGTGTGTGACGGGGTAGAGCCATAACCTCCCCATCGGCCCTGCCCTGAGTGTGAGAGTGGCCGCGCCCCAAACCCCTGATCAGCCCTGCTCTGTGGGTGATAGAGGGCGGCGCCCCAACCTGCTGATCCGCCCTGCTCTGTGTGTGACAGGGGACGGTGCCCCAACTCCCCTATTGGCCCTACTCTGTGAGTGACAGGGGGGAGCTCCTCAACCCCCTGATGGGCCCTGCTCTGTGCGTGACGGGGGGAGCTCCCCAACCCCCTGATGGACCCTGCTCTGTGTGTGACAGGGTACGGAGCCCCAACCCCCCCCCAATGGGCCCTGCTTTGTGCGTGACAGGGGGCAGCGCCCCAACCCCCTGATTGGCCCTGCTCTGTGCATGACAGGGGATGGCGCCGCAACCTCCCCATCGACCCTGCCTTGAGTGTGACAGGGGGCGGTGCCCCAACCCCCCAATCGGCCCTACCCTGAGCGTGACTGAGGGTGGCATCACAACCTCCCAATCCGCCCTGCTCTGTGCATGACAGGGGGCAGTGCCCCAACTCCCCAATCAGCCCTGCTCTGAGCCCGACCAGGGGCTGCACCTAGGGATTGGGCCTGCCCTCTGCCACCCAGGATCAGGCCTAAGCCAGCAGGTCATTATCTTCCGAGGGGTCCCAGACTGCTAGAGGGCACAGGCCGGGCTGAGGGACCCCCCCTCCCCCTGGAGTGCACAAATTTTTGTGCACCGGGCCTCTAGTACATTATAATAAAATATAATTATATATCTATTATTACATATCACATTGTACGTAATATAATAATATGTCATATTATATGTAATAGATCTATACTATCATAGAGATAGGTCATATACAGAGATATAGAGTATTGAGTGAGTTAATATTTGTGACACAGAGTAAGTACTGTGTCTGTAGCTGATGCTCAAAAAAATGCCAGTTTCCTTCTCTTTCTATTTAATGAGAACATGACCAGCACAATTCGTGCTCAGCCTTTTCCAGGGGATGCGCCAACTTTGTGGGTTCATATCCACGTTTGCTGTATCTGAGAAGCACTTGACCAGGAGGATGGAGAGAACCACCCCCAAGTCCACACACTTCCATTCACCTGAACAGAGCCGAGGCCTCTTTAAACTGCCTCTGGTGGGTTTAAAACACTGGTTTTCCAGCCAAAGGAACAGAAATGGTATTATACTAACTAGAGGCCTGGTGCACGAAATTCGTGCATGGGGTGGGAGGTCCCTCAGCCCAGCCTGCACCCTCTCCAATCCGGGACCCCTTGGGGGATGGCCAACTGCCATCGGACATCCCTCTCATAATCTGAGACCACTGGCTCCTAACCACTTACCTGCCTACCTGCCTGATCACCCCTAACCACCTCTGCCTGCCTGCCTGATCACCCCTAACTGCTCCCCTGCTGGCCTGATCACCCCTAACTGCCTCTACCTCAGCCCCCACACCTGGGACCCAGGCTTCCCTCTTCTGGGTAGCCACAGGCACCTGGGACCTGGGCTGACTTCTTCCGGGCCCAGCTTTGTCAGGAAGGATGTCCGGAAGATGTCTGGTTTAATTAGCATATTACCCTTTTATTAGTATAGATTACCTTGGAAAACAGGAGCAAAGGTCTTTGAAAAAAACATTTTTTTTCCTCTTTGACAAATATGTCTCAGCCGTGCAGTTAAATATGCCATTGTAAAAGGTAAAGCAGCCCCAGTCGGGGGTCAATTTTTGCGAAATCCCGTGGCTGCTCCCAGTTTGCACCCCGATGTCCCTCGCCCTGGGAAGTGGCTGGGAGGGTAAAGCGGGGTGCAGTTTTATGAAGGACGGGCCTCGGCTGACCTCGCCTGATTAAACAGGTCACCTTTCACCTGTGAGTTCCGGCCGGGCCCC